>JAQQAC010022866.1:41052022-41066263 GCA_029783875.1 Phataginus tricuspis | reverse complement strand
GTTTCTTCATTGCACACATACTCGCTTTCATGAATGTCCAGGGACAGCCCATCCTCACCCACGCGCTCCTCATCTATCTCTGCTGCCTTCAGTTCTTCCTCTGGAACATAAGCTAGGAGAGAAAAATGAAACACAGTGAAGAGGAATAAATCACCTTCAAGGGCACGGCCTCCCCAGCAGTTAGAAGATCTTTAAAAAGATGTTTCTCAGCTGAGCTCCAGGCCACAAGGCTACCCCCGCTTATAGAACCACCCACTCTACCATTCACCAGGGCAAATCAGGTACCAGCCAGGACGACGTCCCCTCCTAAGTGAGTATGTTCCAACGAGCCTCATCTGAAAGGCGGAGGGTCTGCCCCCCTCTTAAAGCTGTCGTGTGGCCGTCACAGCAGGTGGCATGGAGGCGAGCCCTGCCACCTCCTCCTTCAGGCTTTTCCTTCTGAAAGTGCGGAGCCAGCCACCCATGCCCTCCCATAGCGGGGACCTGGTTGGCAACTTTTAGAGCAAGATATCCCACAGACAGTATTACATGGTTTCCACAAATAAAAATACTCCTCAATGACAAGCAATCGAAATACTCTGGTCTTCCTCCAAAGAACACATCAGAACCACCAGCCAGCCCCCTGCCTGGACCAGACGTCACCTGCATGAGGACACCAGACAGGTGTCAAAGGGCCACAGCTTTGCAAAGCAGCACTGTTCACAAGAGCCGAAAGGTGCAAACAGCCCAGGTGTCCACTGATGGGTGAATGGATGAACAAAATATGGGTGCACATATCATCGAGTATTATTCAGCCCTAAAAAGGAAGGAAACTCTGACACCTGCTGCCATGTGAGTGAACCTGGAGGACATCATGCCGAGTGAAATAAGCCATCACTAGAGGACAAATGCTGTAGGACTCCACCTACGTGAGGTCCCCAGAGGAGCCAGATTCACAGGGACAGGAAGTAGAACGGCGGTTGCTGACGGCTGAGGGAGGGGACTGGGAGTCAGCGCTTCAAGGGGACAGAGTGCCGTGCTGGGGATGGACGGTGGGACGGCCGCAGGACGCCATGAATGCACGTGATGCCGCTGCGTGGTGTGCTGAAAATGGTCAAAGTGGTAGCTTTTTTGCTATGAGTATTTTACCACAACAAAAATAGTTTTAAAATTTTAACAAGGCCAGTAGGATAGGCTACCATTGCCTGCTTCAGCCTACAACCGGCAGGGTGACTTCTTGGGCTGGGACAGCACGCAGGGCATTTTAGATCCTTTAATATGTGGCCTATCATGGTATGCACCACCTCTTAACTTATTTGACCAATGGACTTGTAGCTGAACTCATTTTCCATCAACTACTAGGATACTGGGGGTTAAGATATTTTCCAAACAGCCCCTAGTAAAAGGCATTGACACAACCTGAGAGAGGTGTCTCATTAAATACAATCACTCGTCATCACACTATCAGAGCCAGATCCTAAGGGGATGTGGCAAAGAGCACACATTTTCAGGAACGGTTGATGGTAAGGACACAGAACACCTTGGCTGCCCAGGGTTGGACCCCAGGGGCCGGGGAAGCGCCATGAGTGTAAACAGAGGGCTTACGGTTCAGCCCGCACAACCCCTGTGAGCACAGGGCGCACACTCACATGCATGTTCACGGTCACTGGCACAGCCTCATTCGGCTGGACCCACCAGAAGGCCTGCACACACCCTCTCCCACACCTGAGTGGTGGCGTTGAGCACCCTGATCACATCTGTTCACATCTGTTTCATGGTTGAATATAGAACAGCAGTGCTCCAAGCACTCTGGGAATCACACTTCCATTCATAATGTGCCGTGGGCGTGAAGAGTGGCCAGTAGGTCTCACCACAGGCTTCAGTGTCTGGAAAATGCACTCAATAACCCAATGGCCCGCCTGTAAAATGCAAAGCTTATAAAACTGAAAAATGATCACCAAGTTCATTTTGAACAGCATCACTGAGGTCGAGCACGGTCCAGGGTCCTGAGAGCCTGAAGCTCAGGTCCTCAGCCCCGGGGCCCCACCGCAGAAGCACCGGCCACCTCATCACCTCTAAGCAAGCCTGGCCAAAGTTGGCCTGGGTCACAGGGCCCCCTGTGGATTCTGCTGGTGACCTGGAGGGCTATGGCGCAAACTGGGCAGGGCAGAGCTCCTCCGCGGTGCTGTCCCCAGGCAGCCCCAGGGATATTCTCTCAGAAGCCACATCTGCCATCAACCTCAAAAGCCACCGGATGACCCAGCTGACCCACTTCTGTAAAAGGAAGATTTGCACCCTAGCCCGTAATTCAAATTAATTAAAAGGAAGTGTGTTACCTGGACCAGTCTGGCTCGGTGAGGACAGCCTGTCACAATGGCTCCCGACCTGCGTATGTCTGCCTGCGCTGCAGTCACCCGTCGGCTGGGTCGTCTCCCTCCCTGGGCTCAAACAAGGCCTCTCGCCATCCACCCAGAATGGGCACCCGTCAGTATGTGCCCGCATCTCAGCCCTGCCGACACAGGAATGGGGCACCACTGCCATGCCTCTGGGTTCGTTCAGGGCCCCTGTCCTCACCCTTGGAGGTGGCCTCTCAGGGCCAGGAATGACTTAGGTGGCGGCTGCTAGCCATGCTGTCTTAGCAGAGTGGAGTGTCATCAGACCATGCTCCATCCCAGCCCGTCCCTCTCCAGAGTCGGTCCCATCTGCACCGAGACGTTCCCAGGCTGAGCAAAAACACCCCTTTGGGACTCCATAGCCCAGGGCAGCCTTACTGCCTGTGTGGGGGGTGCACACAGAGCAAGCCTAGCCTCCCCCGCCAGAGAGCCCTCCTGAGGGCACCCCCCACTCTATACCGACGCCTGCATTTTCCAGGGGGTGCAGAGTGGAAGGGGCCCCCAGCATCCTGCTCTCCTGGAGCTCACAGCCCAGGAGGAGCACAGCAGGCTGGGCAGGCAGCCGGCCAGGACATCAGGGAGGAAGGGCTCCAAGGCTCCTGGCCCCCCTTCCAACATCCCCAGGGGACACGGCTGCAACTCCTCCTGCCTGGCCACACTCCCAGGAGGGGCTGTGTTGGCCCCACTGCCTACTGGCCAGCAAGCCAGCGTCCCGGGCAGCCCTTCTCCCCTCTCACACATTTACACTGCAACCTCTCTGGCATCTTCCCCAAGCCCTCTGGCGCTTGACTCCAGCCTCAGACCCATGTCCAGCCCTGCGTACGACAGCCACAGGCCTGTGCTCCCCACCCCAGGAAGGCTGGGCTCAGGGATCCTCTCAGAGGGTTTTCACGGCCTGCCCCTGTCTAGCACACAGGAGGGCTTCAAGTGGCCCAAAATGCACTTACCACAATGTAGGTGACCCACAGGCACTCCCGTGCATCTTATGTGTGAACAAATGAGGCCCTCCTGACGTCCCCAACTTCCCCGACAGATTTGGAATCTCCTGACTCGCTGAGTCACCCCCAAACATGTTGTGCATGCCAGGAAAACATAGTTATCCTCAGTGCTTCCTGGTTCTCAAGCCCTATACCCAGCATTGCCCCCTGCCCGTGGCAATTTGTACCCTCAGCCTTCCAGCTGGGCCCCCGCCATGGTCTCCTGGAAGCCAGCCCCGAATATCTGCTACCATAGTCCCCCCGTGGACCACTCCCTTCCTGTCACACGTCCAGCCCGCAGGGCAACCTGGCCCCAAGCTCCCCACCTTCTATGCCTGGCGAGTGGTGTTTGGCCTCAGGGGAGGCTCAGGTGTCACCTCCTTCGGGGTGCCGCCTACCCCTCACAGAATCCGCCATTCCCTACAGGATTAGGAGATGTTTACCTATCTGTGCTCTCAGTCACCCTGCAAACTCTCACTCAATTCCCCTCGCTGAGCATGGCCCCAAGCTGCCCTGGGCTGGGCCTTTGCACTTTATCGCTTCTTCTTCACAATCTGACCCTTCAGGGCAACGTCACTGAAATGCCTGTTATGCGGATAAGACACTGAGTCTTGGAGAAGTGGACTGACTTCCCAAGGTTGCCCAATGGACACAGGATTCGAATCGGGGTCCACAGCCTCCCAGTCAGAGGTCTTTCCCTGCTGCCATCGGGACTCAGTTGCTTCCCTTTGTTAACATCTCAATGCCAGCAAATATGTCGTCCTGTAAATGCCGCTGAATGAATGAATGGCCCAAAGCGATTCTGTACCAAGTATTTAGAACAACTCTTATATGCCAGTCATGGTGTTACAAATGAGAGACTCTCAACAAAAGGAAAAAAACATTTAAATGTTGATATCTTTTGGCCCAATAATTTTATTTTTGGAAGTATAGCAGAAGAAGATGCTATGAAATATAAAAAAAAAGCTTTTTGCACAAAGACGTCTTTTAGTGTATTACTCCCTATAACATTTGCCAGTCTAAATTTTCAACAAAAAGTGTTAGTAAGGTGATTTGTAGTTTATTCCTATGATGCAGTATTATTCAAGCATTAAAAAGTGTGGTTTAATAGCTGGAGAGGGTCATTAAGTGAAAAAAGCAGAAGACAAAACTGGGTACCCAGTACAAAGGAAACATCTTTTACAAGAATTTCCATTGTGTTTTGTTTCCTAGATAATGAATATGTAGGTTTGTTGAGGGAAGTGGTTCTTGATAAATATCTCTGTTTTCAAAACCTTCCAGGTTTTCAGTTCAGCAAACATGGATTAGCCATTTCACATGGTTCTGGAATTAAATAGCCGGTCGTGAAACTTCAGGGAGCACCTGGCAGCTCTGAGCCAGGCCCTGGGGATCCGGGCGCCTGGGATGGGCAGGGTGCAGCCTGGGGGTGGGAATGTGGGACGGGCTTTGCTAGGCCGTTATTTTTATTTTTTAAGAAATGTTTAAAAGTAAAGAGGGGCAAGAACAATGAGGGGCGCAGTGGTATTTGTGCTCCTGTAGGAGGATTTCAGTCCACAGGAGAGCCTCCTACCGCCGCCCCTCCAGCCTGCTCCCCACCCAGCCTTCCCTCGGGCGGCGACTGAGTCCCCTAGACAGGGAGCAGGTGGCAGGGCCTCTCAGGAAGCTCTCGGCCCTCCAGTTCGGTGGCCACCTGCCGGATTGCTTCTGCCTTCAGCTAACATGGAAGCGGTCCTCTTCCATACTTCAGGGTTTCCACTCTTCCCATACACCCTGCCAGCTTACTGAGCTTGATAATTGATATTCTTTGACTATTTTACTCTTCTAGCATGCTGTTTTAGCTCACTGTGTCTGTTTTTTAAATGAGCTAACTTTTCAACCCAAATTTATAAGAGGCATGAGGATGTGCAGACCTGGGGGTGGCTGGGGGGCAGCTGGGGACCGGCTGCCCTGAGCCGGAACCACTGGACACCCTTCCGGCACCCCTGATGAGCCTAGGGGCAGGTGAGGTCAGCTTCTGAGGGAAGCACGTTCCTGTACCAGCACATCCATCCCGCTCTCCTGTCCCCTTGCTCGTGGCCCCCAGCCAGGGTCACCCTTACTCTGGACTGCTCAAGGCCATGTGGGGTCACAGACATGGGACTCACAGCCAAAATGGATATAAGGGACACAACAGCCTCCCAGATGGAGGTGGGCAGGAGGGGCCCGAGGAAGGTTCCAGACTGATTCTGCGAGTGCTCGGCCAGCCTCACCTTATCCTTCTGACCTCTTCTGAGAACCTTCGAGGCTGGCTTCTTCCCAGCCCACAGCACTAACAGCATCAGGTCCTGGACGCCACCCCTGGGCACTTGCCCACAGCCGGACCCACCCAGCGCTTGAGCCCCAGGCTCCCAATCCCATCCTGCTGACTGCTGGGCGGCGGCAGGCGCCCTGTGGCTCCCCAGGGTCACAGTCGGGCTCCCGCCCACCCCTGCATTGCTCCAGACCAGCCTTTAAAAGCAGGCCCAGCTCCCAGACCACTTTCAACAGCTCCCACCTTTCAAAACGGGGTCAGGCCGAGGGCGCCTGCATGCCAGGCCCAGACCCCTAGGAAGGATCTAGAACCTACTGGGGTTCCTTTTAAGAGTCTGGACCAGGGGAGGATGAGAAGATTGTGTCTCCAAGGACAAGGCCTGTGTAAGGGAAATTCTCAGGCCGCCTCCACGGGGCCCGGAATCAAGGCCAGCTAGACGTGGCCTCAGCGCCAGGCAGCGACGGGGTCCTCTGGCCTGCCATCCATCTGTAGCAGGGCCGGGAGGGCCAAACAACCTTCGGAGCAAGGCCCCTGGGCCACGTCTGGGGCAGGGGTGACCAGAGGTAAGGGGTGCCCGGGCAGCCTGAACCTAGAGGCCCGGCTGGACAGGGGAGGCTAACATCCCACCTGCTCGTAGGGTCCAGGCTAATGGGGCCACTGGTGGGGCTCCTACTGAGGGACTGACCCCATCGTCACTGGGCGTGAAGACCGGCGGTCGGAAGGACAGGCTGGCAGGCCCCAGGAAGGAGCCCCAGCCCGGTCACCTGCAGACAGCGTGACTCCCACTCACTCACTCGCCCCCCGAGAGTGTGACCCTGCCTCTGCTACTGTCTTTAGAGGCTGTAGGAAGAACTCCCGGACAGGGCAGCGTTCCCCGCCATCACCAAGCCCGACTCTGCGCTTGCCGCCCCCCCCCCCGCCCCCCAGATGCTCAGGAGCCGGAAGATGCACACGAGGGGACGTCCTCCTACGGCCGCCAGGGGGCAGCCTGCTAGCCTCACGCCTCGAAAGCCACCGCTAACCTCGGAGCAAAGTAGGAGGACCGCGGGTCTAGGAAAGCAGTCGCCGGCCTGCTTGGCCCTTGCCGCCGCGGGGCTGGGGCACCCAACGACCAGACTTGAAGCGCGGCCGACGGCTTGTCCAGGAAGCTAGGGTGTCCGCTCCTACATGGTCCAGGCCCGTCTGCCCACCTCGCCGCGTCCGACAGCCCCAGGCTCTGCCAGGGGGCAAGCGACCGGGCAGTGGGGCTCGCACAGAGCAGCGGCCGAGCCCCTGGCTAAAGGCGCTTCCCAGGGCCCAGTGTGGGGGCCAGGGGGCCCTGGAAATAATAAGTGACAAGAATCAGGTTGGGAAACTTTGTTTATCTAAGCTGTCTTTTCCTCATTAGTGCACATAATTGAGAGTTGGTCGTGAATGAGGAAAATGGATATTTAGAAATGACAAATATAAAGCACAGGCCTTTGGTCCCTGCTTGGTTACTGGCTTGCAGTAAATACTAAACTTTGCTATTGTATTGCCACCTGGTGAAACTATCTACACCTGGTGATGTTTATCTACATCAAACTAGGTTTTAGACTGGCAAATGTGATACCCATGAACAGATGGCCATTATATCAAAATACATTTACTCCGAGGGGCCAATTCACAAAAGG
Organism: Phataginus tricuspis; assembly: GCA_029783875.1. NCBI lineage: Eukaryota > Metazoa > Chordata > Mammalia > Pholidota > Manidae > Phataginus > Phataginus tricuspis. The sequence continues at coordinate 41,058,972 of JAQQAC010022866.1, read as the reverse complement.
GTCTTCCACACACCTAAGTGATAAATGTACAGCTGCAATTCATTGTAGAATCTTGCAAAATACACTTTCTTCCAAGTTTATAATTGATCACTTGTAAAGTAACTTCACCTCTGTTACAGAGACAGCAGGTGGTTTTGATGAAAGTTAGAATATACTGGGAAATAAAAAATGCAGAGAAAGCAGATATAGGTAGAGCTGGTTCCTTCCTACTCTGAAAAGGATATTAAAATACAAGTAAGATATATGTTAATTAACAGACATAAGTTCTGACTTTTTTTGCAGGAAGGTTGACATTCTGCCAGGCAAGTCAAAAGGTCACTTCTGCCGTGATGTGATAGAAGCAAGAATGTTTCCATCACTTGGGCAAATTTTAGTTGCTTGATACCCATCACTCATGGACTGGTTTGCTAAACCATCTGATTTTAATGAAATTATTTCTTTACTTAAAACCCAATAGAATTTTTAAGAAATGCAGGCTCTGAATAGAATGCCCAATGGTTTTTACCCAAGTCTAATTTTAATTAGGAACCCACAGGTAACTTCCCTAAAATAAATCAATTTCTTCTGGTCTTCACGGCTCCTTGTCGTGAATTCAATTTCAAGTGAGGTGAGGAATAAGAACCCCATCCCGAGGTCCCCCAGCCACCCAGTGAGCATGTGCTCAACGCACGTCTGGAGCTCACTGTGCCGCTGAGCAAGGGGGCTGGCCCAGATGAGAGCTTACACCACCATGAAAAGACCAAAGCCTTTCCCTGCTTTCTGGTGATGTCAGGAAGCAAAAGAGGGGAAAAATGACTACAAGACTCTTGAGAAATTAAAAGACAAGGTAAAATGAAGTGAGAAGAACAAAAAGTGAACAACTCCTTCACGAAGCTGAGAAAGCATGCAGCTACCTCACTGCCCCGGACTGTGTTCACATACAGTGCAAAGGCTCTCATCCCACAAATTAAAGAGCTCGCCATGCCCAAGAGGTGTGTGGCCAATGCCAAGCACGGGGAAACACGTGCTTTCAGCTATGACTTCTCACATGATGAACGCCAGCCTGGGCCAGCGTGAGGAGCCTGGGTCTACAGGGCCAGTACTAGCAAATCAGGCCCAAAACACCAGGTTCCAACTTGCTTTTATCTGACCACCAAAACTAGAAAGACTTTTATCAGGTAGAGTAAGACATCCTGATGGATGACACTGGAAATCCAGAGAGGAGGGTTGTGCATGAAATACATCTTCAAACGGCTGAAATAAGTAGAAAGAAACATCCCATGGGCTACGCACCTAATCACACCCCAAGTGTGGGCCACACACATGAGCCTTCATGAGGGGCGGCAGCGAGTGTCTCCAAACCCAGCTACTTAGACCACTGCCCATGTGGTGCCTGCAATCCTCCAGCATGACGCTCGCTGTCACAAAGTGAGCTAAAAGTCTCAGAATGTAAATAAGAGAGAGAGAGGGTTCTTTAAAGTCGCCAAGCCTCCCATGGCTTGTGTCTCACAAATGAATTTCCATTTTCAAATCCAGTAGCTTATTCTCCTAAACACACAGGATAAAAGAAGAGAAGCAGGTATGCCCCCTGTCTGGGGACTGGACGTGGCTGTCAGTGAGAGCAGGGGACACAGATCTACACAAGAGACCCACTAGTAACACAAAGTTAGGACACTTCATGTTGAGATGTGCTATGGCTGGATATGAATTACAAGCCAATAGGACACCCATGAGCTATAATATCCTACACAATTATTTCTACATTTGATTGGAAGGTTCACATAAATCACACAACACTGGACTTCCTTGAAATTCCCTTAAGAACAATAGTGGTGTCTGAGACAAAGTTACATCCACCCTCTCATCACAGAAAATTTCATTCTCTTATCATAATTAGGTTTATTTTTACTATCCTGTTTAATTGCTTTCCTAGATACTTTTTTAAAATTGTTACCTAGGCAGAGGAGAGAGAGAGATGCAGAAAAACTTCCAAGTTCAGTGATTATTTGTCATGATCTTTCGTTTTCATTGCCAAGCTAGAATTCTTTAAAAATTCAAATGGGTAAAAATGTCCTCAAATGTAGTATGTGTAGAAACTTCCATTTCTAGCAATGAGCCTTTGAGAACAACGTACTTCACAAGGTGAATGAATACAAGTTTTTAGCCTAAAACACTTTGAGGAGAGCAGCTACTGAATCACAGAGAAGAGAGTCGACTCATGCCACTGTCACCCTAAGTGTCAGCCCCCTGCCACCCCCCGCCCGCCCCCCGGAAACCTGATGAATGAGGAGCGGGGGAAATGTGACTGCAGGATACAGTTCTCCTTTTACAAGTACTGTTAGAAATAAATGACGCTTCTTCCCATCAAATAAAACAAAGACTCCAAGTCATCATTTCTGCTATTTCTTTTTGTGTCAAAACAGCGTTTTCTCCCTCCCTGTGCCCTTCCAAAGCCTCCCAGGCAGTGTGGCGTGTGACACGGGGGGCACACACCATGTGGCCTGCTCTCAGCAGGGGAGCGTGCAGAGCGGCCACACAGACCGCCATGAGGCCCTGGGAACAACCACCCCCAAATGGGAATGAGGTGACCACATCTCATGGCTAGACTCCACTTTTTTTGTTTTTAATTAAATCTCGTTAATATTTTTGTCATAAAATGTGCCTTCTGGATGCCAGTGTGTCCCTGAAGATGTGCTGTCATCTTGCACAACACAGAATTCTGTGCATTCTAATGCAAGTGGCCATAAGGCAATGTATATGATCCCTGTTAGAGTTTAACGTGGCACCAGCAATGTGTGTCCTGATGCTTCGCCATGTAAAGACATACATGTTGTCTGAAAAAATATTTTCATCGCAAATTGTAATTATACGATGAGACCCAGACATCTTATTTTCAGCAAATCAGATAAAAATTGTATTTCTCAAATAACAGCCTAATATTTTTTTTAACCCTTGTTTCTTTAAGGAAAACAAGATTTACTATATGCAACAGTCATTTTAAGAATGGTGAGAAGTCAGGAACAAGACAAGGATGCCCACTCTCCCCACTTTTATTCAACATAGTACTGGAGGTCCTAGCCACGGCAATCAGACAACACAAAGAAATAAAAGGCATCCAGATTGCCAAGGAAGAAGTTAAACTCTCCCCGTCTGCAGATGACATGATATTGTACATAAAAACCCCTAAAGAATCCATTCCAAAACTACTAGATCTAATATCTGAATTCAGCAAAGTTGCAGGATACAAAATTAATACACAGAAATCTGTTGTATTCCTATACACTACGATGAACTAGCAGAAACAGAAATCAGGAAAACAATTCCATCCACAGTTGTATCAAAAAGAATAAAATACCTAGGAATAAACCTAACCAAGGAAGTGAAAGACCTATGCTCTGAAAACTACAAGACACTCATGAGAGAAATTAAAGAAGATACCAATAAATGGAAACACATCCCATGCTCATGGATAGAAAGAATTAATATTGTCAAAATGGCCATCCTGCCTAAAGCAATCTACAGATTCAATGCTGCAATCCCTATCAAAATATCAACAGCATTCCTAAATGAACTAGAGCAAATAGGTCTAAAATTCATATGGAACCACAAAAGACCCTGAATAGCCAAAGCAATCCTGAGAACAAAGAATAAAGCTGGGGGGATTATGCTCCTTGACTTCAAGCTCTACTACAAAGCAACAGTAATCAAGACAATTTGGTACTGGCACAAGAACAGACCCATAGACCAAAGGAACAGACTAGAGAGCCCTGATATAAACCCAAGCATATATGGTCAATTAATATATGATAAAGGAACCATGGACATACAATGGGGAAATGACAGCCTCTTCAACAACTGGTGTTGGCAAAACTGGGTAGCTACATGCAAGAGAATGAAACTAGATTATTGTCTAACCCCATACACAAAAGCAAACTTGAAATGGATCAAAGACCTGAATGTAAGTCATGAAACCATAAAACTCTTAGAAGAAAACACAGGCAAATTCTCTTGAATATAAACAGGTGCAACCTTTTCCTGAAAGCATCTCCTCAGGCAAGGGAAACAAAATAAAAAATGAACAAATTGGACTACATCACGCTAAAAAACTTCTGTACAGCAAAGGACACCAACAGCAGAACAAAAAGGTATCCTACAATATGGGAGAATATATTTGTAAACGACATATCTGACAAGGGGTTAACTTCCAAAATATATAAATAACTCACATGCCTCAACACCCAAAAAGCAAATAACCCTATTAAAAAATGGGCAAAGGATATGAACAGACACTTCTCCAAAGAAGAAATTCAGATGGCCAACAGGCACATGAGAAGATACTCCACATAGCTAATTATCAGGGAAATGCAAATTAAAACAACAATGAGATACCACCTCACACCAGTTAGGATGGCCAACACACAAAAGACTAGGAACAACAAATGCTGGTGAGGATGTGGAGAAAGGGGAAACTCCTACACTGCTGGTGGGAACGTAAACTAGTTCAACCATTGTGGAAAGCAGTATGGAGGTTCCTCAAAAAACTCAAAATAGAAATTCCATTTGACCCAGAAATTCCACTCCTAGGAATTTACCCTAAGAATGCAGGAGCCCAGTTTCAAAAAGACATATGCACCCCTATGCTTGTTGCAGCACTATTTACAATAGCCAAGAAATGGAAGCAACCTAAGTGTCCAACAGTAGATGAATGGATAAAGAAGATGTGGTACATATACACAATGGAATATTATTCAGCCATAAGAAGAAAACAAATCCTACCATTTGCAACAACATGGATGGAGCTAGAGGGCATTATGCTCAGTGAAATAAGCCAGGCAGAGAAAGGCAAGTATCAAATGATTTCACTCATCTGTGGAGCATAAGAACAAAGAAAAAACTGAAGGAACAAAACAGCAGCAGACTCACAGAACCCAAGAATGGACTAACAGTTACCAAAGGGAAAGGGACTGGTGGGTTGAAAGGGAGGGATAAGAGGAATAAAGGGCATTACAATTAACACACATAACATGAGGGGGCACGGGGAAGGCAGTATAACACAGAGAAGACAAGTAGTGACTCTATAGCATCTCATTACACTGATGGGCAGTGACTGTAATGGGGTGTGTGGTGGGGACTTGATAATAGGGGGACTCTAGTAACCACAATGTTGCTCCTGTGATTGTATATTAATGATATCAAAATTAAAAAAAGAAAAAAAAAGAATGGTGGGAAGTGACAGCTGTATTTGATTTTTAATGGCTGAATGTAGTAAAGTTCTGAATCTCCTTGAATCTTAATAACGCTGCTTCTGAGCAATTTGGTTTGTATTCCCCCGAACCTGCATCTTAACCTGCACCCCAATTATGCCAGCAGAACCCCACGCCTCCCTATCAGTGCTCCTCGGATAGATGAACAAAGGTGAGGGTGCCTTGCTGAGGAAGCTGAAGCGACCATAGAGGAAAGGCTTTCCCCTGAACATGACTCGCTTCTACAAGTCAGCTTTGAATCTGTGCTCCGAAACCTAGCAGATGCCAACAGTTACTCAAAATACCCACTCACGTGCAGTAACATGCCTGTGTCGTATCTGCTCCTACTTGATTACAAAAGATTCAGATGCAAAGTGAAAGATGCGTTCTTTCAATAGAAGATGCTCGGTTTTTGCCATTCCCCTAAATTTACATATTTGGAATCATTCAGGTATCGGCTTTTCATGTGCTAGGCTAGCTGACTAAATGTTTCCATTTCTGACTCACTGGGGTTTTAGGGAATACCATGTAGACAGGAGAAAGGCAGTGATACTGGAAAATGCAATGTGAATACAGCATGTTCATGTGGGAAGATGTTGAATAATCCACATTAACACACTTGAATTCACAAAGATGTTACAGCACACTCGGCACAAAAGAATTCCTCTTGATGGAAGACCTGGTATTTTCTCTAGAAGAAGAGTAACCCGTATAGGATATACAGTGAACAGGAACTGAGTTCCAACTTTTAAAAAATGTTCAGTAGCACTGGCAACTCGGATAAAATGGCTTTTCTTCACATGGACAGCTAAGGAAGGGAAGTGACTCTAGGCCAGGAGAAGGCCATTCTGAAAGTGGGCAGCTTATGACTCCAGGGAAATGAAAATGCCCAGTTCTGCTCCCTCCTGTTAAGTCTCAGGACAGAGTTCTAGGAGGCCTGTTCCTGAGGCCACGCCAAGGTTTCAACAGCTGGAGATAACCCGAGCTGGCAGCCCATTAGAGAGAAGGGGGTCCTGGCCCTCCCCCCTATCCTGACTCTGACTGAGAAGAGCCAGTCATTAGCAGAGGTCTGTGATGGGAGACCAAGGTGCTGGCTAGACTCACAGTTCTGCTGCGATTCTAATCTCTGAGATTCACTCTTCCTCTTCTATCTGAGGAACTATACATTCAGGCATTCTCATTAGGGCCTCCCATCACCAAAGGGAGGGAGAGGAGGCGGCCCAGGCCCCTCCCTGCTCGGCTCAGCTCGGTGGAGATGATTTCATTGAAATGTTCATTTTCATCCCTGCTGGCAACATTAGAATGGAAGTATTTAACCTGTTTCCATTACGTATACAAATTACCATCATGGGACAGGACAGATGTTAGAATCACGCCACGGAGTTGACTTCCATACATTCTTTAAGCAAGCAGGAGGAGAAGGGTGGTGAGCTAGATTGTATCACCCAGCTCAGTACTGTTCTGTTACCAGATTCATTAACTTTGCACGCCAGCATTTCACGGGCTTTCTTCGTGAAATTCCCAGGCTAGTCGGGCTCATTTAATCGGAGAAGGAAACCTTTGTCAGTGGTAATGTTTTGATCAGGTGCACTAAGGGATGGGGAGGGGGTGAGGGCGGGAGCAGGAAACAAGACGGGGAGAGGAAACATCCTTGTCGAAAATGTTACCTTTCTGAGGTGAATGATGAAAGAGAAGTCAGTTAGAGATGCTGGTACTCAAAGATGGCTG
>JAQQAC010022866.1:41022861-41047012 GCA_029783875.1 Phataginus tricuspis | reverse complement strand
CGTGCAAGCACAGGGGAGGCCCTCACACAAACCGCACGTTTGCTGTCTGCCCCACACCCCCAGCCCTGTCACCTTCCTGATCACCCCTTCTGGGGCGGAGACCATCAGCCATGCCCAGGGCCCTGCAGTGTGAGTTCAGGACACCATAAAATGTGACAGCACAGACCTCTGTGCGCTGATAAAATACCAGTATCACTTGTTTTAATTAAGAGTTTCTTCCAGATCTCATTTAACCTCAAGCTGGAAGACTCAGTTCTTTCACAAGAACACTTGTTAAAACCAAAAATGATTCCAAAGGTACACAAGAAAAAATGAGCTATTGTTGAGCACCTGAGTAACGCGTTTTCAGTAAATGTAAATACTTTATTGCCTTTTACATGGTAATTAATAGGCTTTGTCTGGGGGGGGGGATACTAAATTCATCATCAGACAAGAATTTCCAAGTATTTCTGTGTTTCTAAGTTTTGAAGGGGCGTTATCTAGAGAGTGAGGGGATAAGGTGGGGGAGAGGCAGATTTATCCACTGGATAGTCATTCCCTGCCCCAATATTAAATTTTATGTGGGGAATCTAAGAGTTTAAAAGCTTCACATTTTTTGTGTAATAAAAAAGAAATACAATATCCTGTTGCTATGCGTAGTGACACTTTATGCAGGAAAGAAAACCATTCTCCTTAGCTATTCTTTGAAATACGACCTACGACGTCATTTAATTTTTGAAACCCCTAAGGTCATGTAACACACTTTCTCTGTCATTTGTAAGTACATTAACTCAGTGGCCATACGACAGTGAAATTATGATAATGGGCTGCTGAAATGGGTCAGGCAGGCACTGCATTTCATGTTAGCTTCAAACAACCATCAGGGCACGACTCAAATCAAATATGACAGAAGAAAATCACGGAGTTTACTTTCCTTAAAGTGTTTCTACTTCCTCAAGTACACACGCATGACGAGCCAGAGGGATCCCCCCTCAGCGATGAACTGCAAGAAAATAACCCCACTGAGAGATAAATTTCCCTTTTATGAAAATTCTGCCTGAAATTCATAAATGCCACGTGAAAAGGGAAGGTAGAGGTCAACACAGGCTTCTTCCCAAGACATTTCTCCACCCTGGGCCAGCGTCTAGACAAGTGGAATCACATTCTGTGCAGAAAATATCCATTCGATTAAAATTATTTTTAAATGGATTGAATGTATTCACTTACACAAATTTTTTTAATAAAAAACCTTTTCAGTAACACTTCTTGGGGGCTGAATTCTCCTGAAAAAAAAATTTTTTAAAAGAACCAGTAGGAAGTAGACATATATTTTGTTGTGTATGGCACATCTTTGAAGCATAATTAACCAAAAGTGTAATCAAGCTAAAGAAGTCATAACTGGAAATATTTGTCCCTTAATTTCAAAAAGTAACAAAAAAGAAACTGAGTTGTGACTAAAGTTTAGGAATGAAAAATTTTTAAAGACACCTAAGCATGTACGTCCTGATCCGCCTACCCGAAGTGCCTTCCCTGAGCGGCACGGGCTGGCCTTGAGTTCGGTCCAGCACCCGGGGTCCTCACGAGCTGGAAGGAGACCCTGCAAAAGAACCCCACCTTCCACTGCAGACTGTCACCTTGACCTCTATACATCAGAATCCAATTCCTTTTCAATAGCCTTTCCCCTTTCTTCTCTGTATATTTGAAAAAACAAAAAACAAAAAACCCCAAACCTGTCAGTATAACAGTTCCTGAGAGAACTCCAAGCACAAGTTGATCACAAAGGCTCAGAAACACCAACCACATATGCAAAGTTAACTGAATGGCAGAGATAATTGCTAAGATAATTATTTCGAGAGAAGCCAACTGAATGCTTCAGTAGTGTGTTCTACTATTCCTGTTAAGGGTAAACTATCCATTTCAGATATGTGCTATTCATGAACATATTTACTGGATGACATTTTTGTTTTCAATTTCTTTTTGGAAAATAGTCCTATTGAAAACCAGGGACTTTAAGAGCATAGCTAGCTAGATAAGTTTCAACACATATGTCTTCTGGTCACTGTACTATTATCCTATAAGTGAGGGATATTATGTAATCTTGTGATGCAATATCTCCAGTATATAAATTAACACTGAACTTTACTACCAGAGAAGAAACACAAAGAGTAGTTGGGACCATCCTGCAGTCAGGATCAGCCTTAGCTCCTTGAAATTCCGAAGTTGACCGACAATAGAATTTAATGTAGTATAACTATAGTAGCCTTGAGCAAAGATACAATTATAGCTGAAAAGCATCTTGGTTTCCTGACTGTTGTTAGCATCACGGTATAAATCAACAATTGCTTCTCCCCTTTTCCTCTGCAGGCCTCTCCCCTCCAAATGCAAAACACAGAATCTTCCAGAATCGAAAACTTGGTAAAAGGTCATTTTGCTTTCCTCAATACTGTAAAAATAGCCTAGCTAGACCCGACATGCATATGCAAATAAGCTCAGAAAAACACTGATTTTCCTTCACACTGAATTATTGTATCTGTATGAATGTTGATACAAACAGCAGGATGAACAAAACACAATTTCTATGGCTTTATTGCCAAGATTCAAGCAGGAAACCCAGATGCACTGAATACAGTTACTGTCTCTTGGCACCACAGTTACAGCAAACCATTTCTTCCTTAACTGATAAATACCTATTTAAGTGTGTTTAATTGTATTAAGATTTAGGAATGGGAACACCTGCTCGCAAGGAAAAGGCTTGTAAAACATACAACATGGTGTTAGAAGACTGACAGTCAATAATATGGATTACTGATAACTTATTTATACTGATATTTAACACAAAACCAAAGGGTGTGTCTAAGAAATTAAGAAAGAAGAAAGGAGATTGAAGATTAAAATGACAGTAGCATCAGTGGAAAGAAATGTGGGTAGATCCTGCACTTACAGCGCCTTCTAGCCCTCCAAAAGGTGGTGTAAGTCAAAGCGATAAAAGATGAATCTGATTTTGACCCAGAAGTAATGTTAGGTGAATGGATTACATTCCTAGGAAATGATTTCATGCTCTTTATTTTTTAAAGATATGACCACAAGTAACAGATTTACCCAAATATTTAATGGACCTGCAGGAGGAATGTGAACTTCGCACACAAATCAAATTCGGAGGCAGCATGGTGTGATATCTCCAGACTGGCCACGGAGCTGGACTCTCACCCCATTTCTACCCTAGGTATCGCTGGGGAGCCTTGAACACGGGTCACCAGCTATCCTGAGTGTCCATTCCCTCGTCTACAAAACGGGCAAGGTCGCAGCAGATGATCATTTAAATCCACTCCAACCTGAAAACGTTCGCCGAGCCTCCTGAAGAAGGCCAGAAGCATTGCCCACGGCACAGACAAGCACGGAGACAGTGGTCAAGCCCGGGAAGCAGTGACGCCTGGCGCCAGTCCCGTGGCCAGGCTGGGCGCCCCGTGCGGAAGAACGTCTGCTGCCCACTCGGAGGACTGGTGGAAGGGCTTCCTGGGGAACCGTCCGAGCTGCCCTGGGAGGGAGGCTGCAGAGGACTTACAAAGGTGGAGAAGGACGGAAAGATGACAAGAAGGGGTAGCGCGAGCAGAGGCGGGGACACCGGCAGCAGGGGGCGCCTGGGACCCGAGAAGGGCCTTGCTTCCACGACAAGAGGACTGCGTCTGCTTTGTTCTGACAGGGCCCACCTCGAGGCCTGGATGCGTGCCTAATCCCAGTGCACTTTAAACACAGTAAATACTACTTTTTCAGGTTCAAGAGAACACACCAGATGGTCCTAGCCAAGGGGCAAACTGACAATTTATGGTTCTATCATAAGCCTAGAAATTAGACTTACTTTGTCTATGTAGGCCACAGCTGTACAACACCTATAACAATGCTTGGCACACAGTAGGCACTCAATAATAACAAGAAAGAATAAAGAAAAGCATACATTATTTTCTGTAATATGACTCAACATCATGCGGTACGATGCTCTTACCTTACTTCCATTATTTCTGCCATTTTTTTAACAGCACAACAAAAGGAGACAGAGCTTCCTCGAGGTACATGGTGACCAGAATCTTCTGGTGAACTTTAGGGGCCAAATAAATGCTTTCTGAGAAATCAGAAGGGTTTGTTTCATGGCAGTCTTATATCAGGGGAAATCTCTCTAGAAAACAAAACCCTTAGCGACCCAGTTTTGCATCTCTCGACTCGATCAGAAAAGCCACATTTCATCAGGACCCACAGCCTCATACGGGCCGCAGCTCATGCCTCCTGCAGTGAGTACAGGCCCTGGTGCTTCCCCTCCTCCTCCCCAAGCCAAAACCTCCCTGGGTCAGATGCCCCCTTGAACTGCAGCCATTTATTTGCTTCTTTATTATACATTATTAATAAGTCGATCTGGAAAATTATCCTATATGGAAATTAACATGCTCCCCCACGTCAAAACTCCAATGTGATTTCAAATCCCCCGAAGCAAGTCGTTACATTTCAGCCAAAGATCCTGCAGCATAGCTGGAGTGCGCTGTGATGTCCTCTGATCGGTTATATTTGAGAAGTGAATACATTATGTAACTATGAAGTGAGAAATTATGTTTTCAGCAAGGTAGAAAGAACCAGAAGCCTTAGTGAAAGCCAGGCAGGACTCCCAGCTTTCTGGGAAGTCAGAAGGCATGTGGTCATTTCAGCAGCAGCCACCTGCTGGAGGCCATTTCTATGCTCGCTGTATGCTGCTTTGAAGCGCTAAGGTGTTTTCACCTCTGGGTGTCTGCCTGTGGGTGAGTTTATGGCAATGGGCACATGGGTCAAGCCAGGTATTAAGGATGCCAATATAAGCTGACAAGTATTTACACCTTCTTTATAGAATGTCTTCTGTAGAGAGATAGCTGTTGTCCCTCAAAGGAATCACCCTAGGAGGCCATAAATTTGTTCCAATAACACTGCTATTAATCAAAGCATTTTTGGAACTTTTCTTTTGGCAGACTTAGCTGATCTCTTAAGAGATAAAGTGTTCGTACCGCCATGGATGCGTGCCCATTCCTCTCTCCACCTCCCCTCATCTTCCTCCTCGTCCCCTGCAGCCCATATCAGGGTCATTGCCAATATCCAGGTTCTCCTCCAAGCACACAGAGCATTACACTTCTCCACTCTCTGGAGATCACACGTGGCCAAGGAGATGTGAGCATAAATGATGCTGTGTCACTCCCACAATGACCAGCAGTGGTTTAGACGGAAGCACATTCACCTAGTGCCTGAGTGGGGACAGCACGCAGTACATGTGGAGGTGGACGTGGAGTCTAGGGGGGGAAGCAGCCTCAGCTAGCTGAAGCCCCAGAGAGTGGGATTGTTGGTTACTGCACATCCCTTTCCGTCTGATACAGCCCTCTACCTCCTTGGTGCCCCAGATGATCAAGTGGATTGCAATGTTCATCCCCTAAGCAAGTCAGCAGGCTAAGGACCCAGGATGGAGCCTTTCAAGGCTGCCTGTAAAGTGAGGTCAGTGAGAGGGGAAATCTACAGACCCAGACCAGGATTAGCAACCAGGGAAATCAAATGATTTCAATTCATTTCCCTCCAACAAGGCAGTAAGTATAAAACTAACAGATAGCCTGAAATACATCTACCTGTGAGTCCTTTTAAACGTGGTAAATTAAGGCTTTCCCGGCACATGCATGTATTACGTCTTGAAGTTTGTGTCTGGGACCTGGGCATTCAATGAATGGGTGCTATTTCTGTGGCAAATAATGGAGCCACAAAGGCAAAAACTGGTGAGCTGCTATGAAGCTCTCAGTGAAAAGGCTGGGGCGTCCTTCCCTAGCCCAGCTCCCCCTGCACACTCTGCCAGCAGAAATCAGCAGCGGCAGTGTCTCTCCACTTCAGAGAGACAATATGAGCTTCATGCACAACAAGGAGGTGTAAGAAATGGAAGGGAAAATATGACTCTGTCCGCAATCACGGACACAGATTCTGACGACGCTCTTCTACATATTCCGAAGCCCTTTACTGAGCATCAGCGACTTGGCACCCGGTTACTCACTGCAGGGACACAAGATGAAGAGACAGCCTTTGTCTTCACAGAACTTAAAGGTAGGATGTGAAAAGGGCACCTTCAACTCATTTTAATATAAGACAAAACGCTGTGAGCAGAGCACTCTCCCAGAGCTGCAGGCCAGTGCGGGGAAATGCGGAAGCAGGAGAAAGCCTTTCCTTGTCTAAGAAGATAGGAACAAATGTTTACTGTTAAAGTGAGGGATAGCCAAGGAAACGTGAGAAACAGCAGCTAAGAAACTGGCCTGGAACATCGAAGCCCCATGCCCACCTCCTTCATTCATTCATCCATTCATTCAGCCTTTCACACCCAGGACTCTGCCGGCATGAATGGGCTAATCACTGTCCACGAAGCACAGCACTGGTGTGAGGCCTGATGGCACAAGGAAGAAGATCCTGGGCGCCTCAGGGAGTGGGCATCACCCACACCTTTCTGGAAAGCAGTGCGGCAGTTAAAACGGCACCAACTCTTTGACCCCTCAGGACCCTATTAGAGAACATATCCTTCGAAATGAAGGCACACATGTGTACATATCCAGCAGCATTGTTTGGGACGGCCTGCAGGAAGCAGCCCGAACACACACCAGCTGAACAGGGTGGGGCGGACACACCCTGAAAAGGACACAGCTAAGGAGAGATTCAGGCGTCTCTCGGGCGTGATGGTCATGACAATTTTAAATGAGAAAATCAAATGGCACAGTATTGGATTCCATGTCTTATAAAATAAAGAAAACCCCACATACAGTACATAGGTTTTCACACATGCATGTGGGTGCACAGGAGTGAACAAGACAGAATCAGGCTGTTAGAAGGGAATGGAAATGGAGAGGGGGGAAAAGACTAATGACTTTCTTTAACCAGTTTTTATTATGAATGCTAATTATTTATACACCTTTACTCTGCCACTTAAAATAAGCATGTATTGTTTTAAAATTTTTTTAATTAAAAATTAAGACTATATCAACAAACAGTGGCTGATACTGACATTATCATCATCACCGTCATCACTGTCACCATGGCCGTGTCACCCCCACCGTGTCACCAATACCTTATGATCACCACAGTGACGATGGCCGTCGTCACCCCCACCATGTCACCAATACCTTATGACCACCACAGTGGCCATGGCTGTCACCATCACCGTCCTCTCTCCTCTGTGGATGGCTGACACAGTCATCCTTTCTGATTTTCACTATAAGCCCAGATGAGGAGGGAAATCCTGGGTGAATACTCCAGAACAATGCTGTTCAAATGGAGAGCTGTAACTCATTACTGGGCTATGAAATTAATTTAGTAGCATTTTTATAATGGAATAGAATATACCAATCTTCCTCCACTTATAACGGGGTTATTTACATCTAGGTAAGCCCACTGTTAGTTGAAAATACTGTAAGTCAAAAATGAATTTAATACACCTCACCTACCAAATATGATACTTCAGCCTCACCTACCTTAAATGTGCTCAGAATGCTTACATTAGCCTACAGTTTGGCAAAACCATCTAACACAAAGCCTATTTGATAATAAAGGATTGAATATATCATGTAATTTGTTGAATACTGTACTGAAAGTGAAGAACAGAATGGTTGTATGGATACAGAAAGGTTGTCAATGTGTTGGATATTGACCCTGGTGACCTCGTGGTTGATTTTGGGAACTGCAGTCACTACCACTGCCCTACGTCATGAGACCAGATCATGCTGCATGTGGCTAGGCTGGGAAAAGATCAAAAATTCAAAGGTTCAAAATTCAATGTACAGACTCTACTGAGTGCATATTGCTTTTCCTCCATTGTAAAGCTGGAAATTCCTAAGTCAAACCATCACAAGTCAAGGACCGTCTGTAATAGAAAACCTCAGATATCATCACCTATAGTAAAGTACGTTTATAATACACTAACTCCCATACTTATAAACTATACCACCTTGGAAAATAAATTTATTAACTGAAAGTCACTGCTCCAGGAGAACAAAAAAAATCCCTTTTCTCCCAAAGAAAGAAGTATTTACCTTTCTCAATGAGAATGGTAAAGTGAAACCCCTTATATAGAGAATGTAAATACCTGTAATTTAACATAAAAATTATTTAATCTTTATAGCAAATAATTCACATGTGCACTTGTTGAAAGCAAGCTATATTACAGGTGGCGTTTTAAGTCAGAAACAAGTGCCTATGTCTAGAGCACACTGGGGTTGCTATTTCATACAAAATCTACATCCCAGGGGAAGCGGGTGTGCGGAGCACCATGACCGAGCGCGCCACGTGCATTCCACGGCCTCCTCCCAACAAAACCCGAGTGGTGGTCATGGAGGGGCACAGCTGAAGGACCACCCTATAGCCTTCCCGCAGCACGAGAGACCTGCAGACACCTCGTGTTATGTGCAAGGTAAAGAGCAGACAGGTCCTATGAGGAGCATCTCTCTGCGTACTCAGGGAGGCCCTCCCCTCCCTCTCCACACTAATAAGGTCTGTGTGCAGCGCCCTCCCCAGATGTCCCCGTTAGTGGCGACAGCAGCCAGCACTTCCCCAGCACGTGTTTCAGACCCGTCCTAAGGACATCGACTGTCTCAGACCCCTCGCCCCCGCAACAACGCTGTCATTGCCCAAAGAAGCTGGGGCAAGTGGCCTGCCCAAGGTCCCAGGGCCAGGAGTAGGCTGCGTCTCTGCGGCCAAAGGAATATGCGTGAAGCAGCTGAAGTTATGGGTGCCGTTTGAACCCATGAGGACCAGGAATGGAGAATAAGAGGATTTGACTGGAGTAATTTAGGAGAAAGGAAATATTATCCTTTCCTCAATACAGACACTAAATCAGACAGAATCAAAGCAAAGATTTTCATTAACTTACTTACAGATAACAGATACCAGTCTTTTTTCCCTGCTAACATAAAGCTTCTCAGGCAACTTAACACCAAATTTGTTTCTAAATGGACAATTTCCTAGACTGGAAACTCACTAAATAGCCTTAACCATTAATAGTCATTAAAACCATTTTCTCATAGAAAGCGTTTGCTCTTAGGAACTGCACTTTGTCCTAGTCAAGATGCTGCAGCATTGACCGAATTGTGTGTTTCTGTTTGGCTCATGAAGAAAAGAAGCATAATTTGGAATAGCAATAAAAAGGACGCATCACTTAAATAGTTTAGCAGCTTCTATGTACATTAAGGGTTTTGGTAAATGTTTCAATGAATTACTGCAAAACAGAAGAACTCACATGTTCTTTGGGGTCCTGAGTGATCTGTCAGTGAAAGAGGTTAGTTCATTAATGATCTCTCAATTGAAGATCAATTTGATCAAGCTCTTTAATCGAAGTCCTTAAAACTGAAACAAACAGTAGATTGGGCCCTTTCTCAGGGAGGCAGATATAACAGGGTGATTCATATACAGCTTTGAGATAATAAATATACATCACCATTATTTTCTGACAAACAAGCAATAAAACCAAATTATCTAAATATTTTTTTAAAAAGAGCATTTCCCCATAAGTGTCATAAGTAAATTACTTCATCTGAAATGCCACAACATAAAGGTAACATAAAAGTCTTAATTTCAAGCATAAAGTAACCGCCAGTGACCTCACTAGCTGTGCATACGCGTGGGCAAAGGACAAGTGAGATGCACGATATTGGTGTGTTTCTGTGTCTACATGACATGTGTTATCGTAGGAATTATCCAAAGATCCCATAATGTAACATGGAAATAACTAAAATCACTGAACGTTCAAACAGAAAACAGTTTATTTACAGAAAAAAAAATGAGATTTTTCTCACAATTCTCCCACCTAATTCATAAATCACTAACATGATTGACTACTTGGCAATATTTCTAGAAGATTCCAGGGGACTGTCCTTTAGCTGCTAGTTCTGGCTTTCATACTAATCACTAATTCACACACAGTTATCAAGCAGTCTTGTTTAAGGAGAAAGCAGAAACTATCCAGTAAAGGCAATGGTAACATATTTTTATGGCCAGGGAAAGTAGACTCGATTTGGTATCTAGAATCCCATGTGCAAACATGAGCTACAGTGGGTTATGTAGTTCAGATATCTCTGTGACCCAGTTTGTCTGCTATGACCAGATCTAGGATGTTTTGATGAGTCTGATTTCTGGTCTTTCTTTAATGATTCAGAATTCACAATGAACAGCTACTAAAAACAACTTTCCAATTATTTTAGAAATGGACCCTAAAAGCAATACTACTTTTGAAAACAAATTCCTCTTTTAAAAAATCATGGGGCTTTTTTGAAGAATTGTTATTATTTAAAATGGAAAAATATCAGTTTCCATTGAAATACACTTAGTTGCCTATTTAAAGTCATTTGAGTGTCTTTATGCATTAAAGTGTTATCGTTCATGCCTTGGACAGTATCCCTATGAAAATAGCTCCCAAATTAAATTCCTAATAAATTAAGTCAATAATTCACCTTCATTAAGTAATTTAATTTCTTTAGTGAGCAATAAATAGTTCTTATGACATTCTTCTAGGACATAAGTACAAATGTTATTTTTCTTCATTAGTTCAGTCTCCCCCTGAGCACAGGAAGTGAAATACACACACAAAGAGGCGGTCTATTTGTTATCTTCTGTTTTTTTGTAACTGCCACATCTCTGCAACAATTTCACTATATTTACTAGAAATCAAACAATTCATATAACTACTTAAAATGAAAAGTAACTGCTTAGAAATGTTTAAAAACTGGACTTCACATAGGTACTAAAAAATACTCAGTGTTTTCCTCGTATTATTTTTAAATTCTGCATCCTATATCAAATGTAAATGCTCTGTGACAATTGGCTTCTATTGTATCATACCAGGAAAAAAAAACTGATCAGTTAAAATATAAAAGTTATCTTTAACTATAAAGAGCATGTTACCTATATTTAGCATATTTGTTTCCTATTGCGCTAATAGGGGTCAAAGTCACCCATTTAAGTAACATTTCCAAGGTTCTCTGAGGCACTGTGTGAGCAGCACGCCACCTCTGTCGGGCGTGCAAATGAAAAAGGGAAGGTGAACAGCAGAAGTCAATGCAGCCAGACCCACAAACACTGAGACAACACAGTGGTGCTGTCCTCTTGGAAAAGCAGCACAAAGAGGAGGAAGAAAGGAAACATACATGTCAGCAGAACAGAACCAAACAGCTTCCAGTCAATTCAACTTAAAAACATATATACACATTAAAACAGATGCAGAAAGTATGCTTTACCATTGTTAAGTTATATGCAAAAATTTTTCCAGAAATTACATGAAGAATGTATACCATCAATGATTGTTGAGTAAAAGCCAGGGAAGACTCATCAGGGGAAGCCATGTTTTCTGGATAGTTGAAGGTTACCCTTTTAAACAGAATTTTATAAAATGCTTGACCATTGGGAAAATCTACATAAACCATGCTTTTGCCACGTTATTTAAGGCATATTGTACACAGTTAAAATTTTCCTGAGAACTAGACAGGAAACCTGTGAATACTCAGTAATGAACACAAAGGGGCAGAGAATTACTCCATCTGCAATAAATGCCCACCCTGCTGTGTTTTCACGTTTTTAGTCTTTTGTTACTAAAGTTTTCTCCTTCTTTCCCCCGCACTACTAGGTCTTCTGCTATGACGTCTCACTATTATCTACGTGCCTTTTTCCCCTGCTTCCAATTTACTGCTTTTAATTTGCTGTAGTCTAGAAGACATTCATGAATATTAGAACTGTGCATAATAGAAAAATCAAATTCAAACGTTGAGTGAGGACCTGGAGAGTCTATGAATAAATATATTAATTTGGTTCATGGACTTTTGGTACCCAATGTCCTTTTATCCTTCCCGATTCTTAGCTCTGTTCCAGAAAAATAAAGATGGTAATTAATTGGTTTCTAGATACATGAGGTTTTTCTGTTTCAAAAAGATATATACGTTGTCAAAGCCTTCTTTATATATGGTCACATTAAATCCTTGACTCCCATAAAGCAGTATTTCCTTTCCACAGGTAGTGGGAAGACAGGGTGACAGGGAGGGACCCACAATGTATTATGAAAGCTGAGCAAACACATGATGACTGTTGATACCAAATTCCAGTGAGTATCAACATAACACACCAAGATTTAATTTTCATGGTTAAAACCAAATAAAATCATGAAAACTATTTTATATTAGGTTAAAGATGACCATGAGAAATTACCCCCCAAAAAAACATAAATATTGCAATAGACGTTACTGCAGGCGCAGAAACTAAAAGATTCTAGATTTTTCAACAGGAATCAAGCAGGGGCAATGAGAATAAACAAATACACACCCATGTGGTTTTATGCATGTTTAAAGATTCACTCACTGTTGCCAGAGAACACTGAGAGAACGGATACTACGAAGTGGCACACCTGGAAAATGATCGGCCAAAGGCTACCCCTAAAACTAAAGACGGGTGAATTAGGAAGATTTCATTATTAATACACTTGAAAAAAATCAGATCCTCTCTCTCACTTCCTAAAGCCCCTAACTAGTGGGTGTTTTTTTTATATTCCAGTGTAGCCCTTCTCGCTACGTCACCATGTTTAAGCTCCTTTTACTGCCAATTCACTCTGAAAAGATTCCCCTTTTGGAGCAGCCAGCCTTCACAGACTCGGAGAGTTTCCTTTTCCGGGCTGAATTGTCTCAGGACCTGCTGCCTCCCCACCAGCTGAGGGGCTGTGGCTCCGGCACCTCCTTGACTGGCCCCCTGCCTGTGCGGCCACAGTTCAGGTGGCTTGTAATTCTGAATGACCTAATTGCAGGCGATGCTTTCAGGCATCGCTCGCAGATGATATTTGACTTTAAAAAAGAAGTCAGAAAATTTGCCATGGATTCATCAGTGTTGAAGAGCTACTATGTTTTTCCAAACAGAAAAGCCACAAGAGGAGGTAGCAATAAACAATGTGCTAGATTTTAGGCTGTAACTACGAGAGGCAAAGGTAAACAAAATGGCATCTGTGAACATAAAAAAATGTATTAGAAAGGTATCAAAATCAACAGCATTCCAATACACCAATATAAACCAGTTCAAATATAACAGAATTATTAAGGTAGTTACAAAAGTAACTCCATTCATAAGAGCAACAGTCAAAAAAATTAATTAATAACCTCAGAAAAAACATTAAAATGATATGAGGGAACTATGTGAAAACCCACAAAACTATATAGAAGTAAATAAAATGAGTTTTGGATATATTTGAAAATATGCTCTTTCTATTTTTAAAATGAGAAAAGGTACTGTTATAAATATTCTGAGCATTCCTGAATTGGTTTATTAATTTAATGTCATTCCAATTAAACCACCTGAGGTATTATTTTTTTTTTGAGCTGACAAAAATGGTTCTGAAGTTCATCTAATACAGAATAATACAGAAAAATATTCTGAAGAAAGAAGAGTAGTAGGCATAGGGAGTGGAAAGAAAGCAATCAGATTATTTTAAAATGTATTACATACCACAGTAATTAAAATGGTGTATACAGGTCATTAATACACAGATGGCTCCCTGAAATTGAAGGGAAAGTTGAGAGACAGTCCCAAATACATATAAGAACTTAGTGTATGATAAAAGAGGATTTACAATTCAATGTACAAAGGACAGATTTTTTAGTAAAAGAGTTGGGAAAACTGGCTATTTGAAAAATATATATAATGTTAGATGCCCACCTCACACCATATACCAAAATTAATTTCACACATATATACCAAATATTTAAATACAAAAATGAATCCATAAAAATACTAGAAGAAAATAGCTGAATATTTACATGATCTTGAGAATGGAAGTTACCTTTTAAACATACTTCAAAGGCAGAAACTATGCAGGAAAGGACCAATTAAACTACATAAAAACAACTCAGTACATCAAAAAATACCATAACCCAGAGAAACTCAGACCACTGGCAGAACTGGAAATATGTACAATCTTCCCAGAAGGAGAGTTGGCAGTATATGTACCAAAATAAACTAAAACAGCCAAAACCTTTGACCTGGTAATTCTACTTCTGGGAATTTATCAAGGAAATGATGAGACTATTGCCAATATACACATACAAAGATATTAATTACATACTTGTTTATAGCTGTGAAACCGAGAAAGAACTAAATTCCCAACAATAGTTGATTTCTCGAATAAATTGTGCACATCAGTAAAATGGGATACTATGAAAGAACTTAAAATGTATATATTTGCACAGGAGAAGATCCAGAAGGAACATAGACTAAAATACCCATTTTGGCTATTTGTGGACTATGGGATTTCAAAGAAGCTTCATTTATTTTTAAATTTCATTTTCTTTGTTCAAGTTTTTCTAAAATAAATATGTATCACCTGCATAATCTTAAAAGGTAACAGGAGATAACAAAGCCGCCACAAAGAATTGCTTTAATGTCAAACCAAAGGGAACATGTGGTCATATCAAGATACTGCAAAGATGAGTTAACATTCTCACGAGAGCATTTCCAAATCTGTAAGAAAATAAGTGAACAAAGCAATAGAAAAATGGGCAAACAACATGGGCGAAAATAATTCAAAAAGGAAGAAATACAGTTGTCCAATAAAATATATGGGAAAATGTTCACACCTACCTGGAACCCAAGAAATTCAAAGTAAAACAACAGAAAGACACTACTTCACAGCTACTAAATTGGCAAAGGTTACAGAATTAAAAATACCCATGTGGGCAACAGTTCAAGAGTATGAACACTTCCGTGCACTGCAAATGGAAACATACACTGATATAATTTTAGGACAGGTTTGCAATAGGCACCAAAGATTGACCAAGCAATGCCAAGACAAAGAAATTTTACCTAAGAAATCATTATGAAAGTGTATATAAAATAGTATGTTCACACTTAGTGAGTGAAAAAGTAAGCTGATAAATATTACCATTACCCCATTTTTGTTTTAAAAACATGCAGAGGCAAAAAAAAAATAATCAAACAGGAATGTTCATAGGCGCCACAGCTGGGTAGGGTGGTCGTGAATGATGCTTTGGGGTTTATCTATATTTTCCAAATTTTCCATATAACATGAACACTCACACAAAGAGGAAAAAATAATTGGTAACATAGGAATTACTTCCTCATAATTTCTCTCGAAGTAAAAAGATACTGAACTTTATCAGTAGAAGAATTAAAAAACAGACCATCAGTGAAAGCCAGGAAATTTTTAAAAGCTGCAACAATAGCAGAGTTTAGTCTGAGAAGCCCATAGCACACAGGGTGAACTCCTAACAGTCTTAGTTAACCTGCAAACACTCGGGGCTGGGCACCTCCAAGGCACAGACACTGCGTGTCCCCCACCTGCCAGCATCTGCTGCTCAGCCTGTCTGGATTCAGACCACTCATCATACGATGCAGGAATCCCTCCGAAGATCCCCTAATCTCCCCATTCCTAAATGTGCGATTGCTGGGTATCTGAGTTACTCCATGGTGATTTATTCAAGAAATGTCCCTGATGTAAAGATGAGCACTCTCTCTTAAGAACCTATATGCTGGCAACAAGCTAAGCCTGAAGCCCTAAGGTGGCAAAGTGAGTGGAGCCCAAATGGCTCGGGAGGCCGTGCCCCTGGGATCAGCCATTCAGCCTCCAGGAATGGCAGGAAGGACTGCGTGATCCCCTCCTTCGTTGGCTGGCTGGCTTGGACACTCACCAGATCTTTACTTGGGGTCCAGCTGGGGGGCCCCAGAGGAGCCAAAGGAAGGCAGCTCCGACTTCAGCTGCCCCTCTCCAGCAGGGAGAGGGGCACAGGGTGACATGGCAGGAACCAGGGAGGCAGGAGCGTGGGCACTCGCAGGGCGTTTGAACTCCCCAGTCGCGGGAACCCTGTGCTGACGAGTCCTTCCCGCACTGGGGTGCGGTGGAGCCCCAGAGGGGTTGAGGTGTGTGAAAGCAAAGTGGGGCCTCATCACTGATGGAGGAGGAGGAGAGGGAGCTTGGGGCAGCAGAAGGCGGAGCCCAGGACAGAACAGAGCCTGCCTCCTCCAACCCACCACTCCCCCTCAGGATGGGGCCTGGGCCCCAGGACCCACCCGGGTTGTGGCAAGGAACCCGGGACTTCTAACCTTTGCTCTGACCATGTGTTCTGGGGTCACTGTGGGAAGAGCCACAGGAAGGCTGTCCTGGGGGCACATGTGAGCAGCTTGCCCAGCACTGAGTGCTGGGATGAAATGTGAGTTTCCTGCAGAAACAGTACGCAAGGACGGCTCAACCAGGATCGGGGCCCCAGGAGACCTGGAGTGGTTGCCAGAAAGACCCTGAGCTCTCACCCACCTGCCCACAACAGGGGCCATGAACAGAGAGAGAACAGGCAGAGGAGCCGGCAGACAGCGCTCCCCCCACCGGGCATGCCCACAATCAGGTGACAGCCATTGGACCTTACCAAAGGCCTCTTTGCCTCAGGCAATTAGCTGCAGGCGTGGGTACCCCCCCTCCCACCTGGAAAGCAGACGTCCATCCTCCGAACAGAAGGGGCTTGTCCTTGACACTGCTCGTTTGTGGTTCTGCCTGTTTCTTAACACACCAGATTTCTGAATCCTTGCTTCAGCTGATATTTCTTAACCATTTACAAAGAAATTCTCGGCTTGATCACACAAGACTTAGCAAGGAATGCAGATTCTACAGAGTATTATTAAACAACCACACTTTGCAAAGGTGGACACAGTAAACAAATGTGTGATTGTATTATTAAGAAGAAAAATATAATTAGGCAACTAAATATATACATATATATCTCATATTTAATTGAGACATTAGCTTCCTGTATAATATGTATAAAATGGATTACAAATGAGAAAAAAAATTTTAGAGTTTGTGGTTTTTCTATGTTCTTTTACTTTAACCCTTCATTAATATGGGCCCATTAACTATCAGTTATCTTTACAAATACGTGTTTATATTTTCAGTGTCCACATTTCTGAGTTCATCATTATTCAACCCATATCATCGTAATAAATAAAAACCCTTGGATTACATATAATGATAAAGGAGTGTCTAAACAGTCCCAAATTAATGCCTAAAATACATGTGGGAAGATGAGCATAAATGAAATACATGGGCCAAAATCTACTACTTTCTACACTCGCCGCATTTCTCTCACATTCCACACGCAGCCTCATCGCACGATATTTCTGAAGGGAAATGTCTTCATTAAAAGCCAGCAGAATTATTATGCTGGACCCAAGTAAGAATTTTACACTTGAACTAGAATGCAGTTATTGAAGCCACTGATATTGTGACAAGCTACGTGGCTGACACTGTCTGTAAGAGTGAGGAAAGCCCTGTCTGGCGTGGAAGCGGGGGGACACATATTCTTCAGAATCAGAAAAATTTGTGTATGTTTACACACATTTTTTCATGTAGATTCTCAAAAAATAATTCTTGGTGGTTTCTATTGTTCCAGATTTCCTCCAAAAAAAATTTATTTGACCACATCCTTATGTTTCATTTTAGAAAACAGTGTTTTGTTTTTCTGATTTTTAAATGCAGCCAGGAGTCCAGGATTTGCTTTCACTTTGCCTGCACTATGGCTCTGAATAAATAAAATCTTTAGCTATTTACCCTTGTCCATTAAAATGAACAGGAAGTAAAAAAAAAAACAGTGAAATTTAAGCATTTCAAATGAGAAAAGCAACAGGTCCATTTAATGATAGAGTCACTGGTATTTTTTGCACAGCCAAAGGACAAGACTGTTTCACTGCTGCGTGTGTGTGTGTGTGTGTGTGTGTGTGTGTGAGAGAGAGAGAGAGAGAGAGAGAGAGAGAGAGAGAGAGAGAGAGAGAGAGAGAGAGAGAGAAAGAGAACTCACACGTGTGCATGTGGCTATCCTTCTGCCTCTCTAATTATACTAAATGCAGAGCGTTAGTAAAATCACAAAAATGGCTTCACCTTTTTATCAGAAAACTACTTCCCTGAAAAGCCCCCAGTCGGCAGGCACCAGTTCTCACAAACAGAATGAAGGAAAAGACATTTTCCAGACTGAAATTTCAGGGATTGATTCTTTTCAAAGAAAGACAACTTAAGAGGTAAGGCAATTCGTGTGATGACTCTAACATCTGTTTTAAGTCACAAAGACCATTAGATTTTGTGGGTTGTGCAATTTAACCAACAATTTAACCAACTTTCTACAAAAGCATGGTGAAATGGCATAGTCAAAGCCAGGTCATGACGATGAGGTTCACAGGGAGGGAAGGCCGGGCTGCAGGCTCCGGCGGCACCACTGCCCCCCGAGGCTCCAAAGGCGAGGTCAGGACCATGGCGTGGCAGGTTTCTGGCCCTTGCACCGGTGTGTTCCCCAGCATTTGGTGAAGGCAGGTAGTAAGCAGTGGGCTGTTAAAAGAAGCTACGAGCTAAGGAGCTTCCTGCTGGTTCCCCCACCCTGTGTGGGAACATCCACCCAACACTCTTCCTGAATATAACATTATATTTGGGTGCCTCCTTCCGCTGGAGCAGAAAGATGCCGCAGAAGCCATGGACACCACCAAAAGACAGCAGGCTCCAACTTGGAACCAATTCTCCAGTTCCTCGCTACAACACCCTCCAGCAGGGCTGCTGAGCTCCATTAAAGTGGATGTTCTTTGGCCCGCAGCAAAAAATATTGACAAAATTCTGCTCTGAAGACAGTTATCGTCTCTGTATACTTCATAGCAGCCTTCAGAACTTCACCTGCTAGCACTAAATCCTGAAGTTTGGAGGAAAGGGGAGAAAATCTGCCACATCTCAACCTCTTCTGCTGTAGCAGCAGCAGCAGATGAAACTGTTCTTTCAATTAAACCAGCTTTGTGCCCAAAAGAACAAAAGGCCGTGTTTGTTTGTTTTTCCCCATGTAGAGAACGAAAGCCATCACCTCTTCTAAACCCCATGACTTGGACATGATCGAAAAGGCTTAGCATTCTTGGATAATACAGCTCATAAAATTAAATCTACTACCAGAGATTTCAGTATCCCCGTGTGCAGCCAGCTCACAGGCTAGGGAGCGACAGCGCTCTGCCTTCGGGGGCCTTTCCATGGACCTGGTGTAGGGCTGCACCTCTCTCTCCCTCTCTCCACCTCTCTTACACACACACACACTCTCTCTCTCTCTCTCTCTCTCTCTCTCTCTCTCTCTCTCTCTCTCTCCCTCCTTCTAACCCATCCAGGTCTGTGCGCCAGCACCATAAAAAACTATGATCCCCGCCATGGTGTGAACAGATCTGGGGCTCCCCATGTCTCCCCACTTGCCTGAGATGACGAGGGACCTCCCCATGAAAGATTTCCCTCTTCCATCCTTTGCCATGAGATGCACACACCTTAATTACTCTGTCGCAGAGACAGCCCTGCAGAGTACAGACCTATCCGCCGGTTTCCTCTGGAAGAACTGGATCCAGTCTTTACTAGGAAATGCCCAACTAACAAATTCTCTGTGTGGGACCTGCCCTTGGGAATGCCTGGCTTAAGGGAGACGAGATCTGAAACACCTG
Organism: Phataginus tricuspis; assembly: GCA_029783875.1. Taxonomy (NCBI): domain Eukaryota; kingdom Metazoa; phylum Chordata; class Mammalia; order Pholidota; family Manidae; genus Phataginus; species Phataginus tricuspis. The sequence continues at coordinate 41,027,533 of JAQQAC010022866.1, read as the reverse complement.
TCCTGGTCAAATACAGACTCATGAGGTAAGGCCAGTTCCTCGGCTGGCGGTGCGGAGAGAAAGGACTTTGAGAGCGTGGTCATGGCGGGGCGGGGTGCTGCTCTCCGGGACCCTGAGCCGGGCTTCTAGTCCGAGACAAGGGCTGACTGAGACTGAACTCTCAGAATAACCAGGACACTGAGTGTAAGAAAACACAGCCTTTTTTCTATCATGATATATATTAAATGGGCCACGCGTTTGAGAACTTGGTATCATTTGCCAAGTGTCATGATTAAAAACAATTTGTGACAGAAAATGAATGCAGTCACATTCTAATGGGGGCACTCGCTCTCACTGGGCAACTGCAGAAATGCTCATGCCTCTGGTACAGCCCCAGACAAGACAAAGATTTCCCAGACCTAAACACGACTTCTCTAATTTCAGTAAACGAATTTTATAGGGCCAAAGGGGAAACTCCCTCAAACAAAATAAATCAGGATAAAATGAGAAACAAAAAACCCTGCATTTTTTAAAATACCATATTTTTATGATGATTGTAAGGGTCCCACAGCTCAGGTCTAGACTGACAGCCCCTGAAATGCCCTGATGTTTTCTTGTCAGCTGAGCTCCGTGTGTTTAAACGCGGAAAGCACAGCGCGGTATCATAAAAGACAGGGATTTTAGATATGAGTAAGTTCAAAATTGACATTGATGTACCCCTGAAAATCCAGGGGTTCCTTTAAACATCTTCACTTTAAAAAGAGAGACACCCGTAAAGTGTGTTTCACTGTTTGTTTCTGCAGCTTTGGGAAGTACTGGCTATTCTCCTGAGTCCAGCCTCTCAGAACGCCAGCGCGGGACTCCCCTCCTCCCAGCTCGTCTCTCACCTAAAGGCACAAAGTAAATCCAGTTTCTCTTCACAGACTGTAGGCCTGGTTTCAATTTGTGCAATAGTCCTTTTGATAACAATGCCTAGTTAAAACAGCCATTCAAATCTTCCGCAGGCATTTAATGGAAGGAAGATCTAACAGAGCTTCACTCCAGCCCCTTAGTTAACTTGTAAAAGGGCTCTCTCCCACAGCTGAGAGAGAGATGCGAGCGGGTGAGGACACAGACAGACAGACAGAGGGGAGCGAGGGGACAGAGAGAAAAGCTTGCACATAGTTAGGGCTGTATTACTAAGCTTGGAAAAGAACTAGGTCAAATACTCTGCTTTTCCAGCTGCCTGAACTGACCCTCACTAAACTAAGACCTCCTTTTGTGACTATTATCCACTGTCTCCCAGTCATAACAGTGAGACTCCCAGGGACCTGGGACTGAAGCCTGCATTGTTCCGAGGCCATCAGGATGCGGATCCCCCAGCAGCATCTTCCCCAGGAAGAACAGGGCCTAAAACAGACCCAAGACAGCAAAGCGAAATAGCCGGGGGCAGAAGGCCCGCAGGCGAGATGTTCGGACCTGCACGTGCTGTGCTGGGGGAAACTGACCGCTGGCCCGCACGCGGGAACTCCTATAGGGTCGGCCCACTCTCCACCGGTCCACGGAGGAGCCACAGCAGGCTCACGTGGATGTTCCGTGGTCCGTACATGTTCTCCACACTCTGGATGCTTCGGGCCTTGATGGCAGTTTCCAGCCCGGGGTGCAGCAGGGTCAGGGAAGCCAGGCACAGCGCCCCTCCACGTTGGCTCCTTGTCTGTCCTGATGGGTGCACGGAGCCACCTCGTGCCCTCACAAGCTTGTCACCTTGCTCCTAAGGCAGCACCCCATGTGTACTATTGTATTCCTTTATTGATTAGAAATTTATGTTGTCTTTTTTTATTCTGATTTTTTGGTACTCTGGTTACTAAGCTGCGTGAGTTTTGAATGGTCTGGCTCAGACCCTGTTTCTCCAAAAGCCCTGAAACTTCCAGAAGGCAGATGTCATGTTCCAGCTGAGAAGCCTGCACCAAGGCCCTCTTGATAATTTTAAGAAAAGACAAAACCCAAGTTAAACCTGAAGGAGAGCTGTCTACACATAAAATACACAGAAAGAATAAGTTACAGGCCAAGTTAGGGTCACTGGCAGTTCCCATTGCAGGTGAGCCTCCGTAGCACTTACCACTGTCCTGAGTCCGAACATCCCTCAGGTCTTCCTCCCAATCCACTCGTATGTGCAAACGGAGCGGGCATGGGGGCCTTTTCCAGCCACTACCAACAAGGACAGCGCCTGTCTTATTCACCCTTCAAAGCCCCACAAACTGCCTGCTCCTCAAAGCCCCCTACGGCTCTGGCCTTCCCCCCACCCAGAGGAGAGGCCTCCCTCTAGCCTATGGGGTTACTGTGATCCTCCTTACACTAGCGCCCTTTCACTTTAGTAAGAGACAGACTAAGTCTCCTCTCCCCAAAGACATCTGTGAGCTCACAGGGGGCAAGACTGGCCCTGCTAACTGTGTAGTCCTCAAATGTCCAGTAGGATGTCTGGGACATGGCAGGCCCTCAAAACTGGCTGTCAGAAGAATGGATTGGAAGTCAAATGAGCTCACCACTTACTACCGAAGGATTGCCGGATGAGGGTGCTCTGGTGTGGGCCCCCCAGGGGCAGCCGGCTTCAGGGTAGAGTGACACATACCTGCTGGCGAGGCCCTCCTGGTGGGAAGTTGACACAACTGGGAAGGAAGGGCATGAGACCCTCTGATACGAGGGACAACCTACACATGCCTCTGAGGGCAGGCAGGAGCTGCTGAGAAGCCAAGGAGGGACCATGCCATGCAAGCAGCGGCGAGCCCGCCCCCACCCAAGCTTCCATTCCATGCTCACCGCACCCCTTCACCCCAAACCTAACGGTGATCGCAGGGCAATTCCACAGCTGTGTGAGGCCTCCAGTTAAGGCTGCAGGCCTCAGGTCTGAAGACAAGCCACTCTAACCTGAATCAAATGGGAGGAAGATTTTGCTTTTCAGTCCTCAGATGTCATGGAACCACACTCTAGAAGACTAATGGTGTGCCTATTCAGTGACCTCCACCTGTTTCAGTTTGTTTCGCTGAAATCTCAGCACTCCAAGTTTCCTGGGGATGGGTAACTCGGGGGCCCTTGTTTTGCATGGCCCTCACGCTGGTCAGGCGGCAGGTCCTCAGGGCCGATTAGTGAGCACCCATCAGTTCAATGAGCATCGGTCAGTTGCTTCCAGCACCATGGGACTAGCAATGGCCATATTCAAAACCCCGAGGGGTCAAGATGGCACGCTGTTAGCTGGTTATTATCAACAATTGCTATTGGTAATCAATACCTAATATTGACGGAGCACACTGAGCACATTTACGGTTCAGCAGGTGACGTCTCTACCTCCATCTTCAATAAAAGCTGCTGCGCGAATGATAAGGCATAACAGGATTCTCTCCTTCAGGGTCCGCAGTGGGTTGCACAGGGTCCCCCAAAACTCATGTCATTCTGGACACTCACCATGCGAACTTATTTGGAAATAGGGTCTTTACAGCTGCAATTACTTAAGTTGAGATGACCTTGTGGGCCTTGCTGGGTCCTAAATCCAGTGACTAGTGGTATTATCACAGGAGGAGAGAACACGCAGGTGAGGAAGGTACGTGATGATAAGGCAGAGGCTGATTGCTGCAGAGCCCAGCGAGGATGGCCAGGAGCCCCCAGAGGCCGGGAGAGGCGAGGGAGGGCCCCCCTCAAGCCTATGGGGCTGTCATCTCCCACCAACACCCTGATTTCTGACTTCCAGCCTCCAGGACTTGGAAAGAATGAATTGTTTTAACTACTGGTTTCTGTAACTACTAAGCTCCCTCTGGTCTTAATTTTTACTTATTTATTATGCACTTCACTGAATAAGGAAGAAGTCAAAGAAGTAAGAGAGTCCATAAGCAAAAAGGAATAGACATTAGTTGTCCAGTTATACAATGAAGGGGCCAGTGTGGTCCCTACCAGCCAGGTGCATCGTCCCACCCGCACACACCTCCACAAACCCTGCCCCGGCTGGGGGGCCTGTCAGAGCAGGTCACCACTGTCAGTAAGTGAAGTAAGTGGCTACGACTTTAAACGGCTGAGGCAGGAGGGCTCTGCTAATCCCCAAATGCCATGGGACTGGAGGAGCAACCCCCCCACCCCAGAATCTAGAACCCACAAGTCCAGGTGTTACAAAACACTCAAGGCGTGTCCGAGCGAGAGGCCCCGTTTCCACGGGGAAGGCGATGTGGTTGCTACCGTTCCTGGCATCAAAACCACTAAGAGCTCAACAAATACCGGTAATTAATGAGAAGGAAGAGTTGTCAGAGGGGCAGCCCACCGGAGAAGCCACCCTAACCAGGACTGACCCTGCAGCACAGGGAGCGGGTGCCAGGGCAGGCGTCGTGGAGCACTGCACAGTGAGCAGGCTTCCTACATCAAAACTCTCACTTCATATCGGAAAACACTCAGTAAATGAGCTCCTGTTCTGAATGCTTAATCTAAATAACAGGTTTGGTTGGCTGTTAAAAATTATCAAGTGACTCTGAGGATCAAAACTGAGTAGGTTTGCATTTTGTGATGGTTACAAAAGTGTGGGATGGATCCTTTCGTTGGAGTAATTCACAACGGGGCAGAAGGGGAAGCACTAGAGCACATGATTGCCTCGGCAGCTGGAGACCCTCCAGACAACAGGACGCCGTGTGTGTGTGTGTGTGTGTGTGTGTGTGTGTGTGTGTGTGTGTGTGTGTGT
>JAQQAC010022866.1:41004021-41022851 GCA_029783875.1 Phataginus tricuspis | reverse complement strand
TGGGCACAGGGACACTGGCTCCTTGACTGGAACACAGGGCAGAAAGATGCTAAGTGACCAGACTTGGGCCACCCACACGACCTCACCCGTTTGTAAGCCATGAAGTTTCTTAGGAAAGCTTTGGTGCTTGACATTTTACACACATTATCTAAATACCTCATAAAAATTCCAAACTTGATCCCCCAAAAACGTAGCAATATCTTCCTCTTTATAAAACCAACTCATTGTCCTTAAAATGTGCAGAGCCGTCATTTACAGAGAGGAAGTGATGCGCCTAGAAACCATGTCCAAGAGAGAAAAAGAAGGGGCAGTCTTTAAAAAACGTCGTGTATTTAAGGCAGCAACCAGTTCATGGGTTCAGATTTGCTTGGTAAAATTACAACTTACTTTTTAAAATGTTTTGGTAAAATTACTATTTACTTTTCTAAATATTAACCTCTCCAAGAATATTTCTATTTCCTAAGGTCAAAAGTGGATAATTCACCTGTAAAGGAAAAGTTGTACCAGTGGCTTCAGGGAGGGTGGGCAGACACTTAATCCCATTTTCCCATGTTCATAACACATAACAGAGAGAAGCAGAGAGTCCCACACCTGCCACAGATATGGAACTGTCAAAAAACACGGTTTCTCAGGCAGAGTAAACTGATGCTCACAGAGCCTTCCCCTCACATTCAATGCTTCTGAGCCCATTCCTTCTTGTGTATATGTGCTTTTCCCGGGCAGCAAAGAAGACACTTAAAAACCAGTTTTTAAAAAAAGGAACTGAGCTATTCCTTTTCCCTGAAAATAGAAAGTGATAAAAATTCTCACTCAAAAGATACGTTCAAGAGAGTGAGCATTTCGTTTATAACCAGCAGTCGAAAATGAAGATTTAATTTAGCAAATTAAATTTTTTGGAAAAAGGTACTTTTCTAATTTTAAATTTTTTGTTATTTTTTCATAATTATTTATAATTTACAAAAATTAAAAGTACATAATGATCTGCATATTGATATGTGCTTAAAGCACACCATCGAGGTGTCTGTATTTCATCCATAATAAAATCATTATTGACCACAATTCTCAGGAAATAACAAAACAGGCTTCTTCCCAGAATTCCAAAGGAGCTTAGCATGAGGCTGCCTTGAAAGGTTAATCAAGAATGCCAAGTAAAACGCTAGCACTGAAATATCAGCTGTTCGTTTAGGTGACACCATTAGGCAGGGCTGTAAATGCCCTAAACGGGGGTTGGCCATGACCAGTAGAGCTTCAGTCCCCTTGCCTGTGCTGGTCCTCCCAGGGCCCTGGGAATCCCGTGTCTACATGGCCGTCTGAGATTTGCCAAAGTGGGACCCCCCTGCTGGCCTAGGGAGCCTGCTACCCACCTCAACTCCCTGGTGGCACACCTCCCACTTAGGAGGCAGCTTATGCAAGCCGTAGATTTGATGAGGGGAAACTGAGTTGATGCAAAGTCTTCTGTTTTATGGACCCAGCCACAGAAATAAAAGACCACCGCTCATTACCTGCCAGAGGAGTGACCGAGCTATCTTTCTGTGCAACCAGAGCATGCCGAGAAGCAGGCAACTCATTAATAATATTATGTTTATTCAATTTGTCACGTTTTTCAGCCTTTTAAGACTGGCTGCTTGTTGTGACTTCCTTTCACAAGGGTGGAGAGTCACCCTCGTACCTAAACTTGTATTCATAATTCATAATTCAAAATTTTTTTCTTAACAGGCCTCCCCCCAGAACCTGGGACTAGACACTGTGGAAATACACAGGCTGTCTCTCCAGTCCTCGTCACAAACGTCTAAGCCTCGTGGCATCAGTCCCTCAGCCCGCGTGAAGGCCCTTGGTCCTGCCTTCCATAAGTACTTTCAGTTGGTTGAACTCCAAGAACACATGCTCTCTGTACTGAAAATGGCCCAGTATTCTCCATGTAGGGTTTCTTCCTAGAGCCCTGTGCTTTAATGTCCCAGTTTGCCAATTCTTAGGAACTGTCAAGCCTCCAAGGCACCCCCCTGGGCAGCTCCAGAATTTACCCAGTCAATGTCCACACTTTGCCAGCGGGAGTCTCGCCACATACAAGAGTTGTGCACGGCAGTTCTTTGATGTCCTGGATAAACCAGCGTGGGCACCGTAGTACTAGGGACCACATCCGCCTACGCCGTGTCCTGACTGCAATGCCTGCTCCCACCTCTCACACACAAGACTGCAAAGTATGAACTAACCAGCAGGCAGCTCCAGAGAGTTAAAACAAAGTATAAGCCTAGGCAAGAGGGCTTCACATAGACTAACATGTGAGGCACATTGTGAGTTATTTAGAAATGAGGAGTCTTTTTAAAAACGTCCCCAGCCTTTTGAGCTGGATGTTATGGTAGGCACCCAGTCCCTCCTACAAAATAATTTTGGAGCCCTGGGAGAAATAAAAACAAAAACAACAGAAGCGTGTGTGTGTGTACATGTGCATGCACACATGGACACATATACATGTATGTGTATGCATGTGAGGGGTAAAATTTTTGTTCTTATTTCATACACAGAACACAAGAGCACCAGAAAACTTCACAGTGGAGGTGCAGGAACCACCCTGACATTCAGCTCTCAAAGGAGAGCAGCTCTCAAGAGATCCTTCAGAGCGACGCCCCTGGGTTAGACAAGAGGAGACAGCGGCGCCCCCTGCAGTGAGTCAGGGGCAGGGCCAGTGATAAGCAGGCATCACCTGCCTCCTCACAAGTTCATTCCCTGCCCCCCAAGGATCCGAGACCTATTCCAGGGACACATATGACAATTAAGACAGTGACAACACAGGGGCGATTTCAGAGGTCAAGGAATCAGACCTACCTTGGGCTGAACCCCTATGACCTTATCTATCTTACTCTAAATGACCTCATGACAATCTATGTGACTTATCTGTATGACCTTCAAGTCAGTAAGCCTCACTCGTTATAATGGAGGACCACTATAAAAATTAAATCACATAATATAAGTAAAGTATGCAGGAACACAGCAAATTCAGTCACTCTACAAATATTTATTGAGTGCCTACTATTTACCAGAGACACTCCCCCAGGCACCAGGTGTACAGCAATGAACAAAACAGAGTAAACCCCTCATCCCCGAGGAGTTTAAAGTCTAGAGAAAATATCCACTACTGTTATTGCTATTTTATTATTATTAGGCATTGGCATTTGCAAAGATACATTAAGAAAAATGTTACACTTACTATTTTATAACTGAGTAATTAAATTTTCCCTTAAACATGTTTTTTTTTTATCATCTAATGTCCCCAGACGCAAATGCAACTCTGCAGATATCGTTACAAAAGAGATGCTGACTGACAGCAGGCTCCCCTGCTTCATGTCCCCTGTACTCCCTTCCCAGTGAAAGGCATGAAGAGACATGACAGAAGCATGTTTTAAAGGGACAGGAATGTGCTAGAATCAGATCTGCATGAAAAGCCCTGACTACCTACCTTACTGACTCCAGGGAAGGCCGCGAGCAACGTGCCACGCACCTGTCAGATGCGGAGGGACTGAGACACACCAACATCTTTGGGACACCAGCAGGGCCACTGGCTGGTGACCAGCAGGGTCCCAGGGTGGTGACCAGTGCTCTCAGAACTTAACACATGCATACTTTATATCACACAGAATTTCTCGACGAGACACAGATGTGGATGCAAGGGCCGAGAGTGGCATCTGAAGAGAATACGACCGTGCCTCCTGACGCTGCAGCAGGGAGCGCAGGCTTCCATCTGAAAATGGAGGAGCTGATGTGAGGAGACTCAAGCAATCAGAGCAAATCCTAAAGAAGGCAGAGGGTTTCTCTGGGCCCGTGCCAAAGGCAAGAGGCAGATTACGGTTGAATTATGTGGAAGCAAAGAAGAAAAGACAGGTGAGATAAATTGGAAAATGGATTTTTTGTTTCCCATATTCAATCCTGATAACATTTATTTCATTACGCACTGAAATTTTTACATCCACGGGATGCATAATAAAATATTTTATATAAAGTTAATATTGATAACCGCTTTAGTTTTCAAAATACTCTGTACTGTGAGATCATTACCTCAAGGACCTTCTTAGTTATTTTCTCCTAGAACTGTCTGGAAACAGCAGGTACTGAAAACAAGTATTTATTGAATAAATAAGCCAGTGAGTGAACAAACAGATGGAGAAATGGGCAAATGAACGCCAAGAGGGAGGAATCAGAGCTGGTTATTGTGGTCCCAATTTACAGCTGAGAAATCCAGCATCTGTGGGAAAGATGTGACCTCTTTAAGGGTATGGACCTAGTCAGCTTCAGTGTCGCCATGAAAGCCACTCCAGTTTTCCTTACCCGACGGTATCAGTGCACAACCTGGGGCCTCCTGGAAAGTTCCAAAAAGGTAATCATTATAATAATACTAATCATTGACCCAACTCCATATGTCAAGAAGTCAACAGGGTTATACATTTAATGTCAGTACCCATTTCTTATTTGTTCCCCAACTTTATGCCAAGAAGGATGTAAGGCAGCTAGATTACCTGAGGAAGCCATACTGATGGAACCTACTTCCCCTGATGTGGGATAATGCGGGGGCACATCTCCCCACACGGGGGTGACGTCCCAACCACTCACAATGACTGGACATCCAGGGTGTGTGGCATACGCCTTTATTACTAAAAAGTGAAAGAAACTAACCATCATTACTCAGTAAAAGCAGCTGTCAATAGACAAAACCTTCTAACGTGCTGAGTCTACTGAGAAAATGTAATCATGGCAGTGCCACAGACCACAATATCTAAAATGTATTTAAAAGCCCATCTAAAATATCGTGGAACATTTTCTCCCCTGAGTGTTTTATGAACAGCAAAAGTGAGGAGAAAAAATATATATCTTTATTGATGCCCTCGTAGTAGGGTGTATAGAAATGTGTGTGTGTAAATATGTCATATTTAACAGAAAAGTTCATGGAAATATCAAGAACTACACAACATTTTCTTAATACCAGCTGGTAACCAACTAACTATCATAAACGCACAGTAATGAAGGCAATCTCATGTACAAAAGATACAAAATTTAATAGGAAAAAATCCCTTTCAAATAACTGTGAAAGCCCTGGCGAAGAGGTTATTACCCCAATGCACCACCGCTATCCCATCACCGGGAACGATATGTATTATAACTTATTAGATTTTGGAGCGATTGTCCTCTGGAGAGTGCAAGATGCTGCAAAATAACTTCAAAACTGTGCACAAACTTTATGAGGGCCATTTCTAGAGCCCAAGTGCCACTGAACATCAGCAGAGGACGTAGGAGAGAGAGAAAAGTAATGGGGGCAGAGAGCCAAGGATAAGAAAAAGACGTTGAGAAGAGGCCCAACTGGGGCGGGCAGACGGAAGGAAGGTGTGCAGGGACCCAGGAACTGGAATTTCCAACACCCAGTGCTGGGCCCCGGGAGGCTGCCCCCCCCCCGCAGGCCCATGGTCTGACTCCGGTTGTTCTCAGCCGGCCGTGTAGCCAGCCGCTGGGTATTTATGGGCACAAAGAACATCCCCCAAACTCACAGACTGTATCACAACTTCTGTCTCTATAGAGAGGGGACCATCTAAGATCAGCAGCATCTTCTTGATGATATTAAATGGAACATGGAAGACAAAGCTTCATGTGAGGACGCGTGTTTCAAAGAGCTCTGAAAATAGCAAACGAGGGCTATAGATAAACATACAGATGACCCTACATCCCTATGTGCCTCCTGAAAAGGGTTTTTTGAAGTATTTTAAAAGTCAATTAATCAATCTTCCCAACTGCATAAACAAAATCTTACCAGCCAGTGAATTGAGTCCTACACGGCGAGCAGGGCAGGAGTTCGGTGGAATAAACACCACAGGGTGAGGACTAGTCAATGCTTCAAAGCAGACTTTCCAGGCGAAAAATGCAAGGAAGCCCACCACAACCCCACAAAACATTTGTTCACAGGATTCTCTAAACCCCCAAATTCTGTGAGCTGTTACACAGCTCAGCATTGATCCACCAGGCTGACTCATTCTCTCCGCCCCGTCTCCCCGAAAACACCAGAAGTGAGCCCAGCACACCTGTGACCCTCACGTGCTGACACGGGTCATCTAGCATCAACAGACCTGACGTGCGTGCATTTCAGGGGGTTCTTACAGAGCTGGAATGACTGGCAAGCGCTCTTTTTTAGCATTGGCTCTACATTTACATATTCACTATGAAAATCGATGGAAACATTGGAGCGTCGTTAAGGGAAGTTTTCCATTATTTTCCTTCCTAAGTAAACTGCAATAATACTAACTCCAGATTCTGCAGAAAGTGAGAGAAGACTGTACTTTGCAAGATGCATGAGAGAATATATATACTGGGAGTGAAATGTGTTTCTGTGGCTCCAAATTCTAAGGAGACAACCGAGTAGGCTTTGGGGGCTGCAGATGCGACTCACACTACTTTTCTACCTGGGTATGGGAGGAAAAACTCCAAAGAGAACTACAACAGGGTAAAATGTGAGACCAGCCCGGGGTTTCAGAACAGCTGGGGTAGCAACCAAGCTCACTCCCACCACCACCCCCGAGTCCAGTGCAGGCTGCGGCCCCAGGGACACAGGTCCGTGAAATGGGTTTGGGAACCAGCACAGAGCCGTGATTCCTTCACCACAATTCCAAAATCCAGGAGCTCTGAGTGTTTAGCTGACTTTGTTAGGACAAATCTAACCCGATCTGAGCTCCCTGGCAATAAATGGACCTGAACAGACTGAGGGCACTTAGGGTCTTTATTCACTACAGGTAGTGGAATATGCACACATTTCCCTATAGAAAAAAATCCACATTTCATCAAGCTGAGGTCAGAAGATATGCACTGAATTTCCTTTAAAAAATCTGAAAAAATCTGAAATCTGAAACATATCTGGCCTCAAGGATTCCGGGTTAGGGATTGTGGGGTCTCCCTTCAACTTCCCCATCCGTTGTCTGGTAGGAATGAGTAGGGGGATGGACGAGGACCTCCTTTCTGTTCACCTGCAGTCCCGGCACAGACCGGCACGGAAGCAGCCTTGATCAGAAAACTCCTGACGTGCAGATTTATCAATTAGAAGGAAATGTTTCAAACCTTCAGAGATACCTTTCAAATCAATAAATGAAAAAAATATTTTGAAGACATACTGAGTAAGGCAAACCTCATTCCTAAATTAAACACACCTTAGACTTTCTGAAACACATGCTAAAGACCTTACATCCACATGGACTAAATATCCATCAGCAAAATCAAGGAAATGGACACCATCGAGGTAATTCGAATTAAAGAAGACCCTGTTCAGTGACAAACAGATCCCTAAAATGGGGCTCTCTTGGTGTAAATTACCTGGGTAGATGCATTAAAAGCCACACTGAGAAACAAGGAAAAATTCCTACTTGAAAGGCTTACAAATGATAGAAATCTGGCCCAAATTATTAAAAATATACTTTAATATGCATTTATTTCCCTCACTAGGGCTAATTTTTAAGGACCTGTGAGTATTCACAACTACAGGAGCATAAGTAATACTGCTTAGATGTTAGGTAGCATTCGACTGATGTCGAGAAACAGCCTCTCTGTGTCAGCAACGCTTTAGATTTAAAATGCTCCAGGGTGACTGACAGAAATGCAGGGTCCAGGAACAAGCCCATGCTGAAGAAGCTCCAGGCAAACAGAAGCCCCAGAAGACATATGGGCCGTGCAAGGCTGGCGTCCACTGCACGCTGAATGGCCTGAGGTGAGGCGAGGCGGAGGGGGCCCGCAGGTGCTGGCCACATGGCACCCCTCCCTCCAGAGCCTGCCAAGGCCCCTAAGCAGTTTGCACATCCCACCAACAGGACAGAAACCGCGTCTCACTGTGTGGTACCCCATCCCCACATCGGCTCCTTGCCGGGCCTCACACGGAACACCACAGGGCTGTGGTTTTTCCCACCAGAAAACTGATGGGGTTTTTTTGAAGTGGCTCATTGAAATACTATAAATCATGTGACTCACCTCCTATCCCCTGGTGGCGCTTACTTGACTCAACTACCCCGCGTGGCACCAACATGGCACCGGTTAAAGTGAGCGTCTGGGGGCTGTTGCAGAGTCAGGGAATTTTCCACCCACCTCCTTTGTTCTTCTCTTCCCTGTAAGAGCCAGAAAGAGCTGGTGCTCCACTGCGAACGACAGGGCGGTCAGGGACCAGGGAAGAATGACGACGTCTCTTTAATTTTGCACACATGATGTTTTCGACCACTAAGGTCATACCTGCGTGTGGTGACTGACAACTTTTCAGCTTGATTCAAAGCAAACAGCTGCTGGTTTGATTGCCTAGCAACTAAAAAATGACGGATGACCCTAAAGATGGATAACTACCATAAATCACCTCATTCAAAAGCTCCAAGAAAAAAATTAAAAAACAATGGTTTTCATGACGTTTGCTGCACTCTGTAATGTGCCGTGATAAATTTGGCCTCCGTATGGATGCACACTGCTGCCGCCGGAGCTCACTCACTTCCGTTCCGGTGTGCCACCTTTCTGGGTGCCTAGGCCCCCAGGGAACGTGCACCCGGGGACCATGCTGCTCTGGCAGAAGCCGGGGTTCCTGCCAGTCGGCGCAAGATGGGGCGCTGTGCCGACCTCCACCCACCGCAGGGCGCTGAGTCAGGAACGGCGGTCCTACATCACAAAGATGGCAGAGGGCCCCATGCATTAATAACGGTTACAACATACTTAGTGTCATGATTTGACCTCAGCCAACGTTCCGGGCCAGGATGCACATGAAGCTGAGAGGCCCCTTCCTGTTTGCAGACATTCCATCTGTCCCTCAAAGGCCAAGAATGCGCTTCCAACCGGCCAGGAGGCACAGACCTGGACACCGTGGCGGCCTGGAGGAGGCCTTGGGCTCTGTCCTTCACAATGCCGACATCCTCACAGGCCAGGTCGCAGCTCTTGCCAGGTGCCCGTTACAGTCTCCACCCAACATCAGAAGTGGGCGCTGGCAGGACTCCCCGGCTTTCTTTGTCCCTCTCCTTTGTTACGCAGACGCTGACTTTCTCTGTTTAAGGTCATATGGATGTTGTAAGGCAGGCTGCGCCCTAGAGAGCCCGCCCCGCCGGCCCGGGTAAGGGTGTGAAATGCCCAGGGCTCCTGCTCTCCCCTCTGCCTCGGGCGGGCAGCTCGCAGGGCAGCTCCGCGCCCGCTCACCTGCCCCAGCGGGACCAGACCTTGGTCCCTGCGGGTGCGGGTCAGGGGCCGGCAGGCAGAGCGCTGCGCTAGGCCCAGGGAAGGAGGGCTCGGCGCCCCCCGAGGACCCAGACCGCCGCAGGGCCTCGATGGCCCCACAGGGCATGCGCCGCGCGGGCTTTTACACCTTTCCCCAGACTGCACCTGCCCAGAGCTGAGAAGTCTCCACTGATGAAAGGGAAGAACTGCTTTTTCTTCCAAGGAACTGTCTTTATTTTAAAAACCAAAATGGGTGGGAGCGTACCCAGGGTACCCACTCCGAGCAGCACAGCGGCGAGCAGCGGCGGCCCACTGCCGGCCCCTCACGCACCCTCCTGCACTCACCGCGGGCACCCAGGCACCTGAAATGGAAGGCTGGACTAGAGCAACGCTGGCAACACAGAAACCAGCGGAGGCCAAAGGGCTGCGGCCGCAGGTGCCTCCCACCGAGGGGCGGCAGGCGGAGCGCCTGGAGCAGGAGGCCGTCTGCCCGGCTCCCCTTATGCACGATGTTCCGGGACCCGCGCCCTGGGAGGGAAAAGCAAATGCGCTACGATATCGGGCTCCAGGACTACCGCAAGAGGACCAGTCGCTGGGAGGTTCCCCTTTGATGAAGTCATGCCCCTGAGCTGCAAGCTACCCCCAAGCTCCCGGCTGAGCGGATGTCGATACCCACTCCACACTGAAGCAGGCGAGAAGGGCTGATATTAATTAGGTCGAAGAGACGGTTCTGCTGCATATGCTCCTACCTTTAGGCATTTGGAGATAACTGAGCGTTCTCCCCAAAGCTTCATGCTCCTGACACAGAGGAGTTCTGCCTCCATCCGTCTTCCTAAATATAAATGGCCGCTATCTGTACCACTTAGGAGAGGTTAGCCAGCTTCAAATAAATAGCGTCTTAACAGTTCCCTGAGAATGGTACGCTCTGGGGTGCCTCTCCGGTTCCAACAGTCCCACAGTCCCAGGAGAATGAAGATCCGCTGCGGTCTTGGGGGCATGGCGGTATGGCCGCGGGCTGTACCCCCGCTCTCTCAGTAGCTCTGCCTGTGCTCTGACTGTCCTCAGCTAGAGGCACCCACTGAACGGGACAATCCAGTATGCTGTCCCTTTAAAACTGAAGGGCTTGTTTCCTTTCTGTAAGAAAAGTAAATCACACTAGAGTGAGTTGGGCTTTGAAAAAAGCATCCATCCATTTAAAGTTCATGGATTCCTGTTTCCAGATCGCCCCTCCCCTGGCTGGGTCTCAAGTTACAGCCTTGTACAACCCAAGTCTAAATAATATTCACCATGATAAATGGCACCATAACTCCGATATCCACAATCAATCTTTGCTTTAAAGATACATCCATCTTCAATAATGTTGATGGGGATTCTGTAAAATGGGAAACATGACGGTTTTCCCGACCTCGTGACTGTGGGGGAAGGAAGCTCTGAGTGATGGCTGTCAGCCCACATCTGGCTGCAAAAATAAATTAGCCTTATGTAGACAAATGAAAGGGCCAGCTCTGCCTAGAAAACAGCCACTCCTGAGCAATGGCTAATTTATAGGACTTCTTTCTGGAAAGTTCCTGGCTGAGGCAACCGTCTGCTTAGCTATCTCTTTAAATGCTATCTGAAGCTGTAAATAACTCCAATACCAGGGACTATACAAAGTACAAAGTGTAGGGATGGGAGAAACACTAACTTTTCTCACATTCTCACACTTGATTAAAATGCACAACTCTTCCCTTCAAGGGGGGAAAAGTTTATTTAACCCAATGCTTTTATGATTTAGTACTGTGTGTCCCTCTGGAGGACTTTTTTTTCCTTCTCATTTCTTGGTTGTTTTATGAGGGTTTCAGGGTAGCCCTTTCTCTTCCTCCCCCCAAAAATGTCCTTTTGAGCAAGTGTGACCCTCATGGCTGTCTCTTCGTGGGCAGGAGTGGGGTTACAGACTCTAAGCAGCAGAGAAAGAAAAGAAACGTCTATCAGAGTTTAGTGGGTGGCTTCCTGAATAGCCTGGAGTAGAACACTTCTTAGGGAGGCCCTAAAATAAACAGAAGACCAAACTTTTGCTGAGGAGAAATGAAGGACCAGCTTATTCTGATACAAAGGAAACTCTTTATCACTGTTCTTTCTGTCTCTGACCTTGTCTCACTGAGGAACACTTAGGGCTGAAACCCTTAAAGCCTGCTGGAAAGTGGGGAGAGGAAGGAAGCAGGCACTTTACGTGGGAAAGGCGGCACTCCGTGGGGTGCACCGACCCAGGAACGCGGGGTGGGGTGTGTTCCCAAGCTGGATGGTCTCCAGAGGGGATCTCAGAAGCCCCTCCATCAAGACCACGGCAGCTGCTGTGTGCCGAGGTGGGGAGGGTTAATTCTGTGAAGGTTGAAGGCCTTACAGTAATGCTGTGAAGACAGAAACATCACAGGCTTTCCTGGCAAGGGGCTTCCAGAGGGTAGGAGAGGACTGCAAAATGAACTCTCTCAGGCTTTGTCGGACGCATTTCCCAAGGCCCAGCCTGGCCTCTTTGATAAATGACACATGTCATTCTGTCACAGGCTGACAGTGCAGCTGGGAGGGCTGGTGATGTATGGCTCCAGTGAAAAGGAAATCAACTTTCTGGCACCAAGCGAGCCTGTGCCCTGTATAAGGATTTTGTTTCTCAAAAAGTGAAAGATAGACTTGGGATTAAAAAAAAAAAAAAGTTGAAAAACAGATTGAACGACAGCTTACACTTAACATAAATTAACTCAGTAATGGCGAAATGTGCTAGCCTGTGATAAATAAAAGCTACATTAGTCAATTATTAATCACACTCTAACTTGTAGCCAGAACCCATGACTTAAATCTAGGGCCTGAGCTGCCTTACAAACAGATAAGACAGTGCCTGGTAGATGTCTTCCAAGGGCAATCAGGAAGGAACCAAAGACTCAGTGGGTTCACCAATGGGAATGGGTGGAAGGTTCTAGAAAAACAGAGGGGGTTGAGTAGGGAACAGAGGAAGACACTCCTTGGAGACAGACTATCTACTGACTGCATAAGGAAAATGAAACATAATAGCCATATCCAAATACTTTTTTCTGTCAGGACTTACTTGGTCTGAATATTTATGGTATTTGTACACTGCAAACAAATGTTTACATTTGTATATATGACTTTGCCTTGAACATATGTTGCTAGCTTTGCCCCCCCCCCACTCCCACCACCACTACTGAGTTACATCTTTTCAATCTGATCCCTGTTAACAAGGATTTTCCTAGAGGTAGGACTTATTTCCAAACTAATTGTTTAGTACAGACTATCACTTAAACCACACATTTTACCAAACGAATTGACATTTGACATTTATGCCGAGTGAAGCGTAACCCTGCCTCTCAACCATGTGGTTCTCTTTTGGCTACATTCTGAACAACTCATGCCAAAAAGTCAACAAGGAGAACCTATTCTCAGATAATGTATGGCTGTGAGATGTCCCTAATCTTCATAATAAACAACATAAACTAAAGCCCACCACCAGGATGCAGTCTTCAGCGACGGGCTGGCTACAGGCTGTGCCCACAGGGGCACCCACCGCAAGGCACCCCTCTCCCTAGGAGACCCTTTCCCCAGCAGGTGCACAACACATATGATGGTCGGCTGCTCTCCATCAGCACAGCATTTCCAGAACCGCAGGACCCTAATCCCTCCACAAGGCCTGCAGAGGTTGGGAGGCCACCTCTGATGTTCATGAGGCAAGCACACAGAGAACAGACCCACACACCATCCAGGAGGCCACATCTGCACACCCAAGGAGAGCTGCTGGGAGCAGCACTGCCAACCACCCTATGCGCTCTGTAGTTTTACTCACCGAGGGCTGGGCCTAGCATGCATCCAGTAGATGTCCAAGAAATGCTAGCTAAATTCAGTTTAAAATAGCCCATATATCCGTAACAAAGGAGAGTATGCAATTTCTCTTTAAAAAGCTACAGTCACATTCCCAGTCCACTATTGCATGATTTAAGAGGAAGTGAGTCCAGGAAGTATGTCCTAAGCCCTGTGCACCCACTATTGGGTACATCGGCACCAAGACGCCCATCCACGGAGACTTCTGGGTCTTCTGCTCTGTGACGTCTCCATAAGCTGTGACACGAAAATGGCAGAAGGGCCCAGAGATTGTTGATTTCAGCTTACTTTCAATTTTATAAGCACATATTAAATCAGATTTTACCAAACACAAATTCTCTAAGCACAACCAGCTTTAAAGAAAAAAAAAAAAAAAGACAGCTGTTGCTTCATGACAGCTACTTCCTCCAACTCAAGGCACATAAGATGGGTTACATGGATTGCAGAGTTGCAGAACAGTAATGCTTTGGGGAGCTCCTAAAACTCTAAACCCTTCCTTCACAGATAAGGAAACCAAAGTTCAGGGAGGGGAAGAAAAAAACTACTGAAACAACACAGATCCAGGCCTCTGCCCACATCCAGGGCCCTGGTAGATGACACTGTACTCAAGAATTAATTCAAAGACAACCTTCTGAATTTAAAAATGTACAATTAACAGGCAGGCTCCAAATCGAGACAAAATGTTTAAAATAGTCCCTAAAGCCAATGGTTTCTCCCATGGCTATAAATAAGAGCATGGAGGGGTGGGGGGTTCATACATTAAAACACAGGCTGATGTTTAAACTTCTCCCTTCCTCCAGCTGAAATATAATTTTTCTTTAGTTCCATAAAAAATTCAGATAGTGTGCAGAATGTTTATATATTACCAAGATCACCCTTTAAAAGGTTTATACTTTTACTTTATGACCTGTCCTTGATTTGACACTTCCGCTCATCAGAAAGGGATTTACAAAATAATCCTGAAGGTGAGGAACACACGTGTGTCAGGGACTAGCTGGGTTACACGACACGCAATCTAAGAAGAGAAAGAAATCCTGTTAAGCTCTCTTTAGTCACCAATAGACATCCAAGGTAATAATTAAAGAAGACAGACGTCATAAAACATAAATTTATGTCTCTTTTAATAATGCACAAGCACCATAGTGTGTAAAACATCTATTAGGTTGAAAGAACATGAAAATGTTCCAGTAAGAAAAAGCTATGTTTTGTTTTGGGGTATTTTCCCTTCCTTAAAAAAAAAAAAAAAAAGCGAGGAATCTTTTTTTTTTTACAAGTTTAAACCGAAGTCTTTGAAAAACCTTTGCCATCTGTGGGTACATGAACTATGAATGACCTCGAATGATTTGCACTCTGCTCAGAATCCCTTAGAAAGCCCAGGAAAAAGTATCATTAAGGATGACTGATGACTGTCAGTCAGGGCTGACCTCATCCGGGCTTCGGTCTCTGCCTCAATAATAAGCTGTCCTTTATTAGGACCAACACTCCATAAAAGGGGTGTGTTTAGTCACAGGACAGCGGCCTTCTAATGCCCATTGCTTCTCTCTGAAAGATTGATTAGTGCTCATTTTTACGGCCTTCCCAGCACATCCAGGGCCAGGGCTGCAGAGAACCAGGCCTGCAAGCTACAGACTGGAGTCCCGAGGTAGGAAGGGGACGCCTCGGATGAGGCTTGGCGGGGGGTGGGGTGGGGGTCATTTTTTTTTTTTTTTTAAGGAATCCGCCTTTCAAAAACAACCCAGCCACAAAACCATATGTGTATTCCTTTCCAGGGCCTGGAGAAGAAAGGCCAGGACAGACTGTGTCAGTGGAAAGGGAACTGAAGGGGCCACTCAATGTTAACTTGTCTTGAAAACAGAAGGAGATCCTGGTCTGCAACACGCTCTTTCTACAATCAGCCCTTCCCAGCAAATCAACGAGGAGACTGCCTGCAGAATTAGGCCTCATAACCAGCCTGACATCCAAACACAAAGATGTAATTATTACCCATTAAAACCGAACATGTGTGAAACTAAAAAGAAAAGAAAAATCTTCCCTATACGAGCACATAAAAATCCATCTACCGCTTTTGTATTAAACCATTAAATTATTTTTAAGAAGCAATTGCTATAGAAACAGACAAACGAATATATATAATCTCCATGTATCCCTAAATTCCTCATACCACCTCAACTCCGGTTGCAATAACTGCAGGCCCTGAATTCCCAGGAGGAAAAAAGGAGGCGAAACTGTATTGCTACTCTCATCATCACCTGTGCAGGCATCATGAGCTAGCAGGTCCTAAGGCGCTGGGAGAGTGGCGGGGCGGCCACCTGGTAACACTTTGAGCAGGTGCTCTGCAGAATAAACGGAGAGGACACACCCCATGCAGATCTCCTCCATTCCAAATATGTCTATAAACAAATTTAGCTCACAAGGTGATTAATTTACAGAAACCTTTTGGGAATAAGCCAGACTCTCAGTAGGCTAATGCCTTCAGCTAGCTACTCCCAGAAATTTAGCCAAACACCACAAACAAGCTCCTACTTTCAGAAAATTGTCTGAGAACCTGGGGATTCAGTTACCATGTGCACAGCACCTACTGGATTTGAATTTGTTTTCACAAAAAAAGAGGGGGGAGTGAGGGAGTCTTTGAGAACTCAGCTCAAACTAGCTTAGCCAAACCAAACACTTAGCATCTCTTGGTAAGTAACTCAGAATGAGCCAGGGGGAGAAGGGACCAACCCAGTCCTCCCACCGTCCCCATGTAGCTGGGCACGGATGGGTCTCAACAGCACTGAATCTGAGCTGCTCCGGGGGCTCGGACCATCCCTCCCCGCAAGACACCAGGTTTCCGGGGAATGCAGCATGGAAGGGGGTGGAGTCCAAAGAGAACAGAGACAAGGCTCTTCTGCAGCCCTCACAGGTCTGAGCTGGTCTCTGAGAGCTTCTGAGACCCTCATTTTCCAACTTCATGAGAAGTGGAGGGACAACATGGTTAAAAATCACCTCCCTGCATTTCCCAATTCACCAGTATGAGATTCACTTTGCCTCCCTTTTCTAAAGTTCGTATTACTGATTTTAAATAGCAAAGAATGCAGGTTCAATGCCTACTGAACAAAGTGAGAAAACTTTTCCAAGGCAGAAAAGAAAACACGGCAAGGTTGCCTTGTCCCCATCAGCACAACACTCAGGCTGCGGCTGCAACACGAACCCTTTGTACGCTTCTTCCGTTAAAATCCCCCAATGTACTATTTTCATTAATATTATTAGTGTTTCATATACAATTCACTGAGTACTAGTAATTTGAATTACTTCCTGGCCAACCTAGGATATTTATTAGAGTGTTTATTTCCAATTACTTTCTGGGGTTATAGCAGTTTCCTTCAATTTTTTTAATTAAAAAAAATATATATATATATATATATATATATTCAAAGTTTGGGGGCAGTTTGAAGAGATTTCTGCACAGCACAGTAATGCTAAGGTATTGTTTATGGGCACATTATTTGTCCGTATTTGGCTTTTCTCGATGGCAGTACCTTCCCAGGTAACAATAAAGCTTAGCAGGAAAAAACAGACATGTTTTACTGTTATTTTCATGTGGCTAACAACTGCAGCAGGACAAGCTCTTATAGAGTATTACACAGTTTACTGCATTAATAATAGGATGCCCCACTGCTGTGACACATTCTGTACTTGAAATAAATATTAGTCACGATACTTGCGTTTTAAATCCATATATTTTAAAGCTGCGCTCTAACGATGGCATGAGCGCCAGGGATGACTTCCCAATAAGGCATATTTACCATTTTGAAAAGAGCCTTCACTTCGGTTCAGTGTTCATTGGTATGTCGTACCATTTCTTGCTATGAATCTTGCAGCTGGCTTTTAAAAATAGTAAAATATAATAAATACAGGTTTCTGAAAAGTTCACATTCCCAAGTCAGAATGTATACTGACCTTCACTGCTGATTTAATTTATTTCATCAGATGATCTTGCTGAAGATGCACTTTACTTCTAACTAAAAAGTGAGGATATTTTTTACAACCAAATTTTCTACACCTTGATTCAGCCCAAGCTCTTCATTCCCTCCTATATATCCGCGCCTGCGAGCGAGCTTCAGAGTGGAATTTATAAGCATGTAAGTACTTGACCTATATTTACCATATGCTAATTTTCTCCAGAAAGGAGCTACAGAACACACCTTTAAAAAATTGCAGCTAGCAAGTTAAGGCAGAAATGCCCATATTTCAAATATGGAAACACACATCCAGTTTAATATGTATACGGTCGCCACTGGCCCTGCTGGGAGCGGAAACACAGCACAGACGCAGCCTGGAACTGGTGGCTGGGAGGGAGTCCGCTTGGCTATTCTCCTGCAGAATGCACCAGTCACAAAAATAAGGAAATCCTGCATTCCATTTTGCCGAGAAAATAGAAACAGTTAAATCTAAAATAATGTAATTGATTCTTGAATTTTTTTTCCTTTAGAAACAAAAGACAAAATCCTTGCTCGTGTTGGCGCAGAATTTCAGAAAGACACAATGGACATAGGAAGAAAAAAATGTCTATCATCTAAAAAAGCTGCTTACTGCTGCAGCAGTGTGGTGGGCAGGCAACAAAAGCAGATCCAGAAATGAGGGGCTGGGAAACACGAGAAGGCTCAGCAAGCTGTTCAGCTGATAGGCCTTCCCAGGAAATACGAAGGGAAACAAACATCAAAGTTGTGATTCGACCTGAATGTTTTAGTTTGATTTCACTGTGAAACAATGAAATCTATAAACAATTTAACGCTAATTAAAATAGAAATCCAATCCAGATATTCCCAAACCAGAAAATCCAAGCAGGTGATTGAATGGAGGAAGCACCATGCCATAACTGAGCTCAAAAACCTCTCTAGAAATGATCCTCTTTTCCTTGCCTGACAATAACCATTAAAAATGGTAACTGGAGGCCAGTTTATTCCAATTCTCAGTAAGCAGCTCTGTTGGGTTTTTCCAAGTACATAAATTTAACAATATATTTCTCCAATGAAGTTAAAATGTAAAAGAGAGTTGGTTCAACTGCTTATCTACACACAATTCACTGGTTTCTGTGAATCCTAAGAAAATAGGCATAAAAAAAAAAGCCTAATCTTTTTTTTAAGTCGCTGTCAACTATCGCTTTATCCATACATAGAGCCACAGTGTTTTCAGTGCAGAAGGACCCTGCCTGCAAGCGTAGATTTTCATGCCTCTGTAAGGCTTCTCTTGCAGGAAATATTAACAAACTGGATTTTAAAATGTAGCAAAACTCTTCTCTGTGCAGTTTGCTAAGAAATGTGTGTGAGGCCCTCACTCCTGACAGTACTGGGGTGTTTAAATTTCTGCATGGGTTATGTGAATGAACAGCTGGACAGCATCACAACAAACCCTGGGAATTGCCATTTCCCTCTGTGATCGTACCTATGGTACAGGTATGTCCATACCTGCAGGCATGTGGGCAAATATGCCTACACACCCACACCCCTCTGAGATACAAGCACCATACAATATTAGGCACACTTACACACATACACACTCACATCACATATGCAGAGAATGGCCACCCGTCACTTACTTCGTTATTAGAAAATTTTCTGGCAATGAGGACTGTATCAAATATCACTGCTATTAGCAGGTTTTGGCATTCCTAAAGAATACTGGGTTGTTTGGGGATTTTTTTTTTTCTGAAAGAAGTCTGCAAGAAAGAGTTCAAGAATTTTTTTCAAATCTAAGGCTATTTCAAAAGGCAAAGATTTCATGGGAGA
>JAQQAC010022866.1:40843386-40996121 GCA_029783875.1 Phataginus tricuspis | reverse complement strand
CGGGCGGAGCGCGCGGAGCCTGGGCGCCGAGTCCCGAGTCATCCCCGGCGCGGGCCGCGGGCGCAGCGGCGGGCGCTCGG
The DNA here is from genome assembly GCA_029783875.1 of Phataginus tricuspis. Classification (NCBI taxonomy): domain Eukaryota; kingdom Metazoa; phylum Chordata; class Mammalia; order Pholidota; family Manidae; genus Phataginus; species Phataginus tricuspis. The sequence continues at coordinate 40,996,041 of JAQQAC010022866.1, read as the reverse complement.
AGGGCCGGCCCGCGGCCCGCGCTCCATGCTGCCGCCTCCCCGCCGCCGCGCTGCTGCTGGCGGGCGCTCCCCTGCGCCTTCCTCCGCGAGCCGAGAGTCTCCGAGCGCAACTTTCTCTCCCCCTCGCTCCTCGCTGCTCGGGGGTCGCGGCGTGCGATTTTAGTGCGCGGGTCGCAGCTTTCTCATTGTGCGCCAGCGAGGCCGATCCAGGCTGTCCTTTTCCTCCCCGCACTTAGTCTAAGAAGAAGAAAGCACACAAGACAGAGGAGTGAAGCCCCCGTACATACATGCGCTGGGGGGAGATGTCAGGCGCTGCTCCACCTTCCAAACAGTCACAGATCAAACAGTGTCACCCCGCCGGAGCGCCACTTGGTGCCCCGCGCTCCCCGCGGGGCTCTGCCGCCAGGATCGCCGCTCGCTCCAATGCAAAATCTAATGCAAACACATTTTGATCATGGATTTTGAGCCGGTCTTGATCTTCCAACAGAAAAATTTTGAAAAATACACAAAAAACCACACACACACCCCCACCACCACCAAAAAAAAAAAAAAAAAAGCCAACAGCCCGGAGTGTGTGCAAAGGGGTGAAGAGCAGACATTCACCGGGTGGGCGAGATGAGCGTACACTGTCCCCCCCAAACTCCTGAGCGAGAGGGAGATGCACTCTCGCTCTCTTCTCTTTCCAGTGAAATATAACACACATTCGGATCGCAGAGCTTTCAGACAGTCTCAACTGATAGACAGACACATCGAGCTGCTTTTCCTGCTTCAGTTTTTACTCCTCCTCCTCTCGCCAACGTCACCCTGACAATTACAAATAGGTCTCTCACAAACCATACCTGTCAATCTTTTTAATTGCTTTGTTTTCTTTTTTTTTCTTCCCGGAGCTAAACAATATGACACAGAAAAGAAATCTTAATACAGCATAACATAAAAGATTGCACATTGGAGAGAGACATTGAGGGGTTATTGTAATCCACTGGCCGGTATTGGGTAAAACCCATGTGTTACAACCCAAGTTAAGTAGACACTAGTTCCTGCAGATTTTTAAACTTGTAACCACCTCCCCACCCCCTCCCCCGCACTTAAACATTCATACACACGCACCCACGTGGACACAAACCACCCTTGGATGAAGAGTGTCGGACTTTTGAGATAAAAATGCCTGTGTCACTTTTGCAATCTTAGTTTGGGGGTTAGATTTGATTGGGGAGGAGCACTGTATGGCTTTCAGATTTTGACAATTCATGGGTAAGTAGAAAACAAGAAGGCTTTATTATTAAAATGTGTACCTTCAATAAAAATATAAAGATGAACGGAGTTCATCACACAAAAATGTGGAAAATATTTAATTTGGCTCCTCTATGAAAAGTGAATCGATTATTTGGTCAATACAGACAATTAGGGAGAAAACTGGCACTACGGAACTGTAGATCTTTCTAGCTAGATCACAAAATGAGGTCTTCACACATCATTTTGCAATGGAAACATCTCCAATTCAATTAAGCCCCTCGGCTTCCCCGCCTAGAAGTTTAAAACGTTTGTGTGCTTTGGGAATTTGGCCCTATAGTTGCCAATACGTGTGTTCTTTCCCAATGGGAAACCTGTAACAATCTTGTAGAGGTGACTTACAACATTCATGGAAAAACATGAAATCTAGGCCAAAATAAATACAACGGCTTAGTTCGTGTAACTTGCACGGGACAGACTGAGGGCAGAAGGCGCGGCAACACGTTCCGGGGACTGGGGGCCAAGAGCTGGGGCGAAGGGTGCCCCGGGCGCCCCCCGCCCTGCGGTGGAGGCCTGTGCAAGTGCCCTGGTGCTGGGGGTTCCCCGCTCGGCGCGGGGCCCCGGCGTGCCCCGCCGCCCCGGCCGCGCTCGGGGTTGATTCGTACCACCTTGCAAGGAAGTGAACGCTTCGCACGGGAAGGGGAGGTGCCTGTGCCGGGCGCCGCGCCGCTCGGAGGACGCCCGGGGCTGCGCCGCTCGGGGCCGCTGCGCTCGCGGGACGCGCGGGTCCCCTCGCCGCCCCCCTCACCCTTCCCGAGGAGTCAAATCCGGCTTTGAGAGCTCGGCGAGGGTGGGGATATCCGGTGCCTCCCGGGCGCGGGGAGGAAGGGGGAGGGCGGAGAGGATCCTCGGCCAGTCTGCGCGGAGCAGATTCAAACCAAAACAAAAAGATTAAAGGAGCAGCGGCCGGGCGGCGGCGGTCCCCGGCCAGGACCCCGGGGGCGGGACGCCCGGGGCCGCGGGGGCTGTGCGGACTTCTGGCGCGGCGCGCGGCGGGGCGGGCGGAGCGGGGAGGGGCGCCGAGGGGAGGACGCGGGCCGGAGGAGGGGCGGATCCGCCTGCTCCGCCCGCCCGCGCCCAGCCGAGCCGAGCCGAGCCGAGCCGAGCCGAGCGACCCGGGCTGGGCGCGACCCCGGCCGGCGGCGGCGCAGAGCACGACAGAGGCGCGGGCCATGCTGCGACTGGCGCCCGCCGGGGCCCGAGCCATCGTGGACATGTCGTACTCCCGCCACTTTATGGGCTCCGGCATCCCCAACACCATGTGGAAGCTGGTGGTGACCCGGCTGAGCCCCAACTTCCGCGAGGCAGTCACCTTGCGCCGGGACTGCCCGGTGCCGCTCCCCGGGGACGGAGACCTCCTCGTCCGGAACCGGTGAGCCCGGCGCGCGCCCCCCGCCCCGGCCCCGGCCGCGCTGCGCCGCTCCTTGGCTGTCCCGGCGCGCGCTCGGGCGCACTGCCTGACTTTGCCAGATCTCGGGAAGTTGAACCCGCCGCCATCTGGCGAAGGCGAATGTAGTGTGACTTGCCGGTGCGAATATCCGATGCCACCCAACGTCCTTATAACCGAGGGTTATTTCATTTTGGGAATTCCCCTCCCCTCCCCCACCCCTCTCTCCTCCCCCTCCCTCTCTCGAAATAAAACAGACGGGACCCAGAAAGGGAGGCTCCCCGCCCGGCCCACGCGCGCGCACCCACGGCTCCTGCGTTCACAGAATCTTTAGGGTGGAGCAGGAGCAGCCTGGACACACACTGCGACGTGTAGGTAACGTGATTTGGAGGAAGGAGGCCGGCTGGCTTTTCCTGTCCGCTCCAGGTTGACAGCCGCCTTGCAATGGCGGGCCTGTCGTGGGTGTGTTGGCGTTCACCTCGCCGGTGTCGTCTGCTTGTCGGTGCTGTGTGGCTGTTGTCTTGCCGAGAGTGTGCCGACTGGCGCGTGTCGCGCGTCCTGGGCGGCTGGGCCAGGGCCGGGGCGGGGGCATGCCTACATTTGCCCGCACGTTCGGCAGACCTTCCGGTAACACTCGCGTGGCTGCCCGACCTTCTGGCTGTCGTTTCCACCTCCACACTCCCCACCTTAAGTGATTTCCACCTCACTGATCCTTAGTAACGGGTGAAGCAACAGGAAGTCAAGAGACCTCACTCTGTTGAGCTATGCCCGCCGGCCTCTGCTCCGTGGGTCCCCTCTCCGCCAGACTTGCAGGCAGGACGTCCCCAGTTCCAGCATCCCCTTCGCTAGAGCAGGACTCTCCCGCCCGCCCAGTCCGCGGGGTTACAGTGTTGCCTATTTCAGGCTGAAACATGACGTGGAGGGGAGGCGTAAATTCTGGTTTTTGTAACTATGTTTTAAATTGTGTTCTGGGAGGCACTGTAAGTCCCCAGCAAGGACTGAAGGACAAATTGTACCCTACCTCCGTAGTTGAGACGTTTTATTGGTCCATTTTAGAATTTCATGATCAGCTTTCCAAACAACACTAAGGCTGAAGAATTCTGATCCTGATATAAAACTTTTGGAAACCTGTTGGAAACGTAAGAACTGAGTGAGGCATGGGTGGGATTGAGTGGAGACTGGATGTGGGGGTGCTGCCTTAAGGGATGGGGATGTGTGTCCTTTAAAAAGTTTGCCGTGGTGGAAACAGGGCTGAGAATGTTTCTTCATTAGCGACGAGACGCTAAGGCTGTGGAGACAAGAACATGCGTCCTGCCAGGTTAAAAAGACGACTCGTGTGTGTGCACGCAGATCACAGCACACGAGTGATTCGCTACAAGCTGAGAGGGATCCAGGCTGAAAAGGCTCCGAAGAGACTTTAAAAGGCAAAAAGTTTAACCCAGGCTTTTTCTGATGAAGTACACTACTGACTGTGGACGCTGCTGTCAACACACACAGCTGCTTGTATAAAACCCCTTTTAGTAGCGAGGTGTGCAGTGGGAGGCAGCCAGGCGGACGGGCGGGAAGGTGTGAAGTCAGAGCACCTCCAAAAGCCGCCGAGCGGGACCACCGCCCGCTGTGGGCGTGCGCTGGCCTCGGCCTCCACCTGAGATGTGCGCCAGCTAGGGGAGCCCTCACTCCCGCCCCTCTCCCTCCACGTAGCTGTCGTCCCTTGCTGTCCGCGCCCCCGAGCTGGATGTCCAGGGCCGGTACCTGAATCGGGCAGCCAGACCTCTGGGGTGCCAACTCGCACTTAGAGAGAGCCCATTGGTTTGGGTTGTACTTTAAGATCCATGCCTTCACATATGCCAAGAATTCCTGTAATATAAATAACTTGACCTCTAACCTTGAAGTCCGCAACGGAAAGAGAACCGGTCAGTTCTCTGCGTGTTAGGAGGGGGGGATCTTTGCCTCCCCCTTTCCCTACGCTGTTGGAACATCTGCCCCTAACCTAGATTGCAGGGAAAGTCTTTATACTTGCAAACCGGGTCAGTGAAGGAGACATTTACCAATTTTTTTTTTTAAGAATAGGATGCAGGTCTGTTCACAGCAGGTTAGTTCATTTTAATCCTAGACCCACTGTCCCCTGAACAGTGTTAATTGCAAGAAAATTTTAAGCAAACGTTTTTTTTTTTTTTATCATGATAAAATCTGCCCCGGAATGAATGGATGAAGACCAAATTCACTTGTTTGGAAGGGTGCTTAAGGGTTTTAATTGTGCTCCGTCTGACTTTTTCTTTCAATTGAATCATTTGCACACCTCATTCCATCTTAACAGAGACTACAAATTCTTTATTCACAGGCAAGGAAGTGCTTTTAAGCTAGACATCGATTTAGGATAATCAAGTTTACCATTTAGGAAAGGTGTGAGAAGGGGCGCGTCAAACCCCCACAGAACACATAATTGATGGTCCTTTATCCAACCCTCGCGTTCCTGGTTCCTGCATCCGAGGACAACCCCCCCACCCCCAAGCCCAGCCCTCAGAAAAGCAAAAGACAGGAAGAGGGCACCCTCCGGTTAAGTCGCTCTGCGCGCTATTTTTAGCTTTTTTTCGTACGATAGTGACACATTATTTCGTTTCCAAATATTTCTAACGATTTTCCGCTCAGGCGTAAGATAATGGAGCCAAGAGTTTGTAGGAATGGCGAAGAGGAGGTGGGGGATGGGGAGGCGTTTTTTGATAAACGGTTTGTTCCTCACAGGAGGGTAACACTATTCTGCTGACTCACTCCAGGCCGAGATTTTTTTTTTTCTTTTTCCTTTCTTTCTTGCCTTTCTTTTATTCCCCCCCACCACCACCTTTTTTTTTTTTGTTTTTTTTTTTTAAAGGAAGGCCTGGTTTGGACGACGTTGTCTGTCTCCCAGTATTGAAAGCTTTTGCTCCGCACTTGAGTCTTCGGTTTTGGTTTTTTTGTTCAAAGAAAGCGTTTCCCTTCCTCCGCAGGACTGCTCTGTTCCACAATAAACATGACGAAGAGGTTCAGCACTTTTTAGTATAAATAAACCGAGAGACCTTAGAAGGTTATATATTTGCGGAGAGCCTGCACCGGTCCCATTCTTTTTCCTGAGGTTCCTTGATTTTCTTTTCCCTGAGGTCTTTTGAGTGGGTCCTCCCGTCGGATGGCTGGAACCCTGCATTCATTAAAGCACACATTTTGAATTGAAGGGGTACAAGGGGAGTCCTCAGAGGGGCTCGTCCTTCCTGGCGCGTCTTTCCTTCTCTCTCTCGCTCACTCGCCTCTCCTGTCCCCAGCTCCACGACCCGGACCCCCTTTCCCATGGCGCCTGCTGCTCTTGAACTTGTTTCTGGGCGAGCGGAAGGCGCGGGCTCCCGACCCTCGCGCCGCTCTTTCCAAAGCCCAGGTAAGGACGCAGGCACCGCCGGGCGGTGGCGGGTCACCGCGGGGTCCGTGGTTAGCTGGGCGGACACCGGGACCGGAGGACCCTGGGGAGGGCGAGGCGCGCAGAACCTAGTAGCCGCGGGCTGTTGCCGCCAGCCCGAGAGTCCTTTTCCGTCGACGCGGGCCGTGGGCATGTAGAAGACTGCGGGGCGGCGGAGGCGAGGAGCCGTGAGAAATGGGTGTGCGCTCAAGGCCTAGGTCAGGGTCCTGCCGCCTCCGGGCCCCAGTTCAGAGGCCCTCGCGCTCCGGGCTCCCCGAGAACCGGCCCGGCCCTGCGACCAGCTTGTGAGCTGGGCGCGCCCGCCAGGACCACGCCCGACCCACGGAGGCCCAGGTCACGGTCGCAGATCTGGGAGGCCGCCCTGCACCCCACCGCGGGCCGGCGCGGCTCCACCGCCTGGCGATCGGTCATTGCCGGCGCCTCTCCGCGGGGCCGGAGGCCAGGCACTCAGCGAGGGCCGGACACTTCCGAGGGGAGCCGTCAAAGAAGCGTCGATTTCTGGCACCTGCGGGCTGCGCCCGGGGCATCGAGGGCGTGGGCCGGCCTGCGGCTCGCCCGCCACCGCTCGGGCGCCTGCGTGCGCTCAGCCGCGCTGTTTCACCTGACTTTTTAAGCAAAGTCCCGTGTTGAGCCCGAGCTGCCGCAGGTGGACCGCAGCCGCCGCATGTTCCCGCAGAGCCCCGCTACCCCGCCCCGGCGCGGGTGCTCTCTCCCCGGACTTCTGTCCCGGGTGAGGGCCCTGCTGGGTGTCGCCCCCTCTGCCGGGGAAGTGGTAAACCCCAGCGGGGGGAGGGTGGGAACGAGGGCTGCGTTTCCCTCCAGCAGCGCTTTCCCGCGCGCGGGCCCCCCAGGGCGCGCTTGTTCCGCCGTGGGGAGGACCCCAGGGGCCCCCCTCGAGTCCAAGGCGGGGGCTCCCTGCAGAGGAAGGGCTTCTCCAGTTGGGGTGCGGCGAGAGGAACGGGAAGGGTTAATTGTAGGCGAAGAGCACAGAGCTGGGGCCCGGCCCCAGTCCCCTGCTTCTACAGCAGCCCGCCGTCACTTCCACCCCACCGACGCCTCCCTGGAGTCCGAGTTGCAGCCTCCAGCAGGGGCACGAGGACGGTCGCTGCTCAGCTGGGCTCTGCCCTGGCTGCCTTCTGTGAAGTCCAGAACCGTGTGCTCAGGAAGCTGGAGCTTTTTTGAAAAGCCAGGCCTTGAGAAATACATAAATTTAAAAAAAGATTGCAGCCCCCCATCCCCACCCCACACCAATAGAATGTAGGCATCTTGGTATTAAATGCCAAATGAGAAACCAGCAAAAATCATTTTTCCCACCTCCCATATTGTGCATCATTTGTGAGTATGGCATTCTGCAGCCTGTTATTGAGTTGGTGTGGTATGCTAACTTCAGAAAGCAGCTTTGACATGCCCCCCAAAGATTGTTTCCTGCTTTCTTATTTCTACAATATGTAGAGAACTTTCATTATCGTAGGTACACAAGGCATAATCATAAGGGAGCATTTATAAGTGCAAAGTATTATCTATAGTACAGTGGAAGTGGGGCTTTACACAGGGCAGTTGTAGTTTATTAAGTTAAATTAAAAGTGAATTATTTTAAAATGACCTACTTACCAGCTTTCCTCCTGCCATCAGATACCACCATCTTTTCACTTCATTACAGGTGGAAATGACATTTTTAGGGTCCTCCATTATGTGTCTAAGCCACCTCCTGACATTTTTTTAGTAGACTGCTTTTTTTACTTATGTAGGAGGATATTTTTGTTATGAGGTATACTGAGATGAAAAAAGCTGGTAAAAATACCGGCCATGCAATTAAATTGACTCTAGATACCAAAGAGAAAATAATCATCTGGTATTAATCAAGTTATGTCTCTGCTTCTTGTTGAGGAAAAATATAGTGACGATTTGCTCTCCTTTTCATCTGGAAAGGACTGTAAAATGTTGAATGTTCCATAAAAACCTCTCTACCCTTATGAGACAATTTTTGTTCAATTAATCAAAATGCATATTTTCACACTTGGACAGAGTTACATCAGAAAGAAAATTTGCTGCAGCCACTCTAACAATGTTTTAAACAACCCCTGTAGCCCTACGGAACAGCCAATGACCTTGCACATTACATCAATCATTAATAATATCATTGTCATTACTGTTATTATCTGAAGTGTTAAATTGTTGCCACAATCAATACAAGTCTACTTCTTTGAATATATTTTACCCCACTATTGTTTTTAACATCTTTGGTAAAAAGCCAATTAATTTCCAACTCATAGCTCCAGGGAAGTTTGTGTATAAGAGAACTTACTGACTTTTTTGGGGGAGGGGCATAGTTATTTCTCCTTTTGAATGAAAAGGGAGGGAAATAAATGGCATGTGAAATATATAACTTGATGTTTAAAGTGGTATGAAATTATTCCTAAATCGACAATAGACTAAAATATACCAAAACTCTGATTGCAAATCACTGTTCAACTAATACTTGTTTGATTCCTGTTTTTCAACAGAATATTAGGACTGATTTTTTTCAAATCCTATCAGAATATGTAGCTAAGCTATCCCTCCACGGTCACTGGAATTAGAGGAATTTTTCTAAGCAGAACATAAAGGCCTGGACAAAGAAACGTTTTAATATATTGTGTGTGTGTGTGTGTGTGTGTGTCTGTGTCTGTGTTTGTTTTCTTCTAGATTTGTTGGTGTTAATGCATCTGACATCAACTATGCAGCTGGCAGATACGACCCGTCATTGAAGACCCCCTTTGATGTAGGTTTTGAAGGTGTAGGAGAGGTGGTGGCCTTGGGCCTCTCTGCTAGTGCCAGGTGCGCAGTTGGCCAAGCTGTGGCTTACATGACACCTGGCTCTTTTGCTGAGTACACAGTGGTGCCGGCCAGCATTGCAACACCAGTGCCCTCTGTGAACCCTGAGTATCTCACCCTGCTGATCAGTGGTACCACTGCATACATCAGCCTGAAAGAGCTTGGAGGACTGTCGGAAGGGAAGAAAGTTTTGGTGACAGCAGCAGCTGGGGGGACAGGCCACTTTGCCGTGCAGTTAGCAAAGAAGGCCAGGTGCCATGTAATTGGAACCTGCTCTTCCGATGAAAAGTGTGCTTTTCTGAAATCTGTTGGCTGTGATCGTCCCATCAACTATAACTCTGAGCATGTCCCTACTGTCCTGAAGCAGGAGTACCCCAAAGGTGTCGATGTGGTATACGAATCTGTCGGGGGGGCCATGTTTGACTTGGCTGTAGACGCCTTGGCCATCAAAGGGCGCTTGATCGTAATTGGGTTTGTCTCTGGCTACCAAACTCCTACTGGCCTTCTGCCTGTGAAAGCAGGAACATTACCAGCCAAGCTGCTGAAGAAGTCCTCCAGTGTCCTGGGCTTCTTTTTGAACCATTACCCATCTGAATATCAAGCTGCCATGGACCGCTTGATTCAGATGTATGCAGACGGGGAGCTGGTTTGCGAGGTGGACCTAGGTGATCTGTCTGCCGAGGGCAGGTTTACTGGCCTGGAGTCTGTATTCCGGGCTGTCGATTATATGTACATGGGAAAAAACACTGGGAAAATTGTAGTTGAATTACCTCCTTCTGTCAACAGTAAGCTGTAAAAACAGAACAATGACATAAATCAAAGGAGAAAGAAAATAGGCACTTTAGGCTTCAGAATTACTCAAATCAATTTATTTTTAGGTGGTAGTGGATATAATATTTCTTAACACAATAGTAAGGTGTTAATGAATATATTTCTCTTTTTCTTCTTTTTGTTTTTCTTGCCCCTCCCTTGATAAAAAAAATATGCCAATAAAACTTCCCTCAGTGGCTCAGAGGTAAAACCTTTACATTTAATTCTTTAGTCATGGACAGTCTCATTCCAGATTTTATTGTTCCAGGGAACTAAATTAATTCCTGATGCAAGTTCTGATCAAATCAGTATGTCTTAAGCTTGATGAGATTTTAAAATTGGTCTTGAATACAGTTCACAAATTCTTTGCTTTGGGGGGGTTTGGTCTTAGGTTAATAAGTAGTTAATAAATGAGATGTATAGCAAAAACTCGTCCATATATTTTCAGAGTCCATATTTTCAGGAAGTGGTCCTTCTTTTTCTATAAATCACTAACCGTCTACATAGAAATCTGGAGGAATTCTGTTAGATTACTGGAAAAGTTTGATTTTGCTAGATTACTAGCAAACTGATTAAGTGAACACAGACCTATTTTAAAGAAATGTCTATTACTAAATGGCTTTTCATGCACAGCCATCCTGGTGGGGCACATGTGGAATGAAAAATCCCTCTCTTAAGAAGCAAAATTGTGCTGATAACTTATATAGGCAAAAGCAGAGATTTGGAAGACTTTAAAAAGTTAACGCATGCACCAGAAAGGGAAAGTTGGTGTGCCTCCAGAGTGAGGGGCTCCCTCACAAAACGTGTACCGTAAGGGGAGAGCACCCTGGGTATCCCTCAAGGTGAACACAGCACTGTGCACAGTAGGTCCCAGATGACTAGAAGTGCAGCGCATTCACTTCGGGTTACAGATGTCCAGACATGGAACCAGAATGAGCGTGTTTAGCATAGGACGCTGCTCCTCTGTTCCCATTCTACTTCTCCACGTGTTCTGATGGAAGGAGATGCTTCTCGCCGCTACAGCTGATGTCACACACAAAACGAACAACTGTGCATCTTCTCCGGAAGCACGCCTGTAGCTGATCCGCCTGCCTTCTTGCCTTCAGCCCACTGCGGACTGCTACAGCTCTCGTCGTTAAGTGGGAAATCCCAGAGTGCCTTTCTAATTGAGGGCAAAGCCCACCAGATTATTTTTCAAAGCCTTGAGTTTCAATGTATCTAACATGCTACATAAATAGGAATGCAATTAAAGATGCTCCACGAAACTCCGTGACCATATTTAATCTTTCCTTCCTTATGTCTGAGGAGCAAGGAAATCCTCCTGCTGAATAGCTGTTAGTATCTATTTTACAAGATTTACTCATTTTCAGGTACCTAATGTAGCTGCTAGCATGCGTGCACAACAATACAATTTATATGGTAAATGGGACCAAATAATGGCTTCACTGAATGTTATGGCTGCACTGAAGGGAAATGTCACGGTAAATAGCTGCCAAATTATGGATCATGCCGAAGTGTCACAACTGCACTAAAGACAAATAGCACTAGAGGCTATTGCCACTGTGACGCTTTTGAGTTATCAAGAAGGGTGGCAGCCTGATGCGAGGCTCTCTGTGTCCTCATTATAGCACGGGGTTACTAGTGCAGGGTACAAGAAAAGCCGGGCCAGTGTGGTGCTCAGTTATTAATCTGTCCCTTTCAGGCCCAACAGCTGTAGCAAAACAGAAAGAGACTTTGCCTCGCTTTTAGATACACAAACAAACAAAGGGAGGGGACAGGTTTTATGAATGTAACTGCACAGGAAATGACGGGTAATGGAAAAATACTGCAATCGAATCATCTCATCAAAGAATATTACACAATTTAACACAGTGTCTGTCTGACAGAGTTCGTTACTTCTCATGCAGATAGATGTGTGAAGTCTAAGTGATGGTGTCCTTTCTCTCTTTGTCAAGACTTAAGGAGTAAGGACAGTGCCCATGAAATTGCTTCTTCTAAACTGAAGTGGGTCCCGGTTTCTTTCATTTTAATGGGAGGGTAATAAAGATGAAAGACCAACATTTTAACTGATGGACCCCTGAAGCTACAGAATAGGAATTTATTATGTTTTGAAGGAATATACTAAATTCAGCAATGTAAAAAAAAAATTTCACACACCCAGGTTTAAAATAAAATATAATCTGAAAACCTCATGCTCTTTCCCCAAACTAAGAAACTACAGGTCATGCTGTTTTCATTTATTCTTAGAAAATAAGCATGAAAGATTCTGACCATTTAGATAATGCCAAAAATATGTTTAAACTTTTTTTATTCTTCTGAAAAATGATTTGTAAATTAAGGGTCATAGGCCAGCATCAGTTTCATCTTCTGGGATTATCATTCAAGACCAGCCTCTAATGGGAGGTGAAGCAGGGCGATGCTCTCAACACCTTTCTCCTGAACTGTGTTACATATCACAAAAAGTGCATCCATAATTCAGGGCAATTGTCAGTCTTTGTTTTAGGGACAGGGCCCGGGCTGAATGATCATGGCCAATGAATTATTTCTCGGTTCTCTGCACAGCAGCTTTGAGGTCTCTGGCTGGGCAGATGGAGGGGGCTTGACTAGGGTAAGTTGCCGAGAAACTATTGCTCACCATTCCATCGTGACTTCTAAAACGCCAAATGCTATTCCTTTAAATTTGTTTTGCCTGCAGAAAATACCAGCAATGTCATTTTGGGTCCCTTTGATGATGACTTCTGCTGTTGACCAATTTCATCAAAACAAAACAAAACAGAAGATCAGGTAATACCTTTCAAAGAAATGACACAGAGGTTTTGGACAGTATGTTCTACACATTGTTAATCTGTGACTTCATGGGAGGAGTTTCTCAAGAGTAGGATAGAGCCTCTATAAATGGTCATTAGTATTACATTCAGCAGTTATCTAATGAAAGTGCCTTGACAAGTAGCTGCTTCTTATTAAAATGAAATCCTGCATTATGTACTTAAGGAACATTCGGGCTAATGAGGATGTAATGCCCTCAGTACAACACAGAGCTTCTTCCTCTGTTCACCGCCACAAGACACTGGAAACTTGACATATGGTGTCATTTAAGACACATGCATGCTGTAGGGACCCGCTTTGGGGCTTCCTGTTTCTGACTTTTATTGGGGTAACATTTATAATGGGGTAACATTATAATAAACATATAACATTAAAACATTTATATTTTAACCCCTTTTGCAGAGTTTGCAATTAGCTGAATTTACTACTTTCACAGTTTCCTTTAAGATGGGGCAAGGGGTGCTTAGTATTGGAAATATTTTTCGTGATCACTTTACCACATGTACATGTGGTAAATACCATATTTGAGATTTAGATAAAAACATGAGCAAAGTGCAACTATCAGAAAGAATACGATACAGACTGCAATCCACTGTGGATGATAACTTCCTAGGAGTTACAGTAACAAGTTTTAAGAATGTTACTGTAACTGGCCTGATCTGATGGATTCATAATGACTGTCTCTATACTTTCTGTATCTATTAAATATTATTTGTTATTTATAGTACTTTTTTAGAGACCCCAAATTTATCCAAGCAAACTTAGTTTCTGGCTCTGGGATCTGTTAGGTTATTTTTTTGAAAGTTAGATTGTCTGTAACTAATTTTTTAGTTACAGCCCAGAATTGAATACTTCAGATTATACTGCAGTAGTCAAAATGTAAAACTGTGTATGATCAAAATTGTCGGTGTGGGCATTTGAAACTTTGAATTCTGTTTTTACTAGGCCTTTAGCATTATGGCATTTCAGCTTATAAAAGGAAGACTGTTCAAGAATCATGTTGCTGTTATCATGAGTACACTGGAACACTGGCTGAGAAAAAAGCACCATTCAAAACACATAAAGAATATTTTTACCAACACGTAACAGTTCAAGTAATTCTTGATCATAGAGAGTTGGTATTCAAAGCAAGTGAAATAAGATGAACATTTCAGTTAGGTATCTTGAGTTTTCTCCCAATTCTTTTCTAGATCTGAGTAGCTAGTAAGAGTGACAGGAGAGAGGCCGTCTGTGGCCTGGCGGAAATGCCACCCTGCATCTATTCTGGATGCCATGGTTCTGCCCACAGAGACCAGCACGGATCTCGGGACACACGTCTTGGACCCCTCAAACGGTAGGGTGAGTACAGCATGGAGCATAGTCTGGGGAAGCCAGTATGTGCTCATATGTGCTGGGAAGCACCGAGCCAAGGTACAGAGATTCCAGCAACCCCTGTAGCAAGAATTTCCTTTAAAGGCTGCTATCTGGCAGTGTCTTTCTGCCAACATGAAATTGCAATAATTATTAAAACACACCCTGCTGACTGGTGGTTGCATCTAATATGAAAGATGGATTTGTGCTCAGAGCTCAGAAAAATACTCCCTGAAATTATTAGCTACTCTTGAACCTTCTCCTCCTCTTCCATAAAGAGCTGCACTGGATCTCAGGGACTCACATGAACGGTGTCTTGGGTCAGTGAGAGACACAGAAACACGTCTAGGGAAGAAAGGGGGGCTGGCGTAGACAAATTTCTGCCTTGCTCCTGTGTGCCTGCACTGGGTGGTCGCCAGCAGAGCCTCAGAACTGGAGGAAGCTGGGACCTCTGCCCAGCATCAAGGAGGGACACAGATGTCCTTTAAATGGTAAGATTTGGCATTTAAGGGACAGTCCAGTGCTACTCGTTTTATAACTAAAGAAACAGAGACTCAGACTAAGTGTCTTGTCCAAGGTCACATAGTCCACTGGATTGGAAATTAAGTGAGAGCATAGGCTCAGTCTTCTCCCCTTTATATTTGTCCAAGTTCCTCAGTGTATGGCTGATTAAAAGTGGCCTTTATGATAAATCTGTTTGTGGATGAGATGATGTCCAAGCTAGGAAGAATATCATAGCTCCCATCATGAAAGTGTGCTCCCCACAAGACCCCTTCAATCCAGCACCAGTCAAGGCTCCAGACCATTTCATTCTGTGTCCTCTAAACATCACAGAACCTTTTGGGGTGAAAAAAAGTAATTTAGTGGTGTTAATGGCTAAATGCCCATACTTTAGTTTTAATACTACAAGGAAGGTCTCCTCGCCTATCAATGTATTCTGTGCATCAAATAAAGAAAATGACCATCATGTGTTGAGAGTTTGTGTTTTCCTGGAGTAATTTCATCTGCTTATACAAATCTGGTAATGTTTGACCATCCTAGTTTTCTTAACAGCGAACTATCGAGAATCTGAATTTGCTATTCCACTTGCAGTTGAATTGTGAATCTAACAGACTCGGGGCTGCAGGGCACAGATGCATGTGCTGACAGCAGGAAAGGCCGTAGGGTGAAGGGGATGTGTTTGGGGAGAGACATCCGTGGGTCCCACATTTCATGTTCATGTGTGGCGAGAACCTCATACTCCTCAAATGACAGATCATAATTAAGGTTCAGAAACAAGCCCTTCAAACCACATGACATTGAACACATTCATGTCTTTCTACATCATTTCTGTCTTCCTTGATCTCATGCATAACAAGTGTAAACTTTCAACTTTACATGAACAAATCCTTTCCCAGCAGTAACAGCTTCTTTTAACATTGAAAAACCCTTTTCAGGAACAGCAACAATGTCAAAGGCAATCTCATTTTGTAGAAAAACCTCATTTCTCACCAGGGAATTGGAAGCAATAGTGGTCCCGCTATACATTGTTGGAATTTACATTTGGAAATTGAATTGTCTCCTTGAAGGTTTTTACTCGAAGTACCTTTTGGAGAATCACTTGCATGTGGGTGCGTTGAGACTGTGGAACGCAGCTGAGCTGAGGCAACCTCAGCACCAGCCCAGCTGTGAAGGCTGCTCACTCTCTAAGTGAGATCAAATAGTCATTACTGAAGAACGTTTATAATTTCAATGTTTACATATACTTCTTGGAACATCCTGGAACTTGCTTACCAACTTGACATATTTGAATACAGAGTCACTATCTTCACCTCTTGACTATTAAATAGGTAAAGATGCATGATGCCCATGGGAGAGATGGGAAATCGGAGCACAGAAAAAGGACTCATCCACGTCATTTACTTACTGGGTGAACAGACTGGGTCCATGGATAATTCTCAGATGGAGGCTGGTTTTCACGGGTGGTGGAGCTTCTCCCACTTCATGTGCTCCCCTCCACCTCCACCCCTTTGCAATGTAGGTCCTGAATCAGCAGGTGGGTGGGGGCGTGGGACTCTGCATCTCCCAGGTGATGTTCATGGCTTCCCTTTGAGTAGCCAGGTACCAGACCACGCAGACCTTAAAGACAGTCCCATCTTGCAACATGCTCTTATATAAAGCATATCTGAGCATCCCAAAGGCAACTGTGGAGCGAATGGCAAAAACAAGAGCATGATACAACTATGAAAATGGCTGCCACTTATCACACGCTCGGCTTCTCTAAATTTGCCATCCCTTCTGGAACTCAGCAGTGATGCTACTCAGTGTGCTCTAGTGGCACCTGTTTTCATGCACTTCCAACTGAGGCAAAATGAAGTACAGAAGGGTAACAGGTGCGTTCTGGGGCTGCTCAGCAAACACACACAGCTGGTGCTTTGCCTGTCACTCTCTGCCTTTTAAAGGCGGATCTCAGGAGAACCTGCACGTGTGCAGTTTTCTGTCAGCCTCTGTAGTCAGTTCTCCGTCCTGCAGGTTTTCCCCTCCACGGCTCAGGAGCCATCCGTCACCAGGCAGAGGTAGGTCCTTCCGCGGGAGCGCTCGGCATGAACACCAGCCCTTCTCGGCCGGCTGCCCCCTCAGTGGGCATGTGCGGGCCCCTGCATGATAGTTTACAGTCCCCAGGAGGACGGGCAGAGCACCCGAGTACACCCGCCTTTGGATCAGGCCACATGGAACAAACAACATAGTACCACATGTAGCCTTTATCTAAAGGCTTTGTCTAACTGCAGAAAGTACAGTGGATTTAAGAGGCTGTGGCCTTCATCAGGGAAAAGTTATAATCCATAAAGGGATGGATTCTTAATATTCCACTGTGGTAATTTGAATTTGTAAGAAATGTCAGAAAGCATCTTAGTATCAGAAAGGAAGCTGCCTGAGTTGTGAATATAATATAAGTTGGAGTTTACAAGCAGCCCTGGCCGAGGGGGCAGGAGGTGGTGTTCCGGGCCCAGCTGGTATGTATTGTAGTGTGGATTGGACAGCACTTCCCCAGCCCCTGCCCTCCCCCTGTGTGTCGAGTTCTGGCACCGAGCTGAGCAGAGCCAGCAGGAGAATAACAATCTCACATTCACCCACAGGACTGGGCACAGTTCAGGGGTGAAGATTGGAGGCATACAGGGGGGACTGAGAAGAATCCCCGATGACCTCAGAAATTCCCAGAGGGGTGGGAGGGCAGGAGCTGGGTGGGAGCGAAGGGAGGCAGACAGCGCACAGGCTGGGCCGGGGGAGGAGGGGCGGCACCTCTTCTGCACGTCAACTTCTCGGGGTCTCTGCAGACCCCCAAGCGCAGACCTGAGAAACCTGGGACTCCAGGCTTCCAGGTGGGACCTTTTCCTTGGTCAGCGGGCTTGAAGCAGATCTGGCTGTCAGTTAAGAGGACTGGTGGGTGATTGCAGAAGCAACTTTGCTGCTTGCTTGCCTCAGCTGACTGCTTATTTTCCTGACTTCCCCTGTTCCATCCAGGCAGAGGTGGTCACCCTCACCTGTGGGTTCCCTTAGCACTTCACTCCTGCCTCCTTCCTAGCACTTTGCACAGCACTCTAGAATCTATCTGTTTACACGTCTGTCTCCCTGCAGACTGAACAACTTGGAAGTAAGGCCTGCCCCACAGTCACCCACGGGCTGGAACACAGCACCTGCTCGTAAGCACCACTGTGTGCTCTTACACTTTCATTTTAAAACTAAACCAACCAAAGCCCACCCAGCGCTCCACAGCATCCACTCTTGCGGGACCCCAGGACAGGCCCTGGTGCACAGTCACGGGGTTCTCTCCAGCTGCAAATAGGGCTTTGGGGCACCGCTGTGGACATTCTTAGTCCCCTGCTGTACCTTTCTCTGCCTGAGGCTGCTCGTCTGGAAACCCCAGTGACCTGATGTGACTACCTGGGAGCTCTGTGGCGTCCACTTGTTGGTGCGACATAGGGATATTTTATTCTTAACAGCGGTTTTAATGGCAGCACAGTCCAGTGTGCTTGCTGAGCACTAACCAAAATAGGTCCCCCAAAGCTGGGCTTCCTCAAAAGTCTCAATGGCTATTCTGATCCCTACCATGGAACTGAAGGTCCTGAGAAGTGCCCACTCAGCACAGTACTTGAATGAATGAGGGAATGAATGAGGGAATGAACTAATGAGTGAGTGAATGAATGCGTGAGTGAACAAGTAAATGAATGGGTGAATAAGTAAATACCAAGCCCTTGGAAAACTAAACCCTAGCACTCAAGGATTAAGTAAGAAGCTTTTCATTCTTCAGGGAGGGGCTCCGTTAGGATTCTGATCCTGACACCTGCTTCATATGGGAGTGGACCCCATTCTGCTGGAAAAGGTGTGGCCTGGAGAGGCCGGGCTCTGGACGGAGTTGGCTGCAAGCTCCAGGAAATCAGACACCCCAAGTTCGACTCGCACCACTCCCGCAGGGCAACACCCCAACTCTGGGAAGATTCTTCACCCACTGGAACCCCAACTTTTCTCTTTTTCCCCTTTTCATTCATTCTCTATTAAAGGAGAATAATCACACGGACCTCTGGGTACAGCCTGATAATGTATGGGAAGCGTGGACACAATGACCCCACTTCTAGTCACATCAGTGCCTCTCCGCACATCACTTTTGGGGTGAGGCGGATGCAGAAGGGCCTCTGGAAGCCACATCGGGGAGGTAATTCTTAAAGTGCCTGAGCTTGTCCCCAGGCCCCAGGACAATCGCTTACAGACCCTGTAGCTTTGAGAGACTCGACATAGTCAAGTGAGAGGAAATACCACAAAGTGAATAGCAAAGTCTTGAAATCATTATCCCTATGATCTTTCTCACCCCAATGTAGAAGAAGCTAAATATCTTTTTAAGTAGAATAAAACTAGCCTAGGACAGGTCCAGGATGGATTATTTTTTAAATCTTTATTACATTCATAGTATATATATAAAATATTTTTTTGAGATATATACAGTATTATATATTTATTATACATATTGTATAAAAATCAGGACAATCCAGTTAAAACTGGCTTAGACAATAAGGGGCTCATGTACCTGGGAGGCTCAGAGGAAGGCCAGGCTCCAGGCACAGGGTGACCGTGATCCGGCCCCACGTTTCTGGGGGTCTTTACTTAAGACCGGCCCGCCCAGCGGGACAGGCTCTGCCTCCACTCCGTCCACACCCCTACCGCTCCCACAGGGGGCCTCCACACCCCATGCATCAGGCCAGGTGGATCTCTGAGTGTGTCAGGAGGAGGGTTTCCCTCTGGGGAATGGCTAAGTCCCACCCCAACCCCAGGAAACCCCCGGTGCTATTCAGAAATGGAAAGAGGCAGGGTGGGTGCTGAGAAAGCCCCTGCCCACCGCCCGTGGATTCAGTGTTCCAGGACAGCCGTGATGAAGCAGAGGGAGGGCCTCATGAATCCCACAAGACCCTGGAAGCCAGGGACCAGGAGTCTTGCTGCACGGCCTGCTCCTAGGAGCACATCAGGCCTGTAAGAAAGGTCGGCGTGGATGCCTGCGTCCTGCGGCTGACCGGAGCTGGGCCTTTCATTCCCACGATGCCTGGCCACTGCACCTCTGCCCGACCAGCCCTCTCCAGGGAACCTGCCCACAGAGGACACTGTGAGGCTCGTGACTTACTTGGCAAGACCAAGAAACCCCGTGCCTCCAGGGCGTGGGGAGGGGAAGGTGCTCCACCCTGCACAATTCAGAACCTCATGGGCATGAAATGTCCACCCCCAGGACTCCCAGCCCCTAATCTTACCAGGCGCTGACGCCCCAGGCCTGCAGGGACAGCTGGTCCTTACCAGACACACTGGACCAGTCCCTGCCTCCATCTAGCCGACCTCACCTTCCCTGGCTCATGGGCACAGACCCTGTCTCCATAGACTGTCCACTCACAGGGGCTGGGGACAGGGACCTCAACTGACCTTTTGGGGGATGTAACTTGACCCAGAGTTTGAGGCGGTGATCACGGGTCTGTGCGACCTGTGCCTCCCGGGTGCCTGCATGCCTGGTAGGACCATGTGGCCGTGTCCCTGGCTGTGGTGGCTGAGCTCTCCCTGTTGGGAGGCCTACAGGTGTGTCAACCTTACCCCTGGGGGCATTTCTCCTGGGATCCAGGACAGATGTGTCTGTGACCCCAAATTTGGTGACAGTCCATCCTGGGCCACCCTCGCCTCACTTTCCTCCCTTCTCACTCACCTCTCCATCCCCCATGGCGCTCCCTTCTGCTGTCCCACCCTTGTCCCCCACCCCACTGTGTAGCATCACGGTGGGGACAGACCTTCAGAATGGGCAGACTTTGGGAGCTTTGCAGGACGAGGGGAGGTGCCGGCATCCCACGCTCAGGACTCCATTGTTTTTCTCAACAGAGGAGGTATTACTATAAGAGTATCATTCGTATTATTTCACAGGGGAAGACCAGGACACCGAGGTTCGGGGTGTCTCATGTGCTAACCACACATAGTGCTGCTGTTTTCGCCTCGTCTCCTAGCCCACGCTCGGGGGCCAGCCCTCTTCCTGACATTTGATGGGGAGGGGAGGGAATGTGAACGTGGCCGACGGAGCCAGGCCTCAAGCGGGGCTGGCCCCAGTGGGCGGCTCTAAATCTCTAGTTTTCTCAAAAAAGAACCACAGCTTAGAGCAGATGAAGGATCAGCACATTCTGGAACCACAGGCAGGATGGATTTTCTCTCGAGCTTCCTGGATTACAGGGTGTGTGCGGACTCAGGGACAGAGGCTGCCTTGGGGATGGCTGAGGGTCCTGTTGTCTAGCTTCTGTCCTGCTGCTGGGCTCCCTCTTGTCACCACTCAGCGCCATCCACCTGCCCACCTTCAAGGAGACAGCAGCATTTGTCAGAGGTTCCGCAAGCTCGGCACCCACACAGCCTCTGCCGGCATCTTGGGGCCTGCGGCTAGAGCTGCACAGGAGTGCTCAGCACAAGCGCCTGCTTCTTCAGAAGAGGACTTTGGGTGGAATAGGTGGGTCTGCGAGTGCGCGAATTTGCCAGCAGGCAGCCCATGGAGTGGGCGATGTGAGCAGGAGAAGGAGACCCAGTCCCCTGGCGGCCATCAGCCCTGCTCCCCGCGCCCTTGGCTGAGCGGGGATGGGGCCCTATTATATGGATGGATGGGACCCGCGCTGGCACGTTGTCATCCTAGCTTGTGTAAGTCAGCAAGCGTACTTGCTCCTGTCCTTTCAAGAGGCCTCCCCACCAACAGCCTCATTATCACACACGTTTATTTCACATTTCCAGGGTCCTTCCTGCAGACCCGAATGCAATGAAGAGAGAGAGAGTATTATGTTCACCGACAAGACTGTTTGTTCTCTTTCTCCCCTGCCCCCATCTGGAGTGTCTGGAGGCCAGAAAACTGGTAGTGTGCGTCAAGGTCAGAGGCCTGGCTGGGCCCAGGAGCCTCCACTCTGGGCTTGACCCTGCCGTGGGCATGAGCCATAGGGGACCCGCCAGGTGCCATACCGCACGGCGCTCCAGAGGATTCCCAGATGCGGGGCGGGGCCCCGTTCGCCAGTGCAGGCATTCAGGCCCTTACTACGAGGTGCTGTCTGGGCGGGGGGTGCGCAGAGGACCACCCACTCATAGTCCTGCCCGCATGAGCCCTGCCCGTCGCCCTGCGGGGGCGCGTGCACAGAGATGGAGGTGCTCAGCACAGGGGGGCAGGGGACAGACAGGGCACTTAATGAGGACTGCTCTGCTCTGGGCTTTATGCTAAGCAGTTAATACACTTATTTCACTTAATCCTCAGAACAGTGTGCTTGAGACCAACACTGCCCAAGAAAAATAAAATGAGAGCCACAGATATGAGCCGCATGGAATCTGACATGTCCTGATAGCCACATTAGAAAGGGTGAAATCAGTTTTCCTAACGTACTTTATTTAGCCCTTTATATCCGAAATATTATCATTTTAACTTGTAAGCATTATAAAAATTATTGAGATATTTTATTCTTTTTTTCTAATTCTGTTTAAATAAGCCACCAGCTACGAAAATCATGGTTATTGGACAGTGGGGTTCTAGGCTGTAAGGTCAGTGGGGTTCTGGACTACAGGCTCAGCCCCATTTTTAAGAAATAAATCTAACACATCTCACTTATAGTATACCAGACGCTAATTTACCTGCTTACATGATAACCTCTTTAATCTGCATAACCACGCCACGAGGTAAGATCTATTATTACCATCAGCCTCATTTTACCAACGGGGAAACTAAGGCACAGGCAGCAACAGATATGTACCTGAGGTCCAGGACTAGAAAACAAAACAGCTGTGTAGGGACCAAGGCCTCCTGGGCCCAGGACCTGCAGCTTACTCAGCAAGTACAAGGCTTTTCAAGACCTTACTCAAACTAGGTGCTCAATGAATACTTGCAGGATAAATGACTGAGAGAGATTCTCCTTTTGCTGATGAAATTGAGGCCCCTACAAGTTAAATAAATTCCCTAACGTCACACAGCTAGGAAACATCCAAGCAACTGTTACACAGGTATACTGGCAAGGAAGTTGGGGAAGGCTGCAGAGGGCCTCCCAGAGGAAAAGCAGATTGCTTCTGGACAGCTTATGGAGCGGCATTCCAACTGGCACGTGCAGGCATCGAGATGGGGAAGAAACGTCTGACTAGGAGAAGAGGATGAGCAAAGTGCAGCGGAAGGTGCCAGCGGGTAAGGAAAGAGAGGAGGCCACCCAGGTGACGAGCAATGACCCCAGCTGACCTTGCAGGGAGAGGTCACCCCTGCCTGCCCTCAGGGTAGGCTCTCCTGGGCCAGGGCCAGGCCCCTGGGGAGGGGAAGCTGTGGCCCTCTAGATTTCCTGCCCCCTAGCTGTTCACCCCTCCCCACAGCGTGCCCCAGCTGAGCCCCTGGAAGCCACCCTCCCAGAAGGGGCTGGCGGCACGGCCCACTGGGACCTGGGGGCTCAGCAGGTGGGCTGCGAGTCAGGCGGCAACTGGGCAAGTGTGGAGGACATGCAGGGAGCAGCTTCTTGGCACCTGGTGTGGTGACTTTGCCTTCATTTCTGCTGCTGATCCGGGGGTAGCAACCTACCAGGCCCCAGGCCACCTGCTGGGGCCCTGGGAGTGTCTACAGGATACAAGAGCTGCTCTGTCCCAGGACAGGGGCTGGGCGGAGGTGGCCTCTCTCTTCTCTTCTCTTCTCTTCCTTTCTTTCCTTCCTCTCTTCCCTCCTCCCTTCTTTAGCCTCTTTAGAAAAAGATCAAAAGCAAGAAAAGCTTGGTTCCTACCCGCCCCTCTGCAGTCAGCTGTTGCGTTCAATATCCCTTATTTCCCAACCCTAGGATTCAGACCTTAATTTTATCATTCTTACATGAAACAGAAACTATAGGTGCATTTTCTGTTTATTAAAAAAAAAAAAGTCATGTGTGAAATGGCACTTTTTGGTTGAACAACTCTCCTGATATGTTATTTATTATGAGAGAAAATTATCGTGCTGATAAGAAAATAGTGTCACTTAAAAATTAGGTGGTTCCCAATCAACTTATGACAGTAATTGCTGCAATGTCCTCTTTGATTTAGATATAGTAATATCAATGTAATTGCCACTGGGAAAAAATTATAATGGCTGTTAATGATAACTAACACATAAATGGCAACGAACAGGAACACGTATTTTATATTGGATTCAACCTCAAGCAGCAGTAAGAAACCCAGTGGTTTCAACAATCTGGTGCCAGACCCTCAAGGAACCAGGCTCCCTGCTCTCCTGTGTGAATGAGTGTGTATGGTTACAGCTCCCCCAGGCTCGATACTGGGGGGCCCCCAGCCCTCCAACAGTGAAGGCAGGGAAGCACCAAGAGAAACCAAAGGCTCAGAACTGCTTAGCCGCAAATCTGGAAACGGTGCCATGAATGTTCCCTTGGAGATCATCAGCACGCCTTTGTTCGTCCCCTAACTCACTCAGATGTGTGCCATTCGCTGCCGAACTGAGGATGCAAAATCCACAAGACATGGTCTCTGTCCCCAAAATGTAAGCCCCAGGGGAGCTGGCACTGGATTGGTTTTATAACATCTGAATCTCCCTCCTGTGTGACCCGTAGGACCAGTACCCAGCAGCCGTCTGAGTGACGTTTGCCAAAGAAAGGATGCATGCTGGAGTAGCTGATGGACAAGACCAGCGGCCCTCACTGGCTGTCGGCTGTCACTGTCCACTGTGGGGGCACTGGGGCTGCACGTCCATGGCCGGGCAGGTCTTCCATTAGGAAGGAGTGTTAGTTTAGCTCTTACCTAGGTGACCAAATACCTGGATGACATTTTAGCTGTTTAACTTGTTAGTGTGCATCATAACCTCGTAAAGAGGGCCCCTGGGGAAATGAGGCTCTAGGCAAGAGACAGCATGGCAAAATGGGGGCGAGGGGGGATCCACCAGGCCGAAGTGGGGAGATCAGGGACTTGGGCTAGTCTAGACTCTGCCTGGATCCCTGGTCACGGACAAGTTGCTTGGCCTTGACGTCAGCAGGGAGGACTTGGGTTGCACAAGTGGCTCCAGAGTGTGCTGGGCAACTTCCCATGATGGCAGCTGGGCAGTGCTATTAAGGCTTGGGGGGCTTCTAATTCTGTAGACCTGAGGGATGTGGGAGGGGACCTAACTGGCTGTATATTTATGAAGCTCCTTGGGAAATTCTCATGGTGGTGATGACGATAACTATAGCAATAGATATAATTCACTTAATATCGGGGCAAGGCATTGCATTAACTGCTCTCTACCCAGATCTCATTTTATTCTCAAAGCAAACACTTCAGGTGGTTGCTAATATTCCACTTTTCAGAAGAAGGTGGGCACAGAAAAGTTGAGTAACTTGCCAAAGTTACACAGTAAGTGATGAAACCAAGTACAGGGCTAGCCAGTTGACCTCAGAGCCCACATTTCAGCCCAATATAACATTTGTATATTGTGCTGGTGGAGAATCATTGATCTAGATGGGCCACAAGATCCCGCCCAACTCAATAGACCATGATAATGTGATGCTTGATGAAAATAAGAAGCACAAGTAATTCCAGAGGATCGAGTGTGCCAAGGCTCTACCTGAGACATGGTAGGTGGCACCCCTGAGCAGCAGGAAGCTGTGCGAATGACCCTGGAAAGGAGGCGGGTGGGTCTTCTGCTACAGAGAGCATAGCTACCTCCACCAAGTCTCTCTCACTGAAAACAACTGAAAGGGTTATATAAAACTATGAAAGCCTTAAAAATCATGAAAAGCTGACAAAAAGGCAAGAAAAAAAATTGCTAGGCCAAAATTGAAGAGGAAGTGGAAACACAGAAAGGGAGGTGGAGTGCTGAAGTGACTTCTGCTGCAAAACAAATCACCAAGAGTGGGGTCCTCAGATGTCAGGGTCCACTGCTTTTCACAGTGCTCAGGACAGTAGATAAAGCCCAGGGCCAACCACAGTGAGGAGGCCTGGTGCTGAAGGCAGAAGGGGAAAAGGGAAAGAAGTCCCTGGTCATTATAACCACAAGCCAAACCTTATCTGGATTTGTAGCTCAAATTCAGGAGATCTGGTTAGTCCAAAAAGACTGAAGCCCGTGAATTTACTGCAATGTGGATCCAACAGTCCACCTGACATGCCTGGAAGAAGACAGAAAACCCTCTCTTAAGGAATGCATCTTCATCTGAAACCTCAAAGAATTCCTACAGGGAAAATGAGCAGATCACAGTGAAGAACTTTTAATTAAAAAAGAAATATCATACCATGAGCCAGAAATAGCAAAAGCTCATAACAGAGACAGACACGAAAAGACTTCAGGAATTAACAGGTAGAGATTATAAAATAGCAATGCTTACTGCACTTGGAAAATGAATTTCAGGGAAAAAAAACATTAAAATATCCTTGAATATTTGAAAAAGAAATGATGTAATTTACGAATTTAAAAAAAAACTGCAACTAATAATCAATTAATGGTTTAAATGCTGACTAGATGTGGCCGAAAAGAGAACTTATAAATTGGAGTGCAGATGAAAGGGAACTGACCATCAGCTAGAGGGGTGGCATTGGGTGGGTCTTTTACCCTCCCTGGGTTTCACTTTCCTTATCTGAGACGTGATTTCCAATGTCCCTACCAGGTCTGAGCTTCTGGGCCTTACATAACTAACCAGGCATTCATCTTTGCTCTGACCAGGTAGACACAATGCTTTCAACACCTTTTTGCTTCCCTTTCCTTTCCTTTATTTCACCAACCTGCACCCACTAAACAATATTGGAAAATAATGCATTGCTACTGTCTTATTGACATGGGAAACTTTTCTTACTCTCGATCATATTTTCAGAGTCTGTCATGGAATTTTGAATACTAGAGAGTGTATTGGTCTTCAAGGACTCCTCCTGCACACCATAAGCTTCTGTGATTTGATTTGTTAAGAGCAGTGTAAGGGCTTTGCACACAATTTGGTGCTCTTATCACACACTATTGGTCCACTGAACATTTGGACCCAAGGCTAGCCAATTAGATGGCCATCAACTATCATTAAAGATGTTTCTCTGACTGGTGGGGTAGACCTTGATGCAACATTCTGCAGGCAGTTGGGTACTAGGTAATAAACATTTTTTTAAAGCATTTGTGGCCTTCCCACATGAATGCCATTTCTAGAACTCTACCCAAGAGAAATAGTCAGAGATGAGCACAAATATTTTGTATAGGCATACCTCAGATATAATGTGGGGTTGATTCTAGACCACTGCAATAAAGCAAATATCTCTATAAAGTGAATCAAAGGAATTTTTTGGTGTCCCAGGGCATATGAAAGTTATATTTACTATACTGTAGTCCATTACATGTCAATAGACTACAGTATAGTAGTCAATAACATTATGTCTAGAAAGGTAATGTAGATACCTCAATTAAAAAATCTTTATCTGCAAAAAATGCTAATCATCACCTGAGCTTTCAGCAAGTTGTAATCATGATCACAGGTCACCATAACAAATACTATAATAATGAAAAAGTTTGAGATATTGTAAGAATTACCAAAATGTAGCACAGAAGCATGAAATTAGCAAATGCTGTTGGAAAAATGGTGCCAAGAGACTTGCTCCACACAGGACTGTCATGAACCTTCAATTGGTAGAAAAACAAACTATGTGCAAACACAATAAAGGATGCACAACAACATAAGGTGTGCCAGCATTAGGCTTTTCGTAGGTGTAACTCATAGTAGAAAAATTATAGGGTATCTCTGAGATACATAATGTACCCATTAAAGATCATTAAATTTCACGATGCATCACTGAATAAAAAATATCAAGGTATAAAGCAGTGTATACAGCATGACACTGACTTTGTAAATCATAGATTCATCGAAAAAAGTTTGGAAGGAAATCGGCTGAAATGTAACAATGATTTTCTCTCAACAGCCCAGCAGAAATATATCACAACTTCATATGCTTTTTGGTGTTTTTTAGCGAGGTCCCCCATGGCATCAGAAAGTGGTTGCGGCCCATCCCCTCCCTGGGGCTGGTCTTTGAGGCAACTGCAAATCCCATGGTGGGGCCATGCAGCTGCCACAGAGCACTCACTCGATGAAGTTCAAGACCATCCTCCCCGCTCAGTGCTGGAGAATATCTTGGGGGTAAATCTGAAAATCCCCAGCCTCCTTTGCCAGCACTTAAAGCCCTAATCAGGTTCTCAAGTGCTGCTTGGAGAAGCTGGTTCTGCGCACGCCCTGCCCGCTCAGGGGTGCCTGGTGCAGATGGAAAGGCACTCACCTCGAAGAGAAGGGAGTGACATGTTAGGAACAAAAGGGCAGAGCAGATTTACTGCGCATCCACCCCATGTGACCATGAATGGGCTGGAAGTTAGTTTTGAACAGAAAATTTGGAAATCACAGGTTTAGGGGTGAAGTCCTGTGTCTGTGTTGACTGTCCTCCAATTTTAGGTTTAAGTTAACTGGAACAGCTCTTCAATTACTCACTACTACAGGTGACCTTTGTTTGGGGCCTATGAACTTGGTACAGGTTTAAATTTGAGGAATTCACAATGTTTCATCAAAGGCTTTGGCTAGATCAATGTATAAATTCAAGCAACCAGCTAAAAAGCTCCAACTTCAAAATGCCCCTTGTTTCACTTATCTCTAGCCCTGGAGGGGTGCTGGGAGCCCGTGTGGCAAAGGCTGCCCCGCAGCCCTGTCCACTCGCCCAGCGGAGAGCACAGGTGCCCCACCGCTCCCAACCCCTCTGTGTATTCCTGGCCCTGGGGCTGAGTTTGAGGCCCTCCTGTGTGAACAGGAGAACTGTGGCCAGGCTCTGACCATCCCCGGCTGAGGGCCTTCCTCTCTCCAGGGGCCCTGCTCTGTGCAGAGGGCCCCCAGCGTCTCAGAGCACCCGGAGTGGCCCCTGCAAGGCCCTGATGAGTGGGGCCCGTTTCTCACCTCCGACGCGAGAAAACACTTCTGTTGCGTTCAGCCAGAGAAATGCTGGGTTTGTCTGTTCCAACTAGTGCTAACCTAATGATGTGGGTGGGGATCCAAATTTGGACATTTCAAAAATAGGTGCTCATGTGTTGTTTGGGATATTTTTTTTTTCAGGAAACTGACAAAGTGAGAAACCAGTGTGCCCAACCTCACATACGGATTCCCTTCCAAACCACCGCACGCCTCGGGGAGGAGTAAGACATCTTAGCCCTGGGGGATAGCTTGCCACCTGTCTCCACCTGAGACTGAGGTCAGAGATTCCTAAAATCCCTGTCTCCCAGAGGAGATATGGGGGCAGCAAGGGGGAGGCCGCTTCCCCATGCCCCTTTCTGTGGGCATGGCTCCCATCCGCCGGGGTGCCTGCTCGCCTCTGACCAGGGCCCACCCACGGTCCTGCTCCACCCATGGCTGCCCAGCCTCCCGGCCCTGCTCCCCAGCCCGCCCACCTTCTCCCCATCTTCAGAGGGCTCCTCCCTCCTGCACCCCGAGAGCAGCAGGAGCTGTGGAGAGCCGCCCTGTGCACACCTGGCCTTCCTCAGGCTCCTGACCCAATACCTGGCCTGGACGCGCCCTCACGCACCGGTGTCCTCCGTCGGCACCCTTCTCCCCACCGCCCCAGGACATGTGCCTGTAGATGTGCCGGCAGCCCCCTCCCCAGACGCTCGTCTTGCGGCGGTCCTGGGGGCCCGGGGCCAGCCCTGCCTGCGTGGGGAACGCACGGGATGAGCGCGGCCGAGCCAAGGAGCTGGAGCGACGGGCCGGCAGAAGCCGTGCTGACTGCCACCAGTGGCGCTCGGCCCCGGCCACCGCCGCTCCCTGTCAACCGAAATCTTGGAAAAGTTGTCTGCACCCGGGTCGCCGCGGCTCCCCCTGCCAGCTGCACTCGGCCTCCCGCCCCCGCCACGCCGGGCAAGCCACGCGGGCACGGTCCCTTGCTCCTGGGCTCCCCACTGACCCGCTTCCCACCCCGCCTACCCCTTGGGCGCCCTGGCCTGTGCGTCTCATCCTCCCGCGCTCGCCTCCCCGACTTGCCCTGTGATGGTGCATTGCCTTTGCCCCCTGCCTGCCCCCTGCGCCGAGTGGCCTCCCCTGGGAGCCTGCAGCCCGGAGCAGAGGCCCAAGGGCCGCGCTGAGGGTGCCGGCACGGCAAGGCTCCCGCGGCTGCCTTCTGACTGAACCAGCTGCCGACCTCCCAGCGCCCCAGCCTGAGTTCTCGGCCTCAGAGTTGCTCAGCCACAGTCATCCCTCCGACCACAGTCCGTGGGAACTTCTGCAGAAGCTTGAGATACGTGATGACCTCTTGGAAAGTCAGTGCAGAGCCAGGGCCGTGAGTCTGAAGGATCATGTGAGTATCAGAACCTATCGTCCCCACAGCGAGAAGACTAATGGCAGAACTGAGTGTAATTTTTGGTGTGATGAGGCCAATAATTTTATTTAGGAGGAAATAAGTTCTTGAATTTATCATTAAAAACCAACAAGAAAATGAGACTTTATGTACCAAATGTGACTTTATGTATCACTTGCAATTTTTCAGTGATTTTTTGGGTATACAGTGTAAGGCTCCTTATTTTCAGGCTGATAATTTCCTGGGTAATATTATCATAATTTAGTTCTTAAAATGTTGACTTTTGCCTTTATTTGGAAATAGCAATGTAACTTCAGAAAAGGCAATGTAAATCAATATGCTGAAATGAACCCCTGTTGCCTGTATAGCCAACATCACATCTACAGCAAGTCAGCGGTCTGGGCTGTGATAACTGACGGCCCATGTTGGGTTTCAGGAGCGCCTGCAGGGCCCTGGTGACCGAACATGCCCCACAGCATCACAGGAAAGCAGGAGGAAGTCCCGGAACTCTGCCGGGGCACGAGCACCTTGCGGGTCAGATGGAGCCCTGAGCTCTGCCGGCCCTGTTACCCGCACCCCCAACCACCTGGGTGGGGCTCAGTCCCCGAGGGCCACCATGACGCATTCACAAAGATGGGCTTGAAACAACAGGCCTGTGGTCCCTCACTGTGCCGCAGGCAAGAAGCCCCAGATGAAGGCGGAGCAGGGCCACGTTCCCCCTGAAGGCCCTGGGTGGGCGCTGCTCGTCTTCCAGCTCCTGGGGACTCCTGGGAGCAATTGCTGTTTCTTGGCTTGCAGACATGTTACTCCCGTCTCTGCCTCTGTGGTCACACGGCTTCTCCTGGGTGTCAGCGTGCAAAGTTTTCTCTCGCGCCAGAACACCCGTCATTGGAGTAGGGCCCACACTCATTTCAACTCAGTCATGTCAGCCGAGACCTAATTGCCACATTCACATCAACAGATTCTGGGGGTGGGGAGGTTGGACACACCAAGTCCACCCACTACAGAGTATTTCTCACATGTCAGACACTTTGCCACGTTCTGCCCTGGGATTCTTAATCTTCGTCCTTACAACAGTCCTATGAGGCAGAAACCCCAGTCTACAGATGAGGAAACTGAGATTCAGACACTGCCCAGGGCCACACAGCCTCCATAGTGTAGAAGTCGCTCTCAAATCCAGGCCTCCACCTGTATCCAGCTCTTCCCCGGGGGAGGGGGGCTGGACACGAAAGAAAAAGCTCTAGATCCTTAGAGGCTCCTTACAATCAGCGCTCTTGGCCGAGCGACCGCTGGAATCCCGAATCAGGACTCGGCGAAATGCCCCTGGGGAGCAAGGAAGGACTTCACTCAGAAACGGCTGGGCTTGCTCCGCATGAGGACCACCCAGCAGGGCCTCGGCGAAAGCCAGTGACGCCTCCCTGCCAGGCTCCTGCTCTGGAGGGCTGCCTGCGACCGCCCCGCTGGGGCCGCCGGGGTTCCACGCTGTCCCTGCGAGCTCGGGCCTCTCCTACCCCTCCTGCAGCCTTTGGGCAGAGATGCCAGCCATCCGGCCCTTTGCTGGCCTGACTGTAAAGCTAACTCAACTAATTAATCACCACAGATTAATAGGAGTGACAAGGTGAGAGAGGTGACATTCTCCAAAATCTCCAATTTGGTATGAGTGTGCCTATTTTTTTAATCCCTGCAGCAATTTATTTTCTGTGGAGCAAAGTTTCTCCAACAGTGCCCCAAAATGTAGTCAAGGTTAACTGTGCTGTGAGCTTATTCAATATTTATGATTCTTTTTATTTGTGTTACTAGGACTTTTTGGGGACTCCAAAAGGTCCATTAATCAAACAGAGTGACAAAATGAGCCATTTGACAATTGAAACAAGGTCTGCATATTATTATGATTATATATATGTATATGTATCTATCTATCCATCTATATATATAACTTTTTTGGGTCCAGGAATAAAAGCTCCAACTTAACTTCATCAACAGTTCCTGATTAATTGTTACAAGGTGTCATCCGTAAATTTCCCTTCGATCTAATAATCCTCTCCGACGACTTAACAATATCTCCAGCGAGTTGCCGTTACTGAGGCTCGTTCCTGAGAAGAGACGGGGTGACACAAAGAGCTCAAGTGACTGGAGACAGTCGGCGGACACTGCTCACAGGGCTGACAGTTCTGAAATACAATTATCAGTGTGATCTGCTTAAGAATTCATCATCAGCTCCTGCCTTCTGAAGACTTAAAAAAATTCCAAGACACAGAGAGAAAGTGGCGATAAGAAGGCATCATTTTCCTCTAGCCTCATAACTGTAAATTGAAGAAAATTATTTTCTTTGCCTCCAGCTCATTGGCATATAGGCCGCATTATATTATAATTTCATAAGCATAAATCCTTTGAATAAATTTCAGAAGAATAACTGAATTAGAAATGCAAGTAAAGTATCTAAAAAACTTAACTATGCTCGGCAGGGGAGGCAAGGTACGAGGGACACAAAGAGAAGTCCCTTCCGCGGACCTCGCCCTGGGCTCCTGGAGGCTGGGGGAGCTCTGCTTCCTCGAGACGCAGCGTCGAACCCCATTTGGTGCTGGGTGGCGAGTGAAATAAGCCCCCTGTCTCTTCCCACTCTCCTGTTCCAAGGAATCTGAGTTGTAATTCATCATAAATTAATTTTGGAGAAACAACAGGCTTGGGGCATGTTATAATTATTGTTATTTGTTTATTTATTATCATGTTAACCATTATTTATTATTATGTTAAGCATATGTGAGATCGCAAAGGTTGCTCCCTGCGGTTTCCTAGCAACAAGTCAGGGAGTTTGTGGTACACAAGTTTCCAAACGTCCTATTCCATTGCATTGGGGTGGGAGGCAGGCGCCAGAGTGGGGGACCCCTGGTTCCTGAACTTTCCTAAGGGGCCCTGGAGGAAGGGACAGTGGAGATGAAGTGTCTGACCGGCCTGTGGTGGTGGCTCTCTGGCTGCACAGCAGATTGCTTGCAAACAAAGACCCTTTAAAGGCAAAACCCTGGCCCCAAACAAAGACAGCAGGGTCTGTCCTTTCCAAGGACATTCCTGTCTTGTGCGCAGGGAGCCAGCCACCGGACACCCTCCATGAGCCAAGGGACGTTGGGGAGGAGGAAGCAAGGGTTGGGGGAGCAAGGATGACCCCACATGCTGCTCCCCACCAGGTGTCTGGCTTCCTGAGTGGCCGCCAAGTGATGGGATCAGAGGGCGGAGCCCCCGAGCTCGAGCTGCATCCAGCCTCTCGGGGAAGAGGACCACATGAAGGTCTCGTGTGAGGACACAAAGCACCAGGGGCTGGGTTCCTGCTTTTGCTGCACAGGACCCACCTTGTGCAAAGGAAACTTCCTTAGGGGCCCGCAGGGTGTCACTGGACAAGGAGCTCTGGACAGGAGACCACCTCACTCCCTCCTGGCATCTCAGACCGCCCTGTCCGCCTTCCACATGATTCTTTCCATTCTGATTAAGAAACGTCTGGTGGAGGGGCCTGGGCACATTCTCGTTATGGGGGGCCCTCCACAGCCTCTAATGCAGCATCCCGCCACCTGTATGGTGGGATCCCCCGGGAGTGGTTTTTTCCCTGATAAACTTTAATTTTGAGATAATTGGATTTACAGGAAAATCACAAAGATAGTCCAGAGAGTTCCCCATACCACACGCTTCCCCCCACTATTAACATCTTCTACGGTACATGTGTCACAGTTAACAGACTAATACCGATGCATTATCACTAACTGAAGTCTACACATTGTGAGATCTCTGCCACTTTCCCTAAAGTCCTCATCCGCCCCTGGTCCCAGCCAGGGGCCTCAGGACATCTAGTCACCGTGTCTCCTGAGGCTCCTCTTGGCCTCGCCGTGTCTCACTTCCCCAGCCAGGTGTTTTGTAGAATGCCCCTCAGTTTGGGTCTGTCTGATGTTTTCCTTGTGGGTGATGTTGCAGATGGGATGTTTGTGTCCCCCCAGAGCCATATGCTGAAATCTAACCCTAGTGTGATCTTATTTGGCGTGCCCCTCTCCCCCTTCCTTTATTTCTTCTCCCTCTTTGACCCCTTTGTGTGGTGCTGGTGCCATTAGACTGTTGGGTCCCAGAGGTGGGCCTGGAACCCAGGCTCCATCCGCTTAGCTGGCAACCCCAAGCAGTGGGCATGGCTCTAAGCTGTCACTCTCTCACTATAGGCAGGGTCGCATGAAGGCCATTGTCTATTAAACCAGAAATGGGGGCACAGAGCGTCGCCCAGCAAGGGTGCATCCTTCCCTGCCCCTCCCTTGCCCCCTCCCCTGAGCTGGCATGGAAGGCAGGCTTCTCACCCCCTGTGTTGGCTTTGCCGCTGGACCCACTCCTCACTCTAGCTGGGACTCCCCTGGAAAACAGTATCCAGGAGGGTCTATCCAGTCCCAGCAGCAAGACACTGATCGTCAGAGGCAGAGCACCCACGCTCAGAGGTGCTCCCCAAAATGTGGGTGCGTCCCACAGCACCTTTCCACAGTTGGAGGCCATGGCCCCTGGTCACTCAGACACCCAGGGAACTCTCCCCCTGAAACCTGCTCTGGGGGGCATTCGCTGCCCAGTGGCAATTGTTCAAATCAAAGGAATCAGGCTCAGATTGGTCACCAACCTTCTTACTTGGAGGTCCTTTTGGGGGTAAGAGTCCTTCTTTAAAAGCCTGTTTTGCTGTCCGAGGTTACTTGGGAGACCAGCTCTGAAGGCCACTACAACGGTCTTAATCATAAATGCGACCTTCCAGAGGACTTTGAGGCCTGTCGCAGAATCAGGGGGCCAAACAGCTGAGCCCCAGCCCTGGGGCAGCTCCCCTGGGGCACGCCGCCCAGCTGATGGAGCTCCACTAGGACCCTCTGCCCCGCTTTCACAGCCTTGGGAGAAGAGCCCTTTGACCCACCACTGAGGTTTTGCCACCTCTGGATAAAACAGCCACAGCTCGAAGGGCAGGAAGTCTGGGTCCATGAGGCCGTGGGCAAATGGCCATCAGCTGAGCGGCCTCCCTGCAGGTGTCCATGTAGCTGATTAAGAGTTGCTGCACTGAAAACAGAATACTACCGTTATGCTCGCAACGGCAGCTTCTCATGAGCAGGGACTACACACCAGGTACTTGAGACACTATCCACTCCAACCCTCTCAGCAACCAAAGGGAAAGCGGGCGCCGCTAAGCCCACAGCTGAGCCATCGCACTAAGGACGCTGCATGGAGCAGACGCGAGCAGAGCTGCGGAGGCCGCTGGGGCTCTTCCGGCCTGGAGCTGCTGAAGCAGGTGCAAAGGTCCCCTCCCAGCCGCGGGAACACCACGACAGAGCACCGTCTGTCTCGGGCCTCGGGGGCTCTCCCAGCGGGTGTGCGCAGGTCCCACGCCCCTCTCTGTTCACAAGGCCTCCTCCCTTCGGCCAACCTCTTGGAACACTTCAAGGCTCAGTCTAAATACCTTTCACCAGGGAACCTTCCTGATTTTTACTCTATATCACATTCAGATAATCTCCCATTTTTGAATAGTGTCACTTAAAATATTTTGCTCTGTACTGACGTATTTGAGTCCACCTACGACTCCCTCCACCGTTCTTCTGTCAGTCCTTCTCCGTGGGGAGGAGAGCCCTCGCCGCCGCGCCATTCCCCACCACCCAGGGAAGAACAAAGGAGAGCTTATTTCTTCATCACTCCCTACAGTGATGGAAAGAGACATAGAAAAATTCCCGATGTGACTGTGGCACTGATTAGGTCCTCCCTGTACCCCTGAAGGTAGGTGCAGCCACGTGGCCCTCGCTGGCCAGCGAGATGTGGGCGGCAAGGAAGGTGCTGGTCACCCAGGAGGAGACGCAGGCAGTGTGCTCCCTGGGCCCCCACATTCCCGTGTCCTGCCCTGGCCCTCCAGGAAGCCTGGGTCTCAATGGAGCTCTGGGGTGGGGGGGACCCCGGTGGCCCCCATGAGCAGAGCTCTCCTGCCGTTGTGCCCATGTTAAGCCATGGAGATATTGGGCTGCTCGTTGCCATGGCATGACCTCGCTTTTTTAACTAGCACAGTCACATAGTGCACCTTCCTCCCAGAATAACCAGGCTTGTTTGCTTATAGAAAGAGGGTTCATAATAATAAAGCTAAGTAATTGAGTGTGGTAACAAAATGTGCATAATATAGCCTCGGCTCTATTGTGCAGGGAAATTCGGAGCAAACACACACACACTAAAGCATACAGCGTGGACTTTCCTGGAAGCAATTTTTCATGCTCCTATGAAAGCTGTTAATTTTTTTTTCATTGGAGGTAGGCCAATTCGGCTCAGTTCATGAAGGCATCCATTGCAAAATTCGTCTAGCATTGTTTCCTAAAGCTACCTAAGGTGCAGTCTACAAGACTGGTTATTTTCTCCTAATGAAAAGATAGTCAGACAAGGAGAAAAAAAATACCTTTCCTTTCTTTCTCCCTTTTTCTTTCTCCCCTTAAAAAACTCAGAATGATGTTGTGATTAACTTGCATTTTGCAGCCTAGTGGATATGACAGTCAACCAAATTAATCCCATTATGCAAAACCCAGTTCACAAATGGTTTTGCATTTTTGCAAAATTATGTCAATTTCCCCATAAATTGGAGAGACTGTGTCAGTTTTCTGAACTGCACAGAGATGCTACCCAGTGCTGTACGTCTATATTCCTCTAATTCAGGAAGATACGGGATTTTAGCTCTGTGGCACAAATTAGGATTCATAACTTTAATGCCAATATTTTTGTTTACATGAGGCTCGCGTGAGAATTAGCATTAGTTTTCACATTCGTTTAAAATCTTCTGCATCATATGTTCATTCATGGTGGAGAAAAAAGAGAATTAGGAGCTTGAAAATCCTTAATTGTCTTGATATTAAGAACATGACTCATTCTTTCTTGCCGCTTCTGGAGCTCCCGGCCTTCTCCAGCCAGTCGCTTGCCGCACCCCCGCCTCTCTCTGCTGCGTGGTCGGAGAGCAGAGCAGGCTTCCCAACTGCCGTCCTCTTGGCCAGCCGCAGACATGCTGTTGTGGCCAAATCCGCTT
Source organism: Phataginus tricuspis (assembly GCA_029783875.1). Classification (NCBI taxonomy): domain Eukaryota; kingdom Metazoa; phylum Chordata; class Mammalia; order Pholidota; family Manidae; genus Phataginus; species Phataginus tricuspis. The sequence continues at coordinate 40,959,294 of JAQQAC010022866.1, read as the reverse complement.
GGCATTGACGGTGATCTGCGAATTCCCTGTAACTGGACCAACTTGTCAAATTAAACCCACTCCAGCTTTGAGCCGCAGAGCAGCCGGGACCTGGAAGGCTCCGCTCCCTGACCCCATCACCAGCCCTCTGAGCCTCTAACATCTGCTCTCTGGGTGCTGCCTTCTCACCTGCTTCATTTCAAATGCAGCAGCCCCTCCAATCCAAGCAAACACTGCCTCCTCTCTCTCTCTTAAAGGGAGAAAGAAAAAGCTCCCTTGTTTTGAAGACTGGTGCTCGGAGGGCTAAATTATTACTGAATTCAGAAAATCTATTTTTTAATGGTTATTCTTTTCTTTGCGTAGCACTTTTTATTCTGGTAATGCCTTCTTGAACAGTGAATTGTTGACTTTTTATGCTTTAGATTTATTAGACATGTGTCAAGTTGTCAACCTCCTACCGTTTGCATTTGTGTCCACCTTGCAAACAGCAGGGAAAAATACTTTTTTTTCCATGAACGTTCACTTCTTGGCAGTTCTGAAACAAATTTTTGAACAGTTGCTGTTCCTATTGATAGCAATGGTTTGATGTTTCAAAAAAAAAAACCCAGGGTTTTATTTTCCCCTAAATTTCTGACATCTTCTGTCATATCATATCATATCATACCCTGATGCATCAAAAACAAAAAGGGAGGCCCCAGCCTGCGCTGTTCACATGCATCACGAGCCTCCACTAAACCCCCCCATCTGTTCACCACTTTGGTCCTTTTGTTCTGTCGCTAATACTGGTTTTCCTCAAAAAAATGTATTCTCGCTTCTTCGAAGACGCTGCAGTCTTTCCAGAAAGGCTTCCTAATCTTGGTGAGAAACATTTTCAAGGAATTAGGAGACTGTTATGTTTTCCTGCCACCGGCTGACCGGGCTTCAGAAACAACCTTGCAATCATTGTGCCCAGCAAAAACCGCAGCAGAATAGGTAAGGGAGGGCACACTCAATAGCCTAGGCAAATGTTCCCTGAAATTGCTGGAACTGTGAGAGAAAAGTCAACCATCCAAACAGTTTCTCCCCGACCTTCCTGTCTTGTGGCCGGACAGCCACGACCTCCACACTGTGACTTTGAAATGAGGGTGTGCCCTGCAGCCTCCCGTCCTGACCGGGCAGCTTGGCCTCAGATAGGGAAGGTGGGTGGTGGGTGGGTGCTGCCTTGTCCCTCCCTGAGCCTCCCCCTTCTATGTGGCCTCAGGGAGAGGCCCTTCTCGCCACCTGCAGCCATGCAGAGGTAGCAGCTCCTGTGGACCAGGTTCCAGGGAAAAGTAGCATGCTTTTAGTGGGCCTAGAGTGTTCAGGCTAGGATGATGTGACAGGTGGGCATGAGGCGGCCCCTCCGTCCAGGCACAGTCTAAGGATTCCAGGTGCCCAGGACAGACTGGCAGGCAGACAGCGGCCACATGGGGGGCCTCAGGGCCAAGTCCCTACAGAAGGTGGCCTGTGGGTGGAGGACTGGAGCAGCCCGTGGCTTGGGATAGACCCCCCAGGAGGGGCTCTGCTAGAGAGTAAGGCCGGTGGGAGGCAAACCAGGACTAGCAGCAAATCATGCAACACAGAAAACTGGGCCTGGGGACACCACAGTCCTGCCCAGTCACCCCAGTGGGAACCTGGGGCACACCCCTCCCCAGGGCCACCTCAGTTCACACTGCACCCACCTCACAAGGGCCTGGCTTGGTTTAAGGTTCTTCTGTTGCTGTTTTGAAGTCCTAATGATTTCATCGTTGAAGCTGTGTTCTGTAAGTGGGGGTGGGGGTGGGAGCAGGCCCAGGGGTCCGTCCATCTAGCGCAGGGCGGGCGGGCCCTGGCGCCCAACCTTCCTCCTCTCCCGTCCTCACTGCTGCCCATGGAGGGGGCGCTGGGGGGCTGTGTACATCAGGAAGCTGGTGGCTTTTGCAGCGTTTCAGTGCCTGGTGACAACAAAACAACCATGCACCGCACATGCAAGCCATGACAAGAATTGTGGGATTTGACGATTTCACAGGTTGAATTCTCTAATATTGCTTAAAACCGACATTCATGATGCAAAGATGAATGATAGAATCGTGCTAGTAATTTACAATTTTAATTTGTCATCACTTCGATTACATTAAATAGCAAGTTAGAGCTAGCCTAAGTCGGGAGGCCACAAAGGAGAACGTTGTGGCGGCTCTGTGCCCCCGGTTGGGCCCTGAGTGTGCCCTGTGCCCCTGCACAGCCTGGCGTGCCTGCCTTTCTCGGTGCCCACACAGTGCGCTCCGACTTCGCCAGGCTCCGGGCCGAGGGTGTTGCTGGGGACACTAGGACAGGCGAAGGGCCATTCTGCTGTGCCCACTGCCTGCTCCAGGCCTCCTGCCACCAGACCCGCCGCAGCCACCTGTGCACCAGGATGCGCCACCGAGTCCTCTGCTCGGCCTGCTCTCTAAGGCCCTTGGGCGCCATGCCTCGGATGCAGAAGCCCGACCCCATGGCCCTGTGGCCTGGCAGCCCACCCCTCAGCACCCCCAGCCCCTCGGCAAGGCCCCGGTCCTACCGCTCCTGGAGTGCGCGTGGCCTCCGGCCCTGGTATGACCTTCCATCCCCCACAACCAGTCTTCCAGCCTGCCAGCCCAGTCCCTTCATCCGGGCACTCAGGCCCAGGCACGTAGAAGGTGGTGGGAGCGGACCCTTTAGAGGATTTCCAGGTTGGAGTTGAGTAGATTTGCACTTTAGAAAGATAGTTCTCTTATGTCCCGAGAATGATAGTGTGGGTGTGGGGCAGTAACGGGGCAGCAGTAGCAGGCAGGAGGTGGTGGTGCCCATTCTGGAAGGAATCGGGGTGGTCCAGTCCAGGGACAGGGACAGGGTAATGGATACAGGGACCCAAATGGAAGACATCTGAAGATTTGGCTGCTTCTTGGAAAGAGCGCTGGGTACGGGTGTGGGACAGGCATCGGGCGGGCCACCGAGCAGGGAGGCGGGCTCTGCTGTGCTGGGGCGGGGGACGCGGTGGCCTGCTGCGCTCCGGCTTCCCTTTGCTGTGCGGTTGTGAAGGACAGGCTCGGCCCCTGCAGCGCAGACCTCCCGGAGCTCAGCTGGGTTTCCATGAAGCAAACAGCCTGGCCCCCGGCGGGGGCTCTTGCCCAGCGGTCCCTGCCCTTCCAAGGCTGTATGAGTTTCCCAGGGCAGCTGTGACAAAGCACCGAAAACAAGGGAGACTTGCTCTCTCACAGTCCTAGAAGCCAGAAGTCCGAAATCAAGGGGCTGGCAGGCCACACGTTCTCCGAGAGCCCTAAGGAGACCCTTGCCTCACCCGGCCTCTGGCGGCTCCTGGCCACCCTCGGCGCCCCTGGGCTGGAGGCTGCGGCTCACGGTTTCTGGCCCCATGGTCACATGGCCTCCCTCTCTGTGTGTCCGTTTCCTCTCCTCTCGTAAGGACACCAGTCACTGGATCAGAGCCCACCTGAATCCAGTGTGACCTCCTCTTCAGGAGCTCCGTCTGCCAGGGCCCTGTTTCCAAAGCAGGTCACATTCTGAGGGTTCAGGTAGACATTTGGGGGACACAACTCAGCGCCCCGCATTTCCTTGCTGGGCTGGGGGTTCCTCCCTAAGCCAGGGCCCCCACACAGGCTGCAAGTCTGCAATCACTGCTCGCTGGTGAGAAGGAGATAGAACTTCCATCGCCCTATTTGACATTGTTACTTTGGGGTAAGTTGCCTGATATACATGATATCATAGTACTATATTACATTAATATAATTAACAAATAAGTATGCCTTCATTGGGGGGCTTACACATTTTTGAATTATGTGGTTACACACACAGGAAGGCAAGGAGGTGCAGCTGGGGCCGTGTGCTTCTCCATGGAGCAACCATCAAAGCGTTGCTGGACACCTGTCACCTACAGCTGAGACTAGCCCTCAGTAATTAATGTGTGGGAATTAAACCAAAAGAAGACACCTGTCCAGCATTTTCATCCTTTAGGGTGCTGTGTCATGTAGTGGTTATGAGTTCTGGTTCTGGGGTTCAAATCCATGGCTCTGGCGCTACTGAGCCTTGTGATCTGGGGCAAATTACTTCGCTGGGCAGCACCTTGGTTCCTAGCTGTAAAAGGGTTGAGAAAAGTGCTATCACCTCAGCCTGCTGCAAAAATTAGGTTAAATAACATCCTTTATCAAGGATTGGGCAGGTAGGTGCCTTGCCCCTGACTATCAGTTGTCTTCCCAAAGGACCGAGAGGACAAAGGCGGCATCTGCGTGCGGTCCCAGCTCCGCGTTTCCGGCGCCCGGGCATCTGCAGAGCCCACTGGCCGTGGCTGAGCACGATGCTCACCCTTGAGGACCACACGCCCTCCCGTGGAGAGGACAGGACATGGGCGAGTATGGTCCAGGGCTCACTGGAAGCTCCGTCACTCCCCATTCCTGAGCCACCCTGGCAACAGGAGCTTCCAGATGAGGCAGGTTGAAGTGTGCGTGTGCAGAGGGAGAGAAAGATGATGCGCTTCTATCTGGGCTAATGAGGCCTGTACGTAGGGGGCAGAGTCACACTGGACCGTTTTGCTGCAGAAGCGCACACAGAATCATAATTAATTTGTTGTCCGACCGTACCCATAGGCCCTTTTTAGCATTTCTACTTTCCTGGTGTTACTGCCCATTGAATTCCAATGTTTTGGATTAATATCCTCTGGTTAAATCCTCCTGCCATTTTCTACACTGAGTCCCATTTTATTTCTTATCCATATTTCTGGGCTCTTTGAATGATTTCTCTGCCATCACTGGTCTCAACACCTCCCAATTTTGTATAATCTGTGAATTTAATTAACAAGTCTTTATCTTCTCCTCCAGATAATTAACAAAGATGTTAAATAAAGCCTGGTTTAGCGCTGACCCCTGGGGTACCATGCCAGCGCCCCCCCACCTGATATGCAGCTATTTATCATCATCTCTGTTTACAGCCCTTCCACCACTTGTCTCCAGTGAGCAGAGCTCACCTGTGACTCAGAGGGACTTCGGTGGGTGGCACTGATCACGACAAACGCAGCACTGTCAGCCGGGGACGGGCCCCTCACCTGCCCCAGGCCTGCTGTCCTGCCTGAGCAGTTACCCTCGGAGGCATCTAGCCCCGTTCCCCTCCAAGCGCTTGATGCCCCCCCCTCTCCAGCCTCCTCTGTAAGCGGCACTTCCTTTCCCAGCCCCAGCACTCTCCCAACAATGCTTTGGTGTGGGGACACTGCTACACTGTGTCCCAACAATGCTACACTGTGTCTCCCCCACACCTGGACCCTGAGAGCGCCACTGTCTCCCCTTCAGTAAAAACCAACCCCTCCTGGCTCAGGCCAAGACCCCTGGCATCAGCCTCGACTGCAGACTGCCTTACACGCCCCACAGCCAATCTGTTAGCAATCCCAGTTAGTGCTGCCTCCAAAGTGCATGGAGCATCCAGCTCTGCTGCCTCCCTCTCCAACTCACCTCCCACCTGTTCCCCCTCATTCTGCCTCAGTACGGCAGCCGGGACCTGTTACAACACAGGTCAGGAGCCCTCAGTCCCCTCAGACCCGGAAGCCTTCCCAACTATCTCAAGTCACACTCCAGTTCTAATTATGAGATGTTTGCTTCCGACTGTTGATGGAACAAGTTACCACAAACTGAGCAGCCTCTACAACACACGCTACTGCCTTACAGTTCTGGAGGTCAGAGGTCCCAGATGGGCCTCATGGGCTGGAACCGCGGCGTGGGCAGGGGCACAGCCCTTCAGGAGGCCCAGTGAGGCGTCTCCTCGCCCTTCCAGCCTCCAGAGGCTGCCTGCCTTCCTTGGCTCACAGCTGCCCCGCCCCCCTCTACCTGGCATTCCCTGACTCTCCATCTCTCTCTGTCATTACACTGGGACCACTGGACAGTCCAGGATGTCCTCAGGATCCTTACCTGGAGCACATCTGCAGGTCCTTTTCACCACGTAAGGTGACACATTCACAGGCGCTGGGGTTGGGACGTACACATACGGGGCTGGTGTTCTGCCTGCCGAACTGGCCTTCAGGGTCCCACGCCAGTCGGGTGCCTGCTTACCTCTCTGTCTTTGTCTCTTGCTCTCTCCCCACTGCATAGTATCCTCTGGCCAGACAGGCCCTGCCACGGGGCGGGGGATGCAGGCTGGGATGGCATGACTTTCCCTGGTGTAAGTACTCCCACCATGGCTGATTTTAAGCTACTGACAAAGTATCGCTGAGCATGGAGTGGGGAGAGGAGCAGATAGCTCGAGCAGACCCCACCAGCACCTCTGTGCTCGCCCCCCTCTGCTGCGACCCTCCGCCCCGAGGCCACAGCTCACACGGTGAGCTCCTTCAGGCTCCACTCAAACGGTACCTTCACAAAGCGGCCGGACCGGCTGTCCCCTCCAAAACTGCAGCCCCCCTCCCCTCACCCCTCCCTTCTTCATAACTTCTTCTTTGCACTCCATCACCAGCTCGGATTTCACCATCTGAAACCGTGCGCTCTGCTGATCTATCATGTTTATTGTTCATCCCCCCAGAGTAGAATAGGAACGCCAGGAAAGCCCAGTGCCGGTCACTGTGGTTCCCCCCTGGCGCTGGGACGGTGCCACCAGTGCTGTGGGACTGGGAGTGAATGAAACCTGGATCATGTGAAGACAGACTGGAGAGTCTTGTCCTGCCAGCGCTGCCCATTTAGGGCCCAGGCTACCGGAGGAGCGATGCAACGGGACAGCACACTCACTGCTTTAAAGCGCATGCTGCACCTTGCTAAGAGCTCCCTTTTATTTTAGTGTTTGGCCCCTTTCCATTCCTCTTCAGCATTGCTCTGTTATTTGGCTAGATATCTGTTTTGGACTTTCATTAATGCAATAATGGTCATGTGTTTTGTAGGAAAATGAATCAGTAACTATTTTCTAATTTCATAGTAAATCCCCACTTACATACTTCTCTATAATAATAATAATATATAACTTAAGGAGACCAGAAGGAAAAGATTAATCCAAGAAATCCTCAGCAAAGTATGTTGGCATTTTCCTTTAGGGATCGGGTGCCAAAAGCATGACACTAAGGTTATCACCCTGGATTGTGGAGATTAGAGGAAAGCGGTGATTTTTATGGGCTAGGAAAGCATCAAGAATAGTTAGGAACTAAAATGATATTTAACATTTATTGGTTACTTATTAAATGTCAGGTGCTGTGCTAAATGCTTTACTTGCATTTTCTCAGAACAAACGAGAGAAGTCCACTCGGAGGTAAGTGTGAGGCACAAGAGCAACTGCGACTGTAATCGTGACCATTAATAACTCACTCCACTGTGCAAAACAGGAAATCACCCACTGCGTCATTCAAACTTCCAGCCTTGAGCACAGACAGTTGTGTTCTGTGATCTTTAATCACAGACCTTCTGTCCCACATTGACTCCAGACTGACCCAGACTGCCCATTGGATGGCTGTGTTCTTTCCAGGCTAGCCCCGGAATCCTGGATCTTGCATCTACTAGTAAGAGGCTCCCACCATCCAGGTTTCCTTGGGGTTTCAGGAGCAGCTATGATGTTCATCATATGGCTCAAAGGGGGTGTGTGATGGCATTGGGCACTTTGAGAAAGAAGGGTTCCATGATCAAATAGGATTGGGGAGTACAGGTTAAAAAGTGTTAATCTTATTTCTTTACCACATAACACCTCAGAACTCTAAATGTACAATTGTGTGTGGTAAGTCATCAAGAAGAGAGTATTATGTACGAAGTTTCCCAAACATTTAAACATGTTTCTGTTTGAGCAGTGTCTTGAATGATATCTGCTCTCTGGAAAGCACTTGGGGAATACTGTCTTACCTGTACTGTATGTTTTCTGTCTCCAGTCAATGCCTGACATTCAGTTGACCATTTGATGGGAGTATGAGGAACAGGATTCCAGGGGCAATTGGGTGAAGAGCCTTAGCTTAGGCAGATCAATGGTCCTGCCAAGAACAATTAGAAAAGTTAGATAGATAGATAGACATGAATGGCAGAGGATAGATATCAAAGGCTACATAGATGATAGAGGATAAATAGATAAAATAAAGATGAGAGAGAGATATTGATAGATGATAGAGGAGTAATGAGAATCAGACAAAGGGAGAGAGAAGGCAAAAGGAAGGAAGCTAGCTCTAGATATACTTATTTGTCTTAAAAGTCTGGAGGGATAATGAGAGGACCAGGACTTAGAGGTCATGATCCATCCTAAGATGAGGAAACTATACCTTTTCTCAAAGCTATTGCAGATTCTTGACATAAGGCAAAATCTAACCCTCTGAGCAGGGTCTCAAACCAAGAGACAAAGGAGCCACCTGAGTTTCTATGATCTCACAGGGCTACAGAGATAAAAGCTGGATATCAAGTATGCCTAAATAGAGCCAGGATCCCAAGAAAAAGGACACAGTCAGGTGACTTCGACATTAACGGTTTTCCCATTTGAAGCATTTGCCAAATTCTCAATCTGTGCAAAAAGCTAAAAATGTAAATATAAATAGACTGAAACATAGACCAAAAAAACATAAGCCAAAACATAGGCCAAGCACAAGCAATTAGATTCCTGGGCCCACCAAGGAGGAGAGACCCGTTAAATATATAGGCTCTTATTTGGAACTTTTGGAGAGCTACATCCTGGAAGCAGAGATGAAAAATACTGAGATAGACTATAAAAACTGCAATTCAGGCTAGAAATAGCTCAGTCATTTTGGGAGCATTAAGATCCTATGCTCCATTCTAACTGATGATCAAAGGGTAGAGTAGAGTGAGCTATTTACAGTGCTTCATATACTATATATGGCATTCAACCAATAATTATTAAACATACAAGAAACAAGAGCAAGAGAAAAAAAAGCCAATAGAAATAGACAAACAGATGATCTGACCTAATAGTGGGAGTTGTCAGACAAATGCACTTTGGCATAACTGTAACTAAAATAGTCAAGAAAATAGATGACAGTATGGAGAAATCTACCAGAGAACCAGAATCCACATAAGAGAATTAAATAAAAAACTGTAGAAATGAAAAGTGAAAAAATTAGGAGATCAATTGATTGTACTGTCAAGAAATAAAGATTACTAAAGTAGAAGATAAATGAATAGAAGCATCCATGCTGAATCACAGAGGGCAAATATACTGAAAGGTACAAAGAAGAGAATAAAAGACACATAGAACATAGTGAAAATTCTAATGTATGTATAATTAGAGTCTCAGAAAGGGAGGACAGAAAGTGGCATAAGCAATATTTGAAGATGTAATAGCAACCATTTTCCAAAAATGATGAAAGGCATCAATCTGCATATTTAAGATTATATTATTAAGCATTATTATATCAAGCAGGATAACCACAAAACCAAACAAACACCTAGATAATATCATGCAAGGACTATTGAAAAGCAAAGAAACCCTCCACGCATACAGATTAAAAAGGTGCATTATTTAAAAAATGCAACACTATTATTGATAGTTACTTTCTCAACAAAAATTATGGAAGCCAGAAGACATTGAACGAAGATCTTTAAAGTACTGAAAAAAATCTAAATGCCAACCTAGAATTCTCTACCCAGCAAAAATATTCTTCCAAAGTAAAATGAAATAAAAATATTTCCAATAAATAAAAGCAGAGGAAATTTATCAGCTGTAGAACTGCACTAAAAATTTATTATCCAGGCAGAAAGAAAATGATACCAGATACATTAAAAATACTACAGAAATTAACGGAATGTGGATACATATGTTTAACATATATATATTTTTCTCCAACTGGGTATATTTATTTAAGATTATTTTCTCCAGATGTGTTTGTGTTTACTTTTCTCAGATGAATCTTTCTCTTTTTTTTCCTCAAATCTCTGGACCCCCTTAAGTCTTTGGAAATGGTCTCTGTCTGTGGTGTTCTCAGCACCATCGTCTGGCACTATTGTATGCCTCAGTGGCTCATCTACTCTGCTATGTCACTAATGATGCTTTTCCAATTTATATCCAAGGTTTTTTTCTTGCATCCCACTTGCCTTTCTCTAGAAACTCTGACTGGCTGGCTGGTTCTCTCCCTTTGTTGTCTCTCATTCATTTCCTGTCATTTTCCTCTTTTCTTTGTCCTGTGCTCCTTTCTGGAGGCTCTAGGGGAAAATCCATTTTCTTGCCTTTTCCAGCTTTGAGATGCTGCCCTCATTTCTTGGCTAGTGGCCCTTTCTGCCATCTTCAAAGACAGCAAAGATAGCAAGTCTTTCTAAGGATATCATCTCTCAAATCTCTAACATATATTTTTGAATAGCAAATGCTAAAAAGCAATAATAATGTCAGGTAGTAAACATAATAGTAAAACGCATGACCTTATTGGTCTTAAATCTCAAGTAACTGAAAGTCACAATGGTAAAATAAAGTTAAAAGGTTGTAAGGCCCTAGGATTGCCTGACATGTGCCAGAAGTACTAATTTATACTACTCAAACATTAAAATCTCTTGTGTAATTATTAAAAGGACAGTAAATAATGTATGACCAACAAATTGGAAAGAAGAGATATGAATGAATCGAAATATCTGGAAATTTAAAAATATTTTGAACTGAATTATAATAAAAATGTGATATAACAAAATGTGTGAATTTCTGAGCAGCTAAATCTGTGCTTAGAGGAAAATTTATAGCCTTAAGGGTCTATATTAATAAATAAAGCTGAAAAATCTATGATAGATATGTCCATCTCAAAAAGTTACAAAAAGAGCAATTGATAAAATCCAACTAAAGTAGAAGGGAGGAAATAACAAGGATAAAAACAGAATCAATGGAATAGAAAATAAATCTATAATAGAATCAACAAAATATAATTATTTGATAAGACTAGAAATTGATACATTTATGGCAAGAATGATTAAAATATAAAGAAAATGTACAACTTTTCAACATTAGTATTGAAAAAGGAGATATAAATTGTATTATACTATAGATTCTGATTCTATAGACATTAAATATAAAAGAAGGCATTATAAACATAATTATGCCAAATAATTTGAAATTTTAGATGAAATAGACAAATTTCTAGAAAGAAGCAACTTACTCATATAAAAAGAAGTAAAAATCTGAATGGTCTTATACTGACTTTAAAAACTGAATCTATAATTTCAAACTTCCCCATCAAGAAATCTCCAGTCCTAGAAGGCATCAATTTTACAAGAACTTAGAGAACAAATACAAAGACAAAAAGATATTATTTTAAAAGTGGGGTTAGGGGAAGGTATTGTCCAATTCATTTTTATAAAGACAGAATAATCTTGATACCAAAACCTGGTAAGGACATTATAAAAGAGAAAAATCTACAAGCTAATCTCTCTCATGAACATAAATGTAAAAATTCTGAACAAAAATTATTAAAGCAAATCATGGCATATTAAAACTAACACACCACATTCAAACTGAGCTTACTAAAGTAATGTAAGGATAATTTAACATTAAGATAAATCAATATATTTTACCACATTAACAGAATAAGAAGAAAATAAATAATAAAAATTAAATTGAAAAGGAATTTGATAAAATTCTATACCCAGTCATGATAAAAATTCTTAGCCAGTAAGGAATATAACCTTCTTAATCTTATATAGAGCATTTACAAAACTTCTACCAGAAAAATCATACCTCATGGTACAATATTAGAACATCCCCTGAGAGACCAGAACTGCAGTAAGACTGTGGAAAACTATCACTTCTACTCAACATTTGATTGGCGGTTCTAGCCCAGGCAAAAAACACAAGGAAAAACATAAGGATTCGAAATAAAGATATAACACTGTCATTGCTCATTACTCAGAACTTGACTGTAATGTAGAATGTGTACATATGCGTGTAGGATGTATATGTAGAAAATCTAAAGAATCTACAGATAAACTCTTAGAATATAAAGAGAATGTAGCAAGGTCACTGGACACAAGATAAAAATTGTAAGTCAGTGCTGGTAAGAATGCAAAAGGGTACAGCTGCTTTAGAACATCGCTTAGCAGATTCTTAACAAGACTGAACATACTGTTACCATATGACCCAGCGATCACACCCCTTGGCTTTGACCCAAAGGAGCTAAAAACATATGTCTGCACAAAAGCCTGCATATGGGTGTTTATAACAGTTTTATTCATAATTGCCAAAATTGAAAAGCGACCAAGATGTCCTTCAGTAGGTGAATAGATTAATGTGGTACATCCAGACAATGGAATATTATTTAGTATTAAAAAGAAATGAGCTACCAAGCTATGAAAAGCTATGAAAGAAACTTAAATACTTACTACTAAATAAAAGAAGTCAATCTGAAAAGGCTACATGCTCTGTAATTCCAACCATATGTTATTCACAAAAGGCAAAACTAGGGACCAGACAGTAAAGCTGCAGCTTGTGGTCAGGGGCTGGCTGGGGGAGGGGGCACAAGTGGAGCAGGGAGCATTTTTAGGGCAGTGAAATACTCTGTGTGACGCTATGATTGTGGATATTTGTCACACATTTGTGCAAAGCCATGGAATGCACACCATCACGGGTGCACCGCAGTGCAGACCACGGACCTGGGCAACACCGGCGGGAGGCCCCTCAGCTGTCACAAAGGCGCTGCCCTGCTGGGGGATTTTGATAGTGGGGAGGCTGTGGGGTGAGTGGAGGACTGGGGAAATGAGGAGTCTCTGTACTTTCTATTCACTTGTGCTGTTAAGTGCTCTAAGAAATAAAGTCTATATTTAAAATTTTTTAATGCATTAATACAAAAACAGTGTCATACTTGTCTCTGTTAAATAGTAGCATATTTAAGTATTTTAAATAAAAAATGTGTCCTACCTTCACACCCAAAGGAAATCCCTGATTCCACAGCCCCCAGCCCCCAGAGGCAACCCCGTTCAGAGTGGCTTTATACCCTTCCAGACACGCTCTGTGCACAGACACCCAAGGGCTGCCAGAGCTTTTATGTTGCATGATCCAGTCACTAGGTTTCTCTGGGTCTCTGCTCACTCCCTGCAAAGCTGCCAGTGTCGGGTTAGATTTGGGTGGGATGGTTTGTCAGGCCGGGATGGCTGGGGCTGGGGCTGCCCCTCCAGCAGCTCAGCCAGCTGGGGCTCGTGTCCAGGCCCCGCAGCCTCTGCTGCCTGCGGAATCTCCCCGGGTGCCTCGGCGGCGGGCAGGCCCGTCCCCGTAGAGGTCCGCGGGAGCGGGAGCCCTGGCCCCGGGGGACCCAGCCGACGGAGTCACCCCCCCGTGGGCCAGGCCACGGGAGCCCGAGCGCCCCCTGGGACAGGGCAGCGGCCAGCACAACCGCACCCATTTGCTGCCGGAGCGTCCCGTGCGCGGCGCGACCGCCGTGACAGTGACCCCGGGTGGCAGCCGTCACCCTGCGGCCCAGCCCCGCCCCTGCAGAGCGCCCGCCTTTGGGGACAGCCTGTGCGGAGACCCACCCACACCCACAGGTGCGCAGCTGCCCGCAGACCTCCCTGCTGGGGCCCTGGAAGCGCTACGGCAATATTGGAAAGACAAGCCAAACATATCTCAGACTCTGCAGACATGCTGGAAACTGGGGGAGAAAAATGATTTTTCGCCCATATTCCCTGCTAGATATTGCTGTGTAACACAGCTATATGCAGATAGAGGACACTTCGCAGCTTATCTCCCCAATGATAGATTCCCACCCTGTCTTTAAAGGAATAAATCATTAATTTAAATCGTACAGGCTTCTTCCATTTATAGCATAGCTGTTAGCTTTTTAACCATTTTCTCCCATTTGGGAAGGAAGTGAGGGACTTGATGTGGAAGTGTGCGCTTAGGAATTCAAGTTATTTCTTCTCTTTTTTAAAAAAAGGCCATGGTTGGTGAGTCATCTAAGGCTTGCTGTTTATTAAAGAAAGTTTCTATTTACAGAAACTTAATATTTACAGAAAATTGATATTACAGAATACATGCCTGTGTCAAATTCCAGTAATTCTAGAAATGTGGAAGGTCAGGATGTGTACATCTCTGCAGGAGAGTCTGTGGCGCAGGTCTCGCCTCGCACCCGCCTCTGCTTCCTAGGTCAGTCACTCACCCACACATGCAGGAGGTCAGTTATCCTGAGAAGCACGCAAGGCCCTGCTAGATGCCAGGAGCTCCCACGGACTCGGGGAAGCAGGGCCTGTGTCCTCCCCGCATCCCCGTGGCAGAAGGCAAGTCCATGGGACCCCGGACCCATGTTGGTCACCAGCAGAGCCGCCGCAGTGCTGCCCCAAGGGCCCATGTGAGGAGACTCGTGCCCAAGGAGAGTGGTCAGGGTGGGCTGCATGGAAGAGAAGGGCTCATGCACCTGGTAGGCAGGGTCCAGGTGCAGGGAGTGGCCTGGTGTCCTAGGGGCGGACCTCTGACCACGACTGAGACAAACTGGGTGGGTGGTGGAGGGGTTTGGCCTCATACTCCTGGGTTTCTGGGAGACCCCCTTTCAGGTACTCCTTCTGCTTGTCACACAGCTCAGTGGTCTGAGCCTTCTCTAGTGACTGGGCAGATGGTCACTTCCAGCAGTGGTTGGGGCACCCCAGATTTTAGGAAGTGCATGGTCAGCCCCAGGGTTCCAAGGGGAGATGGGACTCACGCCATGGACAGTGGGGAACCCCCAAACGTGCTTGGTCAGAACTTCATAAGTTTCCTGTGGCCACTCTAACGAATCGCCAGAGTGACTTAAGACAACACAGATTCATCATCTCATGCTCTGGAGGCCAGAGCCCAGACTCGGCCAGCAGGGCCACGCTCCCCCTCCAGGGAAGACCCATGTCCTCAGCCCCCAGCTCCCGGGGGCACCTGCGTCCGTGAACTTGGGCCCCTCCTTGCTTGGAGTCTGCCGTCCTGTCCCCTGCTTGTGGTCCCCCTCTTCTCTCTGATCTCCTGTCTCATACAAGGGCCCCTGGGGTCACACCGCACCTGCCAGGGTACCGTCTCCATCTCCACAGCCTTAACCACGTCAGCAAAGCCTTCCGGCTGTGTCAGTCACACATGCTCAGGCTCCGGCGACAAGACGTGGACATCTTTGCAGGAATGTCATTCTGTCGCTCACGAGAATGATCTCACAAATGCCGCTAGTAATAATAACAAGTAGAGTATATTGAGCTCTAGTTTACACAGATGTTTGTTCCAGATTCTGGGCAACCACCTTTCCATGTGGACACGAGTTCTGCTTACACAGGGCAGACCAGGACGCAGAGGTGAGGGAGCCTGTCCAGCGCCCTACTAATCAGGACCTGCTCTGGGCCTGAGTGTCTGCCCCCTGCGGGGCGCTCCCCAGGGCTGCTGAGGACTCCAGTGGCACCTCGCCCACAGTTGCGGTGACAGCGTCCTGTATGTGCTGCTTGGGACCAGCCTGCAAAAGTCTCCGTCGCCCTCTGAGGATGTCTTTAATGAAGCCCATTGCTTGCCGAGCACCCCCTCCATGCCTGCTTGTGCCAGACAGAGCGCTAAGGGATCCTGACACCCCCGGCGGAGCCCCCTGGGGCCCGAGGAGGCAGCTTTACCTCCATCTAGAAAGGTTTGGGAAGATTCCCAGAGGGGGAGACATCTGAAGGTGAAGAATGAGGAGTTCATCACGTGCATGGGGCTCGGGGCCGGGGGAGGGGAATCCTCAGGCAGAGGGGATTGCCTGGGCGAGCTCGAGAGACAGACAGACGGACAGAGGGTGCACACAGGCCTAGAAGAAGAGGGAGGGAGCAAAGAGAGAAGGGCTTGGGTGGAGGAGGGACAGGAGGGAGGGGGAGAGACCCAGACACAGCTCTGCAGGGAGACAGCAGCCTCCCAAGGTGGCCAAGCTGTTCTGAACTGAGAGTGTCGGAAGCCAGCAAGCAGTCACAGAATCCCTGGCAGAGCTGGGGTGGCCGTCAGAAGGCCTGGTCTGAGTCTTGGTGTCGCTGCTGATCAGCTGTGCAAATTCGGGGCACGTCTCTTAGCTTCTCTGGGTCTCTCACCCCGCATCTGGTAAAGAGGGTCAGGGCACACGGCTGCCAGCTCTCCCCCATTCCAAACGGTCCGCCTTTAGCTGCCTTGAACTGTCCATGTGTGCAGGTGACCCTGGTGGAGGAGCCGAACAGCCCCCAGGCACAGTCACTACCCTGCCCTCTAACACCATGGAGTGGGTGTCAGTGGGGCAATAACATGGGTGACCAGAGAGGCCGGAGTCCCGGGGAAGCTGCATTGCCTGAAGCCCCACGGGCCAGTAAGACCAGCAGCAGGTCCCGCGTTGGGGTTGAATGAGTGCAACCCCCCCAGGCAGGCCCCTCCCTGCTTCTGCCGCCCTGTCTTTTCACAAAAGACTGCTGTGCGATCCCACCAGGGGAAGGACACAGCACACATGCACCACGAGGTTCATTGCCCAAGCACTATGGACATGAAGAACCCGAAAAAAGTTCTATCCAGAGAGGGACACTCAGTAAATTCCCTGCCCCTGTGACATCTACATTTTGGAGCTCTGGAAAAAACACATCTATGAAATGCTAATGGCCTGGGAAAATGCTCACAAAATGTTAGGGCAAAAAATGGTTTGCATTTCCTGGCTTTTGAATCATGAACATGAGTTAACCATTCAAAATTAAGTTTAAAAAGTGATCAAAAATGTAAGAGTGTTTGATAACAGCTACATATATGTGTGTGTAAAGATGTGAGTGTGAGCGTGTGCGGGTACAAGTGTATGAAAGCAGCAACACACCAGTGTTAACCGATGTGGTCTTTGGCAGGGGGAGTTTCAGAGGATGGTTATTTTCTTCTTAATACTTTTTTCTATTTCTAAATTTTATGGTAAGCATGTGTTAGGTTTTTCTTCTGAAAAAAAGTTTGAAAAAACACCAGGAGAGGAGATGGGCATGACTTTGGCTAGGCTGGTGAGCTCTGGGTGTTGGCACTGGTGTTTAAAGCCTGCTTCCCTCAGCCGCATGCAGACAGGCTGAGAGCTGGCCCTCTGGGCATGCTGCTTTCTACAGACCCTCTGAATTACCCGGAAACTAAGGCAGGCTGTTCCCATCTGCCCAAAGTTGGTAAATGCAATGGTATACATAAGCCACAGCAAAGAAATACACACTGAAGAAGCAGTCAAAGCCTTTGTTTTACAATGTGTGTGCATCCCGTCCAGGGTTCTGGGCTTGCAGATGGAGACGCCATCCTCCTGGGAGCTGGTGGAGATTCAGCAGCACCCAGGGTGCCACACTGAGTGGTGACCTCCACTCCACGTCCCTCCCCTGGTCTCTGGGGGTTGTGCCCCAGGAAACTGCTCCCCGAGAAGCTCGTAGTGAAGGGGTGGTACTCTGAAGGCTGAGAAGGTGAAGGGGCTACGTCATCAAGAAGGTGTCCAGCTTGCCCCTGCACCCCTCTCCCCCACCGCTGGGCCTGGACACCTGGGGTTGGCGTCCCTGGGGCCCTGACAGAGTTCCCTACACTCGAGCTCCAGGAGAACTTTCTCAACCTAAAGATGAGAATTCACACAGTGTTCATTCTGTGCTCTCCTTTGAAATTTCCTCTCTGTTTTATAATGATTCAAATAGAGACTTCAGAGGAATACTGGCTCACATGAAAAAGTCTTAGTAAATACATTCCTCAAAATTTTCATTCTTAATATATCAGTAGCTTTTCAGTTCATTATGGTGTTATTAGTCAGTCTTCATAAAAGTGCTATGCATCTTTATTAAAAATGGAAGTTCACATCATTTTATGTTCCTATGAAAATGGGTGGTGGTAGCTTTGATTAATTTCCTCACATACAGTGAACTTTACAGCAAATTGGACAGTGTAATTCAATTCCTATTTCTGCAGATTTTTTGTTGGTAGAAAATTGATATCATTCATATGTAATCATATTGCCTTTGCGAGAGATATTTAAGAAATAATATCCTGAGGTAATGATCGCATGGCTTAATTATTAATACCATACTTTCACACACGGCAGTGCGCATTCCTTTTATCAAGCTTGACTTCCATCAGAAAATATTTCTTCAATCTAAATTCAGCTGTGTGCCACCAGTGTGTGTGCCACCAGTGTGTGTGCATGCACGTGCGCACGCATGTGTGTGCAAATTCGCTTTTTAAAATTGTTTCTTTCCTTAATAGCTCAGCATCATTTCTAGGGTAGTCGTTGGTTTTAAGTGGTTTAGCGACCTAACTGAAACAGTCCAAACCAGAGGGAAACTTGCAAGGTGAGGTTTCGAATTCAGTTTCCTCCAAAATCCAAGCAAGTCTGTTGGGTCTCTCTTGAGTTACACAATTGCCAACCAAGCAAACAGAAGTTTCTGGCTTTGGAGGCTACATTAATTCAGGTTCTCCAAAGAGACAGAGAGAGAGAGAGAGAGAGACAGCAAGTAGCGTGCTAATAAAGACTGGGGTCACGTGGCTGTGGAGGCTGGCAAGCGGGACACCCACAGGGTGGGCCAGCTCCCTGGAGCCCCAGGGTTGCGTTAGTATGGTGGTCCAGGGACCCTGTCCTAGAACGAGGTTGGCGGCCCAGGTGGAGAGCCGGTAGTTCCCCAGTGTCCATGGAGATGCTGGTGGGGGTCGGCTTTGGGCTCCAGGTTCTGTCTGGATGGACACACAGCCAGTACACTGCGTGTGGACTCTGCCTCACAGTCAAGAACACCCTGCAGTAACTAGAAAAATGCAAGAATAAAAGATCGCTTGCGGGAAAAGGTGGGTTGAGGAAAAAGACTGTCGATCATGCCCTTTTATACCGTTTTACAGACCAGGGCTGGGACATGGGGCTTCTGTGTCGGCAGTCTCCAGCCCAGGAGGAACAACACACTGCCTGAGGAGAAGGGGGCAGGGCCCTAAGTCCTGGCCTTGTTCTGACTTGTGTTCACTGAAGATGGAGAGCTGCGTCGCCGTGAAACACGGGTGCTGAGCGCACATGCCCAGGCACTCACCCAACACAAACTGCACCTGCACCACACGCGCTCCACAGCGCATACACACACGCGCAGATCTGCGCAATCACATGTGCGTATGCACACTTACACTCACCCCCGTGGGCACACTGCTCAGGTGCCCTGCTCACCCCCACCCGGCTGCGCTCGGGAGCCTTGGGCGGCGCCCGCTGGCTGTGGAGGAGGCTCACCCGGCAGACACACCACGGGGATGTGGGCCCGGACAGGACCCCATCTGACCGCCCTCCGCACCAGGCCCTCCTCCCCTGGCCTCAAGCCGCAGCCCATCGCTCAACCTGAGCGCATCCTAGAAACCACACCAACCCCCCCAGGTAGAGGGGTGCAGCAAAGCCTGTTTCTGCCCACCTGCCCGAAACACCGTGACACTGCGGTGTCTGCTCGGGATGGGGCCAGCGCTCCAGAAGCGTGTGTCACTTCAAAGCCAAATTAAACTCCTCTGCCTGCACGGTCTGTCCTCTGACCTGCACCAGATAAGGTGGCTGACCCTCCCTTGTGGAGCCAGCCCCTGTCCCAAAGCATGGCCCTTATACCCCCTGAGCAGCAGATGGGCCTGTGTCCAGGTGACTGTTTCCTTCCAGGTGGTTATCATTGTTCTTACCTGCATGTCTTCAAAGGACACCTAGCCTTCGGTCCACACACCCAGCCCTAGCCTGGGGACATGGCCTCCCTGCATGCCCTGTGTTCCCCACACCCGCTGTGGAGGTTCCAGAGAACCATGAACACACCTCCACACTGACAAGGGGTCTAGCGGCAAAGTCCCTTCTTTCTGGGGGTCCTGCATGCAGAGTTCTGAGCAGTGGTTAGCCTGGGTCTGGAGCCCACACTGAGGGAACAGGAATTACCTGACCCATCAGCCCTGATGGGAGCTGATCCACACACTGGCCGCAGGGCTCTGTGGAGAGCCTGAGACGAGGTGCTCCTCCAGAGTGTCTGGATAGCTGAGGGCAAGCTGCCCAGGATGTCTCTAAGTAAAGGAGTCGGGAGAGAGAAGGCGGGTCTGGAACAACCAGATAGGGCATAGTGTGCTGGCCGCACAGTCAAAGACACGAGGTTCCAGGCTATGGGCGGTTGGCTGCGGGCTTAGGAGTGACAGAGGAATCCCTCCAGCACATCTCGGGACATCCAGAAGGAAATATGCTTCCAGGGTTAGGGGTGCCTGATGAGGCTTACCTAACGGGTCCACAGGGCACCCATCCCAGGAGACCCAGGCCCGGCATCGTGCCACTGAGTGCATGTCAGCCCCCCAGAGGTGCCATGGCAGGTGCTGCAGCGGGCCCTCGGAGAAGAATCTGTGCCCTCTGAGAGCAGACCAGCCATGCGCCCTGTGGGTGGCCCAGCCCAGGGCAGGCTCCTCTGGGACTATTTCCCTGGAGCAAACCCATGTGAGGTGGCACCACCTGTGTCCAAATGGCAAAGGTGCCCACGACAGGGACATGGGCACAAGGCAGAGAGGGGCACCCTACAAGTTCATGGCCTTCAGCAGTTGTACCCTCAGGAGGTAAAATAAAACACCCAGGCCCGGCACGGTGCCGTATTGTTGCAGAAGCTGTTCCAGGGGTCCAGCTGTAAATCGGCCATAAACACTTGTGAAGTGCAAGGCGTTTCTACTTTGGATTTTGTGTTTATCGCTTCTACACTGGAAACAGAATTGAATTCGTCGCAGCAGAAAAACAAAGACAGCTCTGAGTTATACTGTAATTCACTGTGGGAGATTTATGAATATTATTTTCCTGTAAAATCCAGCATTTTTCTTTTTACTACTTGCAACCTGTAAGTGGCATAAAGCCGTGCACCTAGCAGGATTTCCTGTCTCAGCCGCACCAAGCTGCGCGGCCAGTACGCACTGGCACGCACGTGGGGATAGAGCCCCGTAAATCGTGCCTTTATGTTTAACTTGTCTAATCAGCTCACCATATCAAAACTTCATAAGTGGCTGCTTCTCATTTAAAGGTCTAGTAAAACTGCAATTACTGTGGCTATAAGATGCTTGTTTTGAAAAGTGCATTAAATAGTTTTATAGATGTGGTCGGGAACACTTGTGTGGTTGTGTTTACGAAAGGGAAGGCGTTCATTAATACTGGGGCCTGAGACAGAGAGGTAAGTTGGGAGCTTTAAAAACTATGTGGGCCTTCAAAGTTCATCCTTGGACCTAATTTTGGAAGTCAGGCCAATTGTTTCTACCTCACTAAAAAAAAAAAAATCAGCATAATATGCCAATGACATTTCTAGGGAAACCTTTGGAGCAAAATTCTGGATGAGAAAGGAAGGCGGAGGATTGTTTTTGAAAATAAAGAAATAGATGAGGGCCTGTCTCTGGCCGGAAGCATTTTCCGGGGAGGTAATGAGCAGCTCTTGGGGCGACTGGGGGCTGCCGTTCGTCTCCAGACCCAGTAAGTGGGCGCCAGGTCACCAGGCTGCAGGCTCAGGAGCAACACGGCCTTCTGCCTCCTCCTCTGTAACTTCGGGAAACAGGTTCAGGACCCAGTTAGGGGGCAGCCCTCTGTTCCGCTCCAGGATGGCAGGGCTCCTCCAAGCATTCAGGAAGGACCCAAAGCCCCCTCTGAGTCCAGATGAGGGCACACATCTCTCCAGCCACTGAGGTGCTGCCAGGCCAACCAGCACACTCTTAAAGTGCATTTCAAAAAAAACGAAATCTCAGATTTGCCGTAAATTCAGGCCAGGGAGGACCCAGCAGATGGGCAATGTTTCAGTTACAGACCTAAGGGAAGCTTTTGCATTAAAAAAAAAAAAAAAAAAAACCTCTCTTAAACTGCAGCTCTTAAAATAAAGAAAGATTTTCTGTTCTCCATAGTGACTCACTAAACCTTTATTTAGACAGTTGGTAAAAACACCACATCACATATTTCACATGTTTTTTTTTTCACTGCTGCAGCTTAAAACTGTATCGTGTGTTTTCTTCTTGAGGAAAGCAGAAACCTACAATAAGGCATTTTTGCCTTTTTTAAAAAATGAGACCTAAATGTATCTGGAGTGGAGCTGTTCCCGGGCGGACCGCAGCATAGCACCCTCTGGTGCACAGATTAAGGAGAAGGATTAGGGCTGTTACGGGGCTTTGTTCATTTGCTGTTCAACATTTCCCAGAGATGAATTTTCATGCTCATTCAAAAATACAACAAAAACATAATGATTAGAAATCCATCACCTCCCTGTTCTAGCAGTTTTTCTCATTCTTCTCACTGGGCTGCAGGTTAGCTGCATGATGGCGGAGGAAAGCGGATCTCACCTGAGGCCAAGCACGGATCCGCTGTGACCCCAGGGGACACAGGGGTGAAAGCGAATGAGGCCCACACGGAGTAGTCTGCTTGGGGCCTGGGACAGGTGCTCAGGGGAGCGGGAGGAGGAGCCTCTGAGCAGTAGCAGGCCTCCCCGGAGCCCAGGAGGGGAGGAGCTGGGTCAGCACGAACCAGACACGCAGGACACTTTCTCAGCCCCCACCAGGAGCGTCACACCAATCAAAGTGATCTCTCGTTCTCAAGAAAGAGGAGGCCAAGTCTCCCAGTGGCACAAACACACACATAACACATGCAGACATGCACAGAACACACACACTCACACACACATGCATATGCAATGCGGACATGCACAGAGCACATGCACATTAATGTGTACACATAAAGGCCTATGTGCACATGCAGGGACATAAACAGGCATGCAAATACATACACACATGCAGATAAACACGTGTATGCATGCACACATGCGGGCGTGCATGGAGTACACTGGGAGCACAGCAAGGCCTGTTGTTTGCAGCGAGGACCAGGAGCAGACCCCTGCACCATCCTCCTGGGCCTCCTCCTTCCTCCTGCATGGGCAGGGTGGAGCCGTGAGCATGTCTTCCAGCACACTGAGCCCCACATTAGATGTGGGGGTGCCAGAGCAGCAGCCCCTCACGAGGCCTCACAGTGGCCCCGGCACTCACGTTTGCAGTTCCATGTCTCGGCCCTCCCTCCGGCCCCCTTACTGCCCCCACTGTGTCCCTTCAAACGCGTTCTGAAGCCCCCGCTAACGCTGGTGGAGGCCTCTGCCCCCCAGGGAGAGCCGCGCGGCAGAGTCTAACAGTGAAGGAACGTGGTCCCCAGGCCTCCGGAGAAGGTAAGCGCTCGGCGGCTCTCCCGCATACGCTCCCGGCAGCGAACACGCTCATCGTTGGCTCCTGCGAGCCGGACTTCGTGTCTCCACAGCAAAAGGCCTGAAGCTGGGCCCCCTGGAAATGTTCTCATTAAAGGGCTAAATGATTAACCTTAGCACGTCATTGCTTTGCTTTGGCAATAAAACCGCACTTTTGTGCAAGGGCACTAGTCCTGTCAATGGGGAAATTGACCCTTTTTCCTTGCTCACCTATGTTCTATGGGGTCATAACAGTGACGTGGCTACCCAGGCGGTGACCTGGGGCCCGGCCTCGCCCGGCGGCACCTGCCGCCACGGTCACGTGGTGCCTCCCCGGACACTGGCAGAAGCATGAGCGCGCAGGCGGAGGTCGCGGGCAGCAGGCCGCGTGTCCTCCCGGACGCCAGCACTCACCTCCAGGGCCAGGGTGCCTCCATCTCAGGGCTTCCATTTGCCTGAAACACATTTCCGGGCAGAAAGGCCATCGCAGGCCGGTGACGCTACGCAGACGTGCTCCCCTGTTCGATTCCACGGTCCCGCCACCGCGGTTTCCCCAGACGGCGGAGTCTGCATGGAGTTCCGGGGTGGTGACCTCACGTGGACACACGTCACCCTTTACAGCTCCAAGCGGGCGGCGACACCCCGAGCTGGCCCTGAGGGCCGTGGGCGCTCCAAGAGGAGCCCAGACCTTTGCCTCTCCGTCCCGGGGGGCCGGGGCTTGGACAGCGTGGGTGCCCTCGGAGTCCCGTGTGCAGGCGGAAGCCCGGACCTCCCCGGCCTGCGGGGCTCCCTCCTGGGATCAAGGGACAGGCAGTGTTTTACCTCCATGGGTCATAAGCTCTGGGTTCCACCCAGCTCGCTCTTCACCTGAAGTCCTTGCATTTGTTGTCAAGGAAATGAGTGTTATTCTAGGTGAGGAATGCACATTCTGAGCAGGAGGAAAAGACCTTCTGGGGGATGGGACTGTCCCCTTTACAAAGGTCCCAGAGCAGCCCTGTCAGTCCCGGGCAACCTGTTCCCTGGCCGGGGCCCTGCTGTCTGTGTGGCCACAGCACCGGAGGAGGGAGCCGCCCAGAGCCAGCAGGCCTTGGGGCGATGCAGACATGCTCAGCTCCAGGGGCATGCTGACTCCCTGCTGGGGTGGAGGGCTGGCATGAGGCCTGAGGCCCCCGAGGCCCCTTCTGTCCCCAGGTCCCATGCCTGAGTGTCCTGTGCAGGCCAGCCCAGGAGTCTGCAGCACTGGCAGGGTGAGCTGGGGTCCAGGCCCCTGGGTCAGGGAAGCCAGGAGCATCTGAGGTCAACGCATCTGTAGGCAGGGCCACGGGACACAAGCCAGCCATGCCCTGCAGGGCAGGGTACCGTATGGGTGGTCACCGGGTGCCTGTGATAGGAAAGAATCTCATGGAAAATGGAGGGCCACCTGCTACACCCCCCTCTTACTTTAAATATTACATAGGACCACATGCTGGAAGCAAGTCCATCCCAACCTCATCCAGGGGTCAGTGATCCACACCCAGTTCACTCAGAAACCCACACACACAATTCACTCACACACAACTCACTCTCAGAACACCACATGTGTAACCCATACTTTTATGCAATTCACACTCATCCAACCACTCGCACACAATTCACACCCACCCAATTCACACTCCCCAAAACTACGCCATGAAAGATCCCCACTCTCGTACAATTCACACTCACAAAACTACTCACACACAATTCACACTCACAAAGCCACACACTCACACACCGTCTACTCTCATACAGAGCTCATGCACAATCCGCAGGAGGGGTTCCCAGGCCCTGTGGCCTGTGGGCTCCTCTCAGCATTGTGAGGCTGCTGCTACCCCCGTGCTCAGGCTGGCTGTCCTGCTGCATGCAGGGCCACCTTCCCCGACCTGCTGTCAGGACTGGGGAAGGAACCCTGGGCTCTGTACTTGGCATCATTGATTGCTACAGTGCAGGAGGGAGATACCCGACACGCTCTGGATTTGCAAACACAGATGCCCTCTTGCCAGCAGAAGCCTATTCTGCCCTCCAACCTCCAAACTGGCATTTCTTGGGAAATAATGTCAGGGCATCTGCCCATTACAGCCCCCCGAAAGGTCCACGTTATTGGCTGCACATTCACTGATGAGGACAAACTGTACATTCAAAATCTAAAATAGTCATCGTTACCTAACTGCATCCTTCTTCCTTCATGTGGCATCTTAGATATCAATTTTAATAAGCCAATAAAAAACAACACACACACTCTCCACGTGTGCTCCTATTTTGCAGACACTGTCTCCTTCTCCACAAAGACCCAGCAGCGGGAGGGACAGAGCATGACTGACTATTCAGTTTGGTTTTATCTCTGATGTCTCAGGAAAAAACAAAACGTGTCCCCACCAGAGGGAGAAGGATGAGGTCCTCTGGGTAGCGTCTCTGGCTTGACTTGGGCCTCAGCCTCTTGGTTTGATGTGAGGTCTGCCCCCTCACCCAGGCTCTGGGACGTGCATGGCCTGGGCTGTGGGGCTGGCCCTGTGCCCTGCTCTGGGAGGGCCTCTGCTGGACTGCTGTCTTTATCCCTGACATGTGACGCTGCATCTATGCAGGTGGGGCTGGGAGCTGGTGCCTGACCTGGGACCCTCCAGCCCACCTTCACCCCCAGACTTGGCCTCTGGTTCCTGGCTTCTGCCAGCTGAGACCGGTGCTGCCCAGGCGTGGGCTGAGGGCCCTGTGGGGAGCACCTGCTTGCCCGCCCTGCTGCGCCTCTGATGGGGTGGTGTGGGTGTGGGGTGGCAGCCGGGCAGGGGTACTGAGTCCCCAGAGGCCAGTGCAGGCCACGGCAGGGGGTCCAGCAGGCCTGCCCCACGGAGTTGGGAGGCAGGGGGCTGCCTAGCCTCCCCGCCACGCCAGTGCCATGACTTACACTTGGTGCTGGCTCACAGCAGGGCCTCCGTGACCCCTTCGTGATTCCCCAGTGGCCAGCTTAAATGACCAAAGCAGAGGAGGCTTTTCATGGCCATCTCTTTGCCACACATAACACAAACCACTCCGGAGCCCGGGGCAGGAAGCAAGCCACTCTGCTGGGGAACTGCCACTGAGGCAGGGAGGTCGGAAGGCCTCCAGGCACACATCACACCAGCCCGTGTGCTCCCAGGTGGCCTTTCCTAATCACAGCCACTCTGGCTTGTGCCTGGGCAACCTGGCTGTGTGCACCCCGTCGACCAGGAGGGGACCTCAGGGAGCAGCCGGCCTCAGGGCTGTGCGGAAGGGGTTGGAAAAGCCTTTGCATAATACATGGCAGGCTGCAAAACAGCGTACCTATTGTTTTAATCTTCTTTCTTTTGGGGGCCCCTGGACCAACGTCCTTTCTGGGCTACATGCATTCAGTGGGTTTCCCCTTAATCCGTGGTTTTAAGACCTGCTTCTGTCACTTTCCCCCTCCACCTTGAAATGTGGGGGAGGCCAAAGGCCCCTCATGTACTAAGAGCCATCTGACCCCGGCAGGAGGGACAGGCTGTCTGTTATTCCAGGAGGAATCAACACCAGCACTTGGGCCCGCCACATCCGGGTCACAGGACGAACCCAGACTGATTATTTCTGGTTCCTGGTGATGGATCACAGCGGGTGGCTGAGAACGGATGCAACGCATATAAAGCACTAACCCAAACACTCAATAGATGGTAAATGGTTGTGCTTTCTTGATAAATACTTGCAAAATTTGCTTTCTTTTTACTTGACTTGTCCCTTGAACCTTACCCTGTTCGTAGACCTTCTCCTTTCTAGGTTGCTTGTATTCAATCCCACTTTTCAAAAGATTTGGCAGTCCTACCAACACACATAAAGCTAGGAACCTGGGGCCACCGTGAACTGTTTCCCACAACAGACCTAACACACTGGCGGCTCCCCCTGGAGGGGCTTATGCCAGGGCTCACCTTCCCTTAACATGTCCGCTCTCATAGTCTCGGCCAGCAAACCCCCACCTTTCAGTAGGACCTCAACCCACACGGGTTCAAGACAGGTGCAGGGGGACCGTTCTTTTTTGACAGACGCCATTGAATAAGGATAGAGTGTGGCACTAGGGGTTGGAGAGAGAAATAGGAAGATCTGAAATGTGGTTGCCGGGGTCTGGGGGTGGGGAGGTGGGGAGAGGCTGGCAAAAGGGCACAAACTTTCAGTTAGAAGATGAACATGCTGGGGACCTCACATGCAGCGTGGACACTACAGCTGACCACACCGTACCGTGTAATGGAAGATGCCGAGAGAGCGGAACCCCGATGATCTTGGGCGCACCAGGTCGCTGTGAGGCGAGGTGCTTGCTGCCTCGGTGGGTGAACCGTTCACCATGTACGTGTGTATCAAAGCAGCACGTTGTATACCTTAAATACCTTATGATTTTATTTGTCAATTTTAACACAATAAATCTGGCAGGGGGGAAAAAGAAAAAAATTGCCACGAAAGCAATTGGAAGACAAGTTCATTGAATTTAGATCTCTTTCTTTCCAAACTCACTTGATTTGAAAATTAAAAACCAAGTAAAAATGAATTTTTGTGGTAAATAAAATTTATATTTCCCATCCATGTTCTGGCCACATGTAACTTGGGAGAAGAGAGGAAAGGGGAGAAAGCATGGCTGATGAAAGTCACAACTGAGCTGGGAAGTGATGGGAAGGAGGAGGAGGCAGACAGGGAGAGAGAGGAACGGGACAGCCCCAGACAGCCACGGAGAAGCGGAGAGAGGCACAATGAAAAATGAGTGCATGAGTGAGAGAACCTTTATCAGAGAATAAAATGGTGATTGCAAAGTAACTAATACAGGGGTGGGCAAGGAGGGGGTGCAAACTGGATGCAGCAGGACTGGCCATGGCGTTTGGGACACTCCGTGATGGGTACGTGGGGATTCACTGTACTGCCCTGTCTACTTTGTCGGTCTGAAAATTCTCCATTAAAGAAAAGATGATCTAGTCTCATGAAGTTGGGGAGCAGCGTACAGGAGACCACCCTCCCTTCCGACCCCAACTGCAGGTCTGGGGGCTCCCGTGAACTCGCTCAGGTCGGGTGAGTTGCTGTTAGGATGTGCAGCACCCGCTGAAAGCCGTTGCATGTGCAGCTGTGGTGCGTTTCGGTGAAAGCACAGGTCAGCCCGCCCAAGGGAAGGAGGCCCGGGCACCGTCGGAGACTGGAGAGCCCTCTCCTGGCACAGTGAGGGCTGTGCCTCACCCCGGCACTGGAGTGCCTGCCACAGGGACACGGGTGTCTGGAGGTCTGTGGGGCTCGATCTTGTAGAATGGTGGAGTGCCCACCTGGTTGGCCTTTTGACTCAGCTGCTCCGGTGGTCAAGTGGACACCATATGGCCCCAAGCCCCACCGCAAGGCTCAGTGTTGGATTATCCAGGGTGGCCCAAGGCCCCAGGCCAGATCTCCTACTGGGAAATGTTCGTCCTTCACTACTCGGGCCTTAAGATATTCATCTGGGATTGGCAGGGTAGAGGGGGCCAAGTCCCTGGAATTCCACTCCACTGCAATAAGAGCAGCTTTTTTATCTGTGTTTGAAAGTGAATGTTGTGCTTCCAAATGGTGCGTGTTGAGTGGTGTCCCCCAAATCCACATGCTGAAGCCCTGGTGCTCAGTGCCTCAGAACGAGACCCCATGTGGAAATAGGGTCTTTGTGGATGGAACTAAGAGGAGGTCATGAGGGTGGCTCCAACCCAATGGGACCGATGTCCCTGTAAAAGAGGAATCTGGACACAGGACACGCACACAGGGGGAAGGCATTGTGAGGACGGAAGCTGAGATCAGGCGGTGCGTCCACAAGCCAGAGCCGACAATTCCTGGTGAAGCCCAGAAGCCCAGAGAGAAACGTGCACCGATTCTCGCTCAGAACCTAGGAGGGGCCCAGCCTTGCCAAGACCTCAACCCCCGGCTTCCAGACTCCAGAGCTGGGAGAGAACAGGTCTCTGTTGCTCGAGCCGCCCGCTGTGTTGTGTTTGTGGCAGCAGGCCTAAACATTTGTACACCCAACAGCATTTTACTTGAATATGAAACAGGCCTGCGGCATGAAAGTGTTTTTGAAACCACCGAACTAGACAACTTTTTATATTTACAGGCAAGGAAATGGACACTCAGAAATACAGAAAACTGACCTGGGTAGAGACAAGTAGGATAATCAAGGGAAGATACTGAATGGAACCTGGTTCCATTTTTTGTTCACCAAGGCACCGGCATGAGGTGACCTTTTTCCAATGATCTTTGTAGATTTAATTCATGACTCACCAAGTGGTCCTGTGCTCT
This sequence comes from Phataginus tricuspis, assembly GCA_029783875.1. Taxonomy (NCBI): domain Eukaryota; kingdom Metazoa; phylum Chordata; class Mammalia; order Pholidota; family Manidae; genus Phataginus; species Phataginus tricuspis. Next base: position 40,930,015 of record JAQQAC010022866.1, on the reverse strand, counting down.
CAGTCCCTCAGCTCAGAGACTGAGCAGTGTTGCTGTGGTCCTGGCAAGAGAACAGTTCCTGCACGTCCGTCATCAGAGCGGCGATGCGGGCGGGCTGGCTAGGCGCTCTCCGGCCTCGCCTCCGTTGCTGTGGGTGACAACGGCGGATCCGTGTCCAGGCCACCCACCTGCCTGGTTAAGTTTATTCCTAAGTATCTCATTCTGTTTGCCACTACTGTAAATGGGATTGTTTCCTTAATTTTTCATTCAGAGAGTTAGCATATAGAAATGCCATTCCGTTTTGAATGTCCACTTTGTATCCTGCAATGTTACTGAACAGCTTCTTTGTGGAGTCCTTAAGGTTTTCTATGCATAAGCTCACGTCATCTGAAAACAGATGTTTTACTCCTTCCTTTCCCATTGGATGCCTGTTAGTTCTTTTTCCTGCCCAATGGCTGAGGCTAGCACCTCCAGTGTGGGCTGAACAAAGGCGGTGATGGGGGGCTCGCTTGTTTTGTTGCTGATCCGAGAGGAAAGTCTTTCAGCTCCTCACCACTGAATTTGATGTTTACGAATTTTCTATAGCTGCTTTTGTTGAGCAGTTGTGACAGAGACCATCTGGCCTAGAAACCTAAAATTAATCTGGTGCTTTACAGAAAAAGATGACCCTTTTCTAAAACGTGGCTGCATTAACACTGCCTGAACCATGTGCTGTATTGTCAGTTATTGACGTACCGTCTCCCCGGGGGACTGTGACCCAAAACCCATCCTATTCACTTCTCTCTCTCCCACATCCAAACACCAGCCTTACCACAGACTCCAGCAAGCACAGGTGGATGCGCGAGGGCCCCAAGGAGGAAAGCACACTGCCTGAGCCCTCCCCTTCAGGGCATAAGGGGACTTGTTTGGAAACATCACCCAGAAACTGGTCACAGTGCTTCACAGAGCTGATAGTGAAGATCAAGCTGAGGCCACTTGGTGATGTACTCAAGAGGAATGAGAAACGTATACCCACATGCTGCTGATAATCGGGCATAGATTGAGTTTTGGTGAAATAAGTATTTTCTGACTGACCTCATGGAAGATCTAAATGAAGTGTTATCTTCATATCTGATTGATCTTTCATAGGCAGTAACTTTTAATATTTTAACAGTGAGCGGTGTCCGTAATCGAAAACCAAGTGATTTCAAGACATCTTGTAGGCGTTATTAATGGACTTCACTGTGGGCCCTACAGTGTGCCAGATAAATGACCCTTGTTTAATTGCAGCCTTAAAATTTGGTTTGTCATACATTGAATTTTCTTAAAATGAGTCCCACCTAAGTGGTCGTGGAAACCCAAATGAAAACTCTATTTTTCATATAGTGAACTTAAAATATTTCTTCTGCTTTTTTATTAGCAAAGTAATATTGATAAGGAAAATGTGAAACTTTACTATTCGCAAACAAAAAAGAAGGTATGCATCCTTCCAGTGTAAGCAGACACACTCAGTTACTTTCTAAAACAAGTTGCAACGATACCCCACCCTGTGAGTGTGACACCTGCAGGACCCATGCTCGTGCCAGAAGAGCGGCCCTCCATGTTCACAGGCTTTCCTTTTTCACCATTATATTCAAACTGCTGCATTTGGTTGAGTCAGAGAGGCTTCTAGTCCCACATAAGTTGCCTAAACAGCCATTGGAAAACCCACGGACAAGAGGGCAGCGCAAGAACCACGCAGGGCCAGACACTGGTCATCCCCTGGACTCTGTAAGGCAACCGAGAGGCTGGCTACTTGGGCCCACATCTGCCCTTCCACCCACAGACCCCGGCCCTGCCACCCTCTGTACCCTTCCACCTGCACTCCCACCTGGCCCAGCCACCCATGGGCCTTCTCATCTGGCTTTCCCTGCACTGAGCTACACTGTCGGCAGCTGGGAGGATCCCCTTGGGTGCTCCTCTGCCTGCTTCCTGGCCCCGGAGCACCAAGAAACAGGCTCCCGAGGTGGGCAGCAGGGGCACTCAAAGAGCAGAGGCACCCAGACCCAAATGTAAGCTATCTGGGCTGGGTATTAAGTAACCGTTTTTTGATCGATGGCGAGGTGGGAAGTGAAGTAGCTGGTAGGCCTTCTGGGGCCTGTTGAGACTTATCACTGTCCCCAGCTGGCCAAACTGCACAGGGAGGCCAAGGTCCCTCCCAGGGGAGGCCTGCAGGTGGAGCCACTGAGCGCCCTCCATGGGCTGCCCACGCCGAGTGACAGTGGTGGCCGCCCTGGGGACACACAGGCTCCTGAGCCGAGCTCACGCCCGGTCACCCCCTCAGCCTTCGGCAAATGCCCCTGAGGGGCCCGAGTGGCGCCCCACCCCACCGTCCTCCTAGGCCAGGGAGTGGGGGACAGCGGTGGCCGTAAGCGTGAGCACGGGCGTTTCACCCCATGGCGTGCAGGCAGGCGTGTGCCTCACAACCAGAAGCGGGCAGGGCTGGCCAGTCCCGGAGCCGGGCCCTGTGTGCGGAGCAGGGCGGTGGCTGCCCACAGGTGGCCCTCTCCAGGAGATGAGGGGAGTAGTAAGCCGGCCGATTTCCCAAAGACCTGGGCTTGCATGTTGGGAAGGCGTGAGGTTCTCTCTGGCCTGGGAATTTTCCTTCCACGCCGGTAAGTGGGCAGCACCGAGCTGCTGCGTCCAGGAGGCAGATCTGTCCTCAGGCAGCCTTGCACCACAGTTAGAAAAGCAAAGTGGGCTCTGGTTTTCTTGACCACTGACTTTAGGTGGGCATTGATGAGGTGACATGACAGGGCCCCCCCGGCAGATACTCCCCTGTGGGCACTGAGTGGGTCACACGCCGTGCGTAGCTTGAACACGGCTGTTTCTTTCAGGCTTGCACACAGGGAGGACCAGCAGCTTCGCGTTTTGCCATGAATGAAGCCCAGGTGTCAGTCTGTCTGTGTGTCTGTCACGTGCTGGGCGCAGCACATGCCCAGGGGTGGATGTCCACACAGCGCGTGGCTCCTCAGGGATCACAGACTGGGTTTCTCAGGGAGTCTGCTTCGCCCTGCCTGTGCAGTCTACGCGCAGGATGGGATGAGGCTGGTGCGATGCTCCAGCCCAAACACGTCCTGTTCTTCAGAAATGTGGCTGGGAGGCCACGCAAAACGGGAGGGTCCCTAGCAGCCACATGGGAGCAGCTGGAAGCCTGACCCCACCCTCGGACCATTGCTGCAGACGCTGCCCTCCTGGGCTGGGAGCCTGGAGTGTGGCTGGAAGGAAGCCCCTCCACACACTGTATTGTTGGAATAATCCTCTGGGTCTCGCTCTATTGACCCAAGCAAGTGGGAAATATCTATTTTTTACCTCTATTAGGTGTACAGAAACAGTGTTTTGCAGTTTTTATCTTTTTTGAAAATTATGACATGCTGAGCATTACCTTGAAATAGAATATTCCATGGTAGCTGTTGTAAAGAGCCTAAGACTGCTGCCAGCCAGCGAAATGTGACAGTATCAGAGTCCAGAAATAATTCTAAGACGAGAATAAACTACTCTGAAGCCACACTTCTAAAGGATCCTGGATGGTAATATATAAACCACTGAAGCAAAGTTCAAGTGGTGTGTAAATGTCACCAGGTCTGCGATATTAAAAATGCCATTTTATAGCATGCGGTCTGGGTGGAGTTCATGATTATTAAACTCGGGTAGCTCGAGTGAACACACTGGGAATGAGATTGTGTCAGGTTCCTGCGTGGGACGGTGAGTGCGCTGGCCGGGCTTGCTCGCACCCGCTCAGGGCTTGGCGAGCCAGTGCCCTCGCTGGGTGGGCAGACGCCAAGAACAGGAAGCTTCCTGAGGAGCTGCTGGTGGCCACTGTCCTTGAGAACAGGCCTCTGAAGTCCGGGCCTTCGGTGCCCAGCACCTCTGTGAGCCTAGTGCGGACTCTCCGTTTCCTGCTCTGGCAAGCGGGGTGCAACCACAGGGTGGGTAGGTCCCTCCCCACCAACAGCCGCCACGCCCTCAGAGGTGCCTGCCCCCAAGCCAACCCCTCTGTTATTTCTCAAGCCACCGATTCATTCTTTTCATATAAAGAGAACTAATTCATTTCCTTCTAATCCAACCGACATTTGCTGAGACCTGCTATTTGGGGGGCTGTGTTTGGTTACTGTCACCTATTTATTTCCCAGTGGAAAGTTAATAATGAGGACAGAAACCAGACTCAGTAGACTGAAATATAGGGCTTCTGGTTTTCACAGGTATGAATAAAGGCCCTGGCGATCGCTATGACAATTGAACAGCAGAAAGCAGTGAACGTTTTGTGTAACGTTCAGTCGGCGCATTTGGCGGGGGTTGTATTATGCATATAAATGGGCACCAAAATATGGTGACTCCAGTTGCCGAGTTCAGAGACTAGCATGGTCTCTTTGGTGCTCTCGTGGAAATGGAGCAGTGAACAGATGTGATCCATGTGCCCTGACGTGAGGGCCACACTTCTAGATCACCTTTTTCCCAGGGGAAACGGAGACCATCTTCAGGGAAGTTTGGTGAAATAATAGCACCCTGTAGGCCAGTGGGAGAGACTGGATTCACTTTTGACACTGTCCCCAAGCCTCTGGTGTCTGATGTCACCAGGAAAGCAGACGCGTGGACTGCACGTGCCCTCCACCTGGACTTCGTCCCCTGGGCCATCCCACAGAACGCCTTTCAAGCTTGGTCTCCATGTACCCATGGCAGGTGTCCTGATCTAGTGGGCTTTCCCAATAACAAGGCATTAGCACAGAGGCGACATGTCAGCCTCTGGTCGCGACTGACATGCCCAGCCCTGGTGAATCTGGCCTCAAACTGATGTCGGTGCAGAAGAGAAGCCATTCTGGCAAAACCGAGGACCTTCCTTCTAGTTGCAAACTGATTCTTACGGGCCTGTACTGACTACTGATGTCAGTAATGAACAATAATAAGATTATAAACTATTGCTCTTTATAACGAAATTAGGCTCCTTTGACATATTGTAAATCTAATAGCTATTACATCAGCACCCATGACTATGTATCATGGCTTCCCTTTTAAATATACACAGCATGTTACATGGCTCAACCGAAATTGCCAGATTGATTATTACTGGTTAGCCACAGCCTTTGTTATGTCACAAATGACTAAGTGGTAAAACATGAAGAGAGACACACCTGCAGAGATTACCTGTCCTGTGGCTTCCAGGGAGAATGGGCCCCAGGGGGCTGCTGCCTCGCCAGCCCTCATGTCACCCACGCCGCTATGGTCTGGCGTCCAAGCCTGGAGATGTTTCTAGATGCTGCTTAGAGGCTCCCACGGCAGATCATACTGGCAGGTTACAAGGCAGAATAAACAATTTCTAAGTAACTAGTTACTCCCTAAGTTTGCTGTATTATAGCCTCTCTTCTCATCTGTGATCTCAGCCTTGGGGTAGCTCAGAGAGGATCTCTTTACTCACCAGTGCCCGTGTTTTTGTTTTTAGCATTTTCATGAAATGAAGGCACAGAAATGGGGAGACAAGACCAACATAGGGAGTCAGCATGTTTCACTGAATTATTATTGACAATAACCTTTACATTTGGGGTCTTTCTTATTAGAGGTGCTGAAATGCTCCCCTGATAAGCTCCAGGGACCCCTCTGAAGAGTCTCCCCAGATGCAAAAGACTTGGACAAGGGGCAGGGAGAACCACAGCCCCCAGAGAAACGCCAAAGCTCGGCGGGGTGGAGCGATGACTCGGCCCCTGCTCTTGAAGAGGAAAAGCTCCCGGTCCCCCAGGCCGAGGTGTGCCAGGGCTGGCGATGGCCCCCTGGGCCCTCCAGCGGGCCCCCCAATGCAGGAGCGGGTTCCCCGAGGGCACTCAGGGACACACACTGTCACGGGCAGGGCCCTACGGGGTGATCTGTGGTGCCCTCCTGCCCTCCCACCCCGTCCTCCCTCTGCAGGGCCAACTCCGGCCGAGCCACACCTGCAGTTCCAGGCAGGTCCCCATCCTCCAAACGGGAGAGGCAGCACGCAGGGGCCAGGACAGGCAGGGAAGGGGTCTGGCCGGAGCAGGATGTTGGCTTTAATGGGAAAATTGCATTGTGCCGACTTCCCAAGACTGTGAAGCCCACGGAGTGAGACTTCAGGCTTGGCACCTGCTCCAGAACCTTCTTGATGAAAAAAGGTTGTCTTCATTAAGAGCGTTAATATTCATGCGGCATGGTAATTTTGACACAGAAAAGGTCTCTGTAACCTTTTCTTGTGTGAGAATTTTTTACTTCTCAAGGAAATTACAGTCCAGCAATGACTTAATTAATGCTGGTCTTCCTCGGCAGATTTGAGGGGCTGTCAGTTCGGGCTTGCAGGATCTGTCAGCCGGGGCTCTGCCGGACTCAGGAGGGGAGGGGACGCCGGCCGGGCTCCCGGCTGCCGAGGCCACCTCCCCACATTCGTTTTAACTTAGCAACTGGCTTTCCTAATGCTCAGTCATTTATTATTGGGATGGAGAGCACTGCTTGAATCAATAATCCATTTTTCACCCAGCAGATTTGTTCTTTTTATTATAATGATGGTGTTCATCTTTTGGGCTTTGGCAAATTTGGGTGAGGAGTGATAAGGTGGGTCGCTGGGTACCCGTGAACCACCTGCCATTGGCCTCTCAGGGACTGGAGGCAACCTGTCCTGTCTTTATAAAACAACCCACAGCCCCGGGAAGAGGCTCAAATGAGATGAGAGGCCATGTGCCACCAGCCGAGGACTCCTGCGCCCAGGACTGCAGGGAGAGGCTCCAGCAGGAGGCGGGCCACCCAGGCTGCACTGGGTCACCTCTTCTGCCCGTGTGGCTGTGGGCCCGGCCACTGCCCGGCCTGCCTTTTTTCTGCGGCTGGCCTTTGCCTCTTTCTGTTGCCTTTCAGTGGAATGCCCCACATGGAGTTTCCCACATTGATGGGGCTGTGTTGAAAGGAGAAAGCCACGTCAGGCATTAGCAGATCCCCGCCCAGCGAACCGAAGAGCCAGGGGTCATAACGTGAGGGGCAGAGGCAGCTTCTCCCCACAGTCATTACCCACACAGCCATTTCTGTGCAGTGGAACAGGGTACGTGGCCATCTGCAGAGTTGTCCCCAGTTTTTATTTCTGGAAACACTGAAGAGTTGCAACATTGTTCTGCCACATTCTCCACGTTGAACTATGGAAGCTGAAGCTCCCCCAGAGCTCCCAAAGGCAGAAGGCTTTGGGACAACAGGATTCTCCAGTATCACAGGCAAATGCGAGCTTGTGGAGGACTTTGGACCAGGGACCCACCTCCTCGCATGCAGGTCGGGAGGGAAAGATGTCGGCAGCTCCAAGAGTCCAAAGGGGGGAGAAGGGGGTGAAAGGTCAGTCTCCAGCTGCAGAGAATAAATCAGAAGGGTCTCTATGGCAGGGATGTATCGCCAAGTCCCAGCACATAATTTAAAGCCGGCCCCCGACTTCCTCTCTGCCTCCCTGAGCACAAACCGACTCCGTTCGCCAAAAGGATTCAGTACTGGCAGGGAAGGGAAGACGATACTTCAGGGACACGCACATCGCCTCTGCCAGGCCTCCTTGATCCAAACTGGGGGAGAAAGGAGGGAGAGGCGGCCGGGATGGGAGTGGCTGTGCAGCCACAGAGCCAAAAGCAGGTGCCCAGGCGGGTGGCGGGCAGGCTCGCAGGTGGCCCGCCTTTGAGGGAGCCCATGGCACCCGGGGTGCAAAGCATGACTAAGTCGGGACATCACAACTCCAGGGAAAATGCAAAACGCTGGCTCCCTGAGGCTCCATGGCAGATATGATCTATGTTTTTTCAATATGAAAAATCTTCCCAGGAGGAAGGACAAGTCCCTCTTCCCCTCCATCTGTACTAAATTCTCCAGTGAACAAAGCACAGAGCCGGGTGTTCTGGGAGCTCTTACTGCAGCCGAGCAGGGGGCCCAGGACCGTTTCCAGGGTGGAGGATAAATAACATATTGTTTTTAATATCATTTGGTAACAAATAAAATAATCATGTCACATGCTGGAGCACAAGCCGAGGAGGCAGGGGGCACTCCCCACCCCTGCCCGGGGTGGCAGGCAGGCCTGGGGGCCAGGGGGAAGGCACAGAAGGTCCCAGGCCCTGGGCAGAGGCCGGACAGAACCTGCCGGGGTCTCTGGTGCAGCACAAGAAGTGAGGTGGTGCTCAGATGTGAGGAGCTTATAAATAATGATACAAATACACACAGCACATGGGAGGAACTGGAAAATATCTTTTACACTCTAGAGAGAGATAACCAGGGACCCTGACATGTTTCCAAACAGCATATTTATTAGCTTATGATGGGACTACAGTAAATTTACTACCACTAAAAAACCCCCAAAACTTCTCCCCGCCTTCCTCATTGAGAAATAACCACACAGAAACACTAGACTCTCCAGAAAAATCAAGACCAGAACTGAAAGGAGTCTGCGTACTCCGATTCCTCCCCTCATCTGCAAACCGCATGTGGCAAAATGGAGGTTTCTGCGAGTTAAGGCCCCAGGGCCCCATTGGTCCCCCTGTGAAAGGCGTGTTTGAAATGGAGCCTCTCTGTCCTCTGGGTGTCTCTAAATAAGGGAAGGGATACCATAGGAGGGCACCGCCAGCCAGGACGCATCCCGAGTCTCCAGCGGTGTCTGCTGCTTCCCGTGGGCACCGCGGCCACGGAGCGCTCGCTGGCCGGTGCCGCGACTGGCCCTTAACCACCGGAGGTGCGAGATGCGTAGACACGGACTCTGGTGTTGAATGAATATGCTCTGCCAGCGTACGTCCTGCAAACAAAGCCCCAGCCTGGTCGCACGTCCTCAGAGGAGTGGGCACGCAGTAGATGCAGACGGAGGCTCGGGGCACTGGAAATGCAGATACAGGCTCTGCGACCAAATCAGACGGAACCATTTGCCGCCCCCTGGGCGAGGCAGGACCCCTGCTGCAGAGGTGCCGCTTCTGGGAGGTGGATGGGTGTGGTCCTGGCCGTCAGGTAAACTCCCAGACTGAGACGTGGCCTGGGAAGTGGTCAGAGGCCAGCGTGCGATGAGCAGACTTGTCAATAAGAGGCAGGCTGGGCCGCAGGGACTGCAGGGGCTGGCCGGGGCTCCCAAGGGATGTGTGCAGAGTAGCTGGAAGCTCGCCCCCCAGAAATGAGCCAGGCCAGAGGCTGTCAAGGGAAGAAGGAGAGCCCCAGCCAACCTGAAGATGCCCCCCTGAGGGACCGAGGGCCTTCGTGGTGTCGGGGGTGTTCCCTGGGGAGCCAGTGTCACTCTGAGAGTCTGAAAAGCCTTCTGTTTATTTTTCATTTTGTAGCCTGGAGTTTTCTGTTTTCTCTTTTTCTGAGAAGCATGGAATAAATGTGCTTCCAGGGCATGGAGGTGGGGAGTGAAGGCTGCGGGTCCTGCCGGCCCCCAGGCTGAGCCGCTCTTACTGCAGAGGCCCCGGCCCGGAGCTGGCCTCCACCTGCCCGCAGAGCAGGGCCGACGGGCAGCTCGAGGTCACAGGCCGCCTCAGCCGCTGGAGCCAGTTGAGATCATGGGGTGATGATCTTAACGCACTGCTTACCAAACCCAGGGCCGACAGAAATGTTTCTGGTAACGGCAATAATAATTCCCTAGTTATGTCATAACTATAGGGTTGTGCTTCATAGCTGTGACATCTTAGCCTGGAAATATGATAATACCCTACATGGAAATGCCATTTTTATTTTCAAAACATTTGCAGCTGCATCGCCTTATTTCAGTCTCGGCACATTTTCACAAGGCGGGCGGGAGGCTATGCGCAGCTCCAGACCCCTGGGGAAGGAACACGGAGGCAGCCCTGGCTTAGGAGACCCAGGAGGGCCAGGTTGCTGGCTGCGCACTGTCAGAGCCCACGGCGGGCTCCTCCTGGGGTCCCCGAGGGTGGTGGATGCCCTGGCCCCAAGCGCCGAGCGGGTGGGCCACCCTGGCGTCCTGCCTGGCCCTCCCCTAACCTGCCTAGGACCTGAACCTCCCGGAGTGAGGCTTTCTTCCCAGACACTGTGCTAGAATCATTTCTGTTGGGCAAGAGGAACTTCCAGAGCTGAAAGCCGACCCCCTAGGGGCCAGAGCCTCCTTCTGCCCGTCTCCTCGAAGCCTGCGCGGCCCGCATGGCATCGGGGCCCGTGCTTGGAGGGCGGCTCTGGAAGGCCGTGGGGTCTGGGCGGGGGCATCAGGGCCCCCCTCTCTGCCTCCCCCAACCTCTCCTGCCCTCCCTCATGCCCCACACAGCCCCTTCCCCTGCACTGAAGCTCTGCTCATCTCTAGGGGTGATGGCCCCCAAATCCACCGTCCCCACCCCCGCTCTCCTCTCAGGCCCCCACCCCATGCTTCCTGCCCATGTTCTCTAGAGGGTTCCAAGCCCAGACTCAAATGAACGGAAACCAGACATTCTGTCCCCCAATCCAGCCTTCCCAGGGCTGCACATGTTTATCAAGCATTCCAACCCTCGCCTCCCAGCCTGACACCCTCAGCTCACCTTGGACTCCTCTCTGTTCAGTTCCACCAGCAGCATCTGGCTGAGTGGCCTGTAGGCTGTGCTGACATGGACCACGCCTCCAGATATGGGTCCTACAGTCAAAGACACCAGAGACCCCATGCAATTGAACCGTTAGGACCAGGCGGACCCTCTAGGGGCTTCTGGAATCCAACCTCCTATTTTATCCTCCAACAAGGCCCAGAGAGGCTCATGGATCGCTCAAGGCCACACAGCTGAGAGTGGGCAGACAAGGACGTGGCCCAGTGTCCTTACCCTCCAGGCAAGTGCCCTTCCCTCAGTTTTGCTTTCCCTCCTCAGGCACGAGGTTGAGAAGCTTACAGACAGAAACCTGTTCATCACGCCGCCTTCAAGATCTGCTCATTAACCCAATTTCTCGGCGACTTGGCGTTCTGTAGGCAACTTCAGGCAAGAAAATAACACACACACATGTTGGTGGTAGGGCACCAGCATCCTGCAATTTCTGGGAGCAAAACAGGAATGGGCACTTTAGTAAAATCCATCAACAGGTAGAAGGGTATCACCTTTGGAACCAAAAGGATCACCACAGTCGTATTTGAGCAAGGATTCTTCAAGATAACACAAAGTACACACAGTCTGGTCATTTTAATTTCAGCCGTGTAATGTCACATTTACACACAGTTTTCTAATTTCTTGGAGGAAAAAATATCTTTGTTTAATCTGCACCACTCGGGCTCCTCTGCCTGTTCCACGCCGGCTGCCCCAGCTGCTGGGGCGTCTGATGTTCTCACTTGCTGATTTAGATGCTCCTATGACACGTCCAACCTTTTAAAGAAATCATTCAATTCTTTTAAAGGTTGCCTGTGTCGTAATGTTGCAATGCACCCAATTTTTAAAATAACTGTTTATTTGATGTCAGGTACATCAGACATAAAAATAAATGTGCCTTGGTAGAACCTGATACAGAAATGTGATGTCTGACCGGATTTCCTCCTCTGGGTGCTGTATAAACTGAAGGTAATTTGGCTGGGCTCTGGGGCAGTGGGAAGTCACGAGCGGGTGTCTTCCTGTGTCCCCGCCCTTCATCCCCTTGAGGCCCCCACTGTCTCGTGTGCTCACAGTCATCCAGCATTTTCCCTCTTCTCTGCCCTCAAAACGGGCCCTTGGGAAGTGATTCCAAACCAGTCACTCACAGGGTGGTGTGAGCACCCTCAGTGCCCGGTGCTCCGTGGGGGGTTCTGACTCCTCAGGACCCAAAACTGCCTGGAAGACAGCTCAGTAAGGAATGAAAGGCTGGAATATTTGTCTTGAGTCTTAACCTCTGACTAAAAAAATGAAACTCAAACCATCTGAAAGAGATATATGGGGCAAGACTGGAGAAGAACAAATGAAACTCCAGTATAACAGGAAAATGATCCCCACCCAAGGATTGCTCTTAAGGACCTTGGACCCATAGTTTGCACTTACTTGCAAGCATGTTGGGTTTATGTTTTTATTCCAGTTTTATAAATTCTGAACATGCATATCTGTGCATGTGTTGGCCTTGCATAATGCATAACTAAAGTAGCATGAAAAGATCTATGTTACTTTTATTGTAGAAGGCTTAATATGTGATAAGCATTATTAGATTCTTAAAAATAGTTCATAAGTTGGGTACATCAAACATCAAAATGCCAGTTACTGGATTCATATTAGGGACATTGGCACATAATAATGCTCATAGAGAACCACAAAAACTATTCCTACTGCTTCTGTATTGTTAATATTATCATTCCTAGGAAGCCTTGTACCCCAGCTGCAGCATTAGGCTGGTTGTGTGGCTAAGGAGAAATAGCACAAACGTCCAATGTTTGCATGCAGGAAAATGTGACCATGAATTTCAACTCAGGGATTTTCCCTGTTCATAATTGTGGTGGCTGATGGACTATTCCAGCTTCAGCCTCGATTATCCAATGGGTGAGCAGAAACCAGAGAGACCCTTGTTTTCAGTTCTTGTGTTATGCTTTAAGACAAAGGCAAGTAGAAAACTGCAGGAATCCTAAAAATCTACAAGATAAAGAGCAAACCAGTCTGCAGTCTGTGGGCAAGGAACACGAACGGTGACTTTGCTGAGTGGAAAACTCCAAAGTCCAAAATAATATGAAGAACCTTTCAGGACCATTAGTAAGTAGAAGCAAAGAGAAAGATCGGCATGAAAATAGTGGTCAGTGAAGAGGTGGGAGGAAATGAGATAAAAGGGCAAATATGAGCAACAAACCATACGAGAGGGGCCATGCAGGGACCCATAGCAGTACTGTACCATGAAATGAAGAGTATAACAAACACAACCTTTAAACTTGAAGTCAATAAATAGATTAAAAATAATACTTTTTTAAAAATTGAAGGAGGAGAGAAATCTTTGGATGCCAGGTGAATATTTTTTTCAAATGGTATTTCTATAAACCAGCAACAAATAGAAAATTAAAATATAAAACTATACTGTTTACAATAGTATCAAGGACATCTAATATCTAGAAATCATCTATTAAAATATAATATACAAGTTTTTAAGTATAAACAAACTTTGCAGTAAACACTATAAAACATTTTTTTAATAATTTATTTTGGTATCATTAATCTACAATTACAAGTGCAATATTATGGTGATTAAACTACCCCTTCATCAGGTCCCCCCCACCAACCCCATTACAGTCACTGTCCATCAGCATAGTGAGATGCTATAGAGTCACTACTTGTCTTCTCTGAGTTGTACAGCCCTCCTCAAGCCCCCCCCAACATTGCTTCTGCTAATCGTAATGCCCCTTTTACCCCCTTATCCCTCCCTTCCCACCCATCTTCCCCAGTCCCTTTCCCTTTGGTAACTATTAGTCCGTTCTTGGGTTCTGTGAGTCTGCTGCTGTTTTGTTCCTTCAGTTTTTTTCTTTCTTCTTATACTCCACATATGAGTGAGATCATTTGATACTTGTGTTTTTCGGCTTGGCTTATTTCACTGAGCATAATACCCTCTAGCTCCATCCATGTTGTTGCAAATGGTAGGATTTGTTTTCTTCTTATGGCTGAATAATATTCCATTGTGTATATGTACCACCTCTTCTTTATCCATTCATCTACTGATGGACACTTAGGTTGCTTCCATTTCTTGGCTATTGTAAATAGTGCTGCAATAAACAGGGGTGCATCTGTCTTTTTGAAACTGGGCTGCTGCGTTCTTAGGGTAAATTCCAAGGAGTGGGATTCCTGGGTTGAATGGTACTTCTATTTTGAGTTTTTTGAGGAACCTCCATACTGCTTTCCACAGTGGTTAAACTAATTTGCATTCCCACCAGCAGTGTAGGAGGGTTCCCTTTTCTCCACATCCTCGCCAACATTTGTGGTTGTTGGTGTTTTGGATGTTGGTCATCCTCACTGGTGTGAGGTGATATCTCATTGTGGTTTTAATATGCACTTCTCTGATGACCAGCGATGTGGAGCATCTTTTCATGTGCCTGTTGGCCATCTGAATTTCTTCTTTAGAGAAGTGTCTATTCATGTCCTCTGCCCAATTCTTAATTGGATTATTTGCTTTTGGTTTGTTAAGGTGCGTGAGTTCTTTATATATTTTGGATGTCAACCCCTTATCAGATACGTCATTTATGAATATATTTTTCCATACAGTAGGATGTCTTTTTGTTCTACTGATGGTGTCCTTTGCTGTACAGAAGCTTTTCAGCTTGATATAGTCCCACTTGTTCATTTTTGCTTTTGTTTCCCTTGCCTGGGGAGATATGTTCATGAAGAATTCACTCATGTTTATCTCTAAGAGATTTTTGCCTATGTTTTTTTCCAAGATTTTTATGGTTTCATGACCTACATTCAGGTCTTTGATCCACCTTGAGTTTACCTTTGTGTATGGGGCTAGACAGTAGTCCAGTTTCATTCTCTTACATGTAGCTGTCCAGTTTTTCTAACACCAGCTGCTGAAGAGGCTGTCATCTCCCCATTGTATATCCAAGGCTCCTTTATCAAATATTAATTGACCGATATGTTTGGGTTAATATTTGGATTTTCTATTCTGTTCCACTGGTCTGTGGGTCTGTTTTTGTGCCAATACCAAATTGTCTTGATTACTGTGGCTTTGTAGTAGAGCTTGAAGTCAGGGAGCGTAATTCCCCCTGTTTGATTCCTCCTTCTCAGGATTGCTTTGGCTATTCAGGGTCTTTTGTGGTCCCATATGAATTTTAGAATTATTTGTTCCAGTTCATTGAAGAAAGCTGTTGGTAGTTTGATAGGGATTGTGTTGAATCTGTAGATTGCTTTAGGTAGTATAGCCATTTTGACAATATTTATTCTTCCTAGCCAAGAGCATGGGATGCATTTCCATTTGTTAGTGTCCTCTTTAATTTCTCGTAGGAGTGTCTTGTAGTTTTCAGAGTACAGGTCTTTCACTTCCTACATTAGGTTTATTCCTAGGTATTTTATTCTTTTTGATGCAATTGTGAATGGAATTGTTTTTCTGATTTCTGTTTCTGTTAGTTCATCGTTAGTGTATAGGAAAGCAACAGATTTCTGTGTGTTAATTTTGTATCCTGCAACTTTGCTGAATTCAGATATTAGTTCTAGTAGTTTTGGAGTGGAGTCTTTAGGGTTTTTCATGTACAGTATTATGTCATCTGCAAATAGTGACAATTTGACTTCTTCTTTACCAATCTGGATGCCTTGTATGTCTTTGTTTTGTCTGATTGCCGTGGCTAGGACCTCCAGAACTATGTTGAATAACAGTGGAGAGAGTGGGCATCCCTGTCTGGTTCCTGATCTTAGAAGAAAAGCTTTCAGCTTCTTGCTGTTAAGTATGATGTTAGCTGTGGGTTTGTCATATATAGCCTTTATGATGTTGAGGTAATTGCCATCTATACCCATTCTGTTGAGAGTTTTAATCATGAATGGATGCTGAATTTTGTCAAATGCTTTTTCAGCATCTATGGAGATGATCGTGTGGTTTTTGTTCTTCTTTTTATTGATGTGATGGATGATGTTGATGGATTTTCGAATGTTGTACCATCCTTGCATCCCTGGGATGAATCCCACTTGATCATGGTGTATGATCCTCTTGATGTATTTTTGAACTCGGTTTGCTAATATTTTGTTGAGTATTTTTGCATCTATGTTCATCAGGGATATTGGTCTGTAATTTTCTTTTTTGGTGAGGTCTTTGCCTGGTTTTGGTATTAGAGTGATGCTGGCTTCATAGAATGAGTTTGGAAGGATTCCCTCCTCTTCTATTTTTTGGAAAACTTTAAGGAGAATGGGTGTTATTTCCTCTCTATATGTCTGGTAGAATTCAGAGGTGAATCCATCAGGTCCAGGGGTTTTGTTCTTGGGTAGTTTTTTGATTACCGCTTCAATTTCGTTGCTGGTGATTGGTCTGTTTAGTTTTTCTGTTTCTTGCTTGGTCAGTCTTGGAAGGTTGTATTTTTCTAAGAAGTTGTCCATTTCTTCTAGGTTTTCCAGCTTGTTAGCATATAGATTCTCATAATATTCTCTTATAATTCTTTGTATTTCTGTGGGGTCCTTCATTATTTTTCCTTTCTCATTTCTGATTCTGTTTATGTGTGGCGATTGTCTTTTTCTCTTAAAGAGTCTGGCTAGGGGTTTATCTATTTTGTTTACTTTTTCAAAGAACCAGCTCTTGGTTTCATTGATTTTTTCTATTGTTTTATTCTTCTCAATTTTATTTATTTATTCTCTGATCTTTATTATGGCCCTCCTTCTGGTGACTTTGGGCCTCATTTGTTCTTTTTCCAATTTCAGTAATTTGTCTTTAAACTGTTCATTTGGGAATGTTCTTCCTTCTTTAAATAGGCCTGGATTGCAATATACTTTCCTCTTAGAACTGCCTTTGCTGCGTCCCACAGAAGTTGTGACTTTGTGTTGTTGTTGTCATTATTCTCCATATATTCTTTGATTTCTGTTTTGATTTGGTCATTAACCCATTGATTAATTAGGAGACTGTTGTTAAGTCTCCATGTATTTGTGAGCCTTTTTGATTTCTTTCTAAAATTTATTTCTAGTTTTATACCTTCGTGATCTGAGAAGTTGGTTGGTAGGATTTCAATATTTTTGAATTTACTGAGGTTCTTTTTGTGGCCTAGTATGTGGTCTATTCTGGAAAATGTTCCATGTACACTTGAGAAGAATGTGTATCCTGCTGCTTTTGGATGCAGAGTTCTGTAGGTGTCTGTTAGGTCCATCTGTTCTAGTGTGTTGTTCAGTGCCTCTGTGTCTTTACTTATTCTCTGTCTGGTTGATCTGTCCTTTGGAGTGAGTGGTTTGTTGAAGTCTCCTAAAATGAATGCATTGTTGTCTATTTCCTCCTTCAATTCTGTTAGTATTTGTTTCACATATGCTGCCGCTCCTGTGTTGGGTGCATATATATTTATAATGGTTATATCTTCTTGTTGGACTGACCCCTTTATCATTATGTAATGTCCTTCTTTATCTCTTGCTACTTTCTTCATTTTGAAGTCTATTTTGTCTGATACAAGTACTGCAACACCTGCTTTTTTCTCTTTGTTGTTTGCATGAAATATCTTTTTCCATCCCTTCACTTTTAGTCTGTGTATATCTTTGGGTTTGAGGTGCGTCTCTTGTAAGCAGCATATAGATGGGTCTTGCTTTTTTATCCATTCTGTTACTCTGGGTCTTTTGATTGGTGCATTCAGTCCATTTACATTTAGGGTGATTATCAATAGATATGTACTTATTGCCATTGTTGGCTTTAGATTCGTGGTTACCAAAGGTTCAAGGGTTGCTTCTTTACTAAGAATCTAACTTAACTTTCTTGTTAAGTTATTGTGAACACCATCTGATGTTTCTTTACCTCTCCCTTCCTATTCTTCCTTCTCCATTCTACATATATTAGGTGTTTTATTCTTTGCCTTTAGTTAGTATTTGGATGGTCTGCTTTCTTTGCTATGATTTTATTTTCTCTGGTGACATCTTTTTAGCCTTAGGGGTGCTTCCCTCTAGAGCAATCCGTTTAAGATATCCTGTAGTGGTGGTTTATGGGAGGCAAACTCTCTCAACTTTCGTTTGTCTGGAAATTGTTTAATCCCTCCATCATATTTAAATGATAATTGTGCTGGATACAATATTCTTGGTTCGAGGCCCTTCTGTTTCATTACGTTAAATATATCATGCCAATCTCTTCTGGCCTGTAAGGTTTCTGTTGAGAAGTCTGATGGTAGTCTGATGGGTTTTCCTTTGTAGGTGATCTTTTTTCTCTCTCTAGCTGCCTTTAATACTCTGTCTTTATCTTTGATCTTTGCCATCTTAATTATTATGTGTCTTGGTGTTGTCTTCCTCGGGTCCCTTGTGTTGGGAGATCTGTTGGCTTCCGTGGACTGTCAGACTATTTCCTTCCCCAGCATGGGAAATTTTTCAGCAATTATTTCTTCAAAGACACTTTCTATTCCTTTTTCTCTCTCTTCTTCCTCTGGTACTCCTATAATGCGAATATTGTTCCATTTGGATTGGTCACAGAGTTCTCTTAATATTCTTTCATTCCTAGAGATCCTTTTATCTCTCTCTGCCTCAGCTTCTCTGTATTCCTGTTCTCTGTTTTCTATTCCATTAACAGTCTCTTGCATCTCATCCATTCTGCTGTTAAGCCTGTCGATGGCTGGTCTGATTTCTGCATAGTCTTTCCTCACTTCCCTCACTTCCTCCCTCAGCTCTTGCACATTTCTCTGTAGATCTGTCAGCATGGTTATGACTTTTATTCTGAATTCTTTTTTCAGGAAGGCTGTGCATTTCCATCCCTTCAGGCTTCTTCTCTGGGGTTGTCTGGTTGATCTTCATCTGGATCATATTCCTCTGTCTTTTCATGGCTATAGAAGTGGTTGCTGGTACTTGCCACATATGTCAGCTGGGCTCTTTAAGACTGTAAAAAGAAAAAAAATAGAAAGAAAGAAAAAAGAAAAAGAAAAGAAAAGAAAAAGAAAAAGAAGAAAAAACAAAAAACAAAACAAAACAAAAAATGCTCACTGGGCGTGGATTCTATGGGGATGCTGTAGGTGGCGCTGTTGCTCCACTATTCTGCAGCCATGGCCATGCTGCTCTGCAGCGCCCTTTATAGCTCTGGCTGAGGTGGGAACAAATGGGAGACTGTTGATCTCTGTGGGAAGTCTAAGTGCAGCCACCCTTTCCCAGTTGCCAACTAAGGGATCCGAAACTCCCCAGGATTCCCAGCCTGCTGGACTGAGTGTGCCGGGACGATATGCCTCCTCCGCTGGGCTCCTGTCTCTTTAAGACTGCTGAAAAAAGCACGCCCTTTTCTTTTTTTTTCTTCCTGGGAGCCAGCTGCAAGGACCTGGGTGCATTCCCCGCTCAGATCCTGCATCATCTGTCTCTCCAATTTCTGCTACATCGCGTGATGTGTGTCAGTGCTCCCTGAGCAGATCACAGGGGCTGGTTATTTCGCGGGCCTGTACTTCCACTCCGTCCCAGCTCTGAATTCTCTCCTCCCGCCGGTGCGCTGGGGTGGGTGAGTGCTTGGGTCCTGTCGGGTCGCAGCTCCGTATCTTACCCGCCTTGTGAGGTGCTGAGTCCTCTCAGGTGTAGCCGCACCTTGTGCGCTTTCCTGTGTATTCTGGTCTCTCTTTTAGGAATAGTTGTATTTGCTGTATTTTCATAGATATATATAGTGTTGGGAGGAGATTTCTTCCACCCTGCTTACACCGCCACCTTCCCGGAAGTCTCTCCCACCATAAAACATTTTTAAGAGAAAATAAACTTAATGATATAAATAAATAACGAGATATACCATGTTCATGGATTGGAACACTAACTACATTAATGATGCAAATAGCCCTCACATTGATTTATAGGTTAAATATTACCACAATTAAACACTCAGCTGTTTTTCTTTCCCAATGGAAACTGATAAGTTAATTCCAAAATTCATATTTATATACAAAAAACCAAGGCAATCTTGAAGAAATTATAAGCTAGAGGATGCATACTATCTGATATTAAGACCTTTTATGAAGTGATAGTAAATAAGAAATATGGTATTGTGGAAAATTTAGACAAATTTCCCAGTGGAAAAGGATAGAAAGCCCATAAGCAAGCTTACACAAATACATTCTGATTTAGGATAAAGGTAGTATTGTAGTGTGGTGAAGGAGAGATGGTATTTTCATTAAAAATGCTAGGTCAACTGGATATCCGTATAAGAAAATAAAGAACCTTGTTGCCTAAGCAAAAGTCAATTCCAGGCGGGCTGCAGACCTAGATGTGAAAATAAAAAGAACTTCTAGAGGAAAACACAAGAGAATATCTTTGTGACCTTTGAGATGGCAAAGATTTCTTAAACAGAATAGTAACTATTAAAAAAATAACAGTAGCCATCAGTGAAAGCATTATTACACTGACTACATTAGAAATTACAACTTCTATTCATCAAGACACCATTTAGATATTATAAATGTAACCCACAAAATGGTAGAATACCTTGCAATATTTATTTCCAACAAAGTATATTTACAAAAACTGTATCTGTTGCACCTCCTACAAATCAATAAGAAAGAGGCCAACAGAAATATATGTGAAAGAAATGAACAGACACTTCACAAAAAGAAAATAGCCAGAGGCAGGACTTCCAGAATGTGGTGTGAAGAGGTTGAAGAAACTCCTTCCCCAGAAAGACACATCTATTAAACTGGTCAAAATTTAAAAAGAGAGTCATTCAAAGTCTCTAGAGATTGATCAAAGGGCTTATAATAAATTGAGAACCATGAATTCCACAAAATTTGTAGAAACTTGCTAAGAACAATCAGAAGCTATGACATTCAAGCTATGGCTGCACCCAGCCCCCACCCCACTCCTCCTTGTGCTATTCCAGCAGGCTCGGAAGCCAAGTGCCACACCTTATGCCTCAGATGCGAGGGGTGAAAGATCTATTCTGGGTCCGAAGGTCCTGAACATTGGCAGATCCCATTTCCCACAGATCCTTGTTGCAAAAAAACTAGACTAAATGGTAACAGAAAACAGGCATCTCCCTCATTTCTCCACACCCAGCTCCTGCTGTAGGGAGACTCCAAGTTGGGCAGCTGGTGAAGAGCTCAGTCCCCCCATTTCCCCACAGCCCTGTGTTGTAGAAAGATAGTTCTGGTGAGCACAGCAGCTGAGTGGCAGCAACTATATTCCCCAGAACTCTGGGATGGAGCCAGTGGATATAGGCTAATTCCATCATTGCTTGTTCTGCACTGAGAAAGATTTATACAAGAATGGTGGCAGCCGGGGAGCAGCACCAGTTCCCACACTGCCCACCCCCTTACACACACCACAGCTTCTACCCTGTACCACAAAAGTTCTGCTCAGAGAAGCCGTAGAGCAAATCTCAAAGATTGGCAATACCCTGCTCCTGCCAACAGGCCCAACTTCATCGGGATCAGTGTATGGAGAAATTCATGCCAGAGGGCATTGTTGAAAACAGTGGAGCAACCAGCTAGCAGGCAGTGAAAGTTAACAGGTGGGTGTGATCTCAACAGAGGCAGACAAGCCAGGAGCTTAATAGAAAGGCCAGGGCAAGAGACAGTCAGAGCCCCGCTGAAGTCAGTCACTCATGATGTTCAGAAGGACTGTGTGCATGCCCAAGTCATGGCCTCTCGGGTACTAGAGAGGGAACCTCTGCGCTGTGAGTCCAGGGCTGAGCAGAGGACAAATTTCTGAACTTGCTGTGTGTCTCCAAGCCACAAATAGATCCAAAGGTAAAGAGTGAAAAGCTTACTGGTCCAGGGGCTTAGGCACAACCTCTCAGCAATCACTGACTGACTGACCACTCATCTGTGTCGACCAGGGGTAACCCCTAAGAAGCCAGGCTTAACAACAAAAAATGAAGAAAAAAAAAGGAAAAGGAATATAAAAGGCTGCACAAGTCAGGGGAAATAGACTAATTTGCTGGATTAGTCCAGCCATGTTTCTAAGAAAAAGAAAACAAATAGCAAGCAATAAACATATAAAGAAAACAACACATTTTGAGGGGTGGGGGAGAATCTGTATCCAGAGTTGCCACACTATGTTGTCTAAAATAGCAAGATTTTAACAAAAATTTATAAGACATGAAAAAAAAAGTGTGACCCACACAAGGTTAAAAAAAAAAAAGCAGGCAATAGAAACTGCCTGTGAGCAGTCTCAAATGTTGGAAATGGACTTCAAAGCAACCTAATAAGCATGCTCAAAGAACTAAAGGAAACCATTTTTGATGATCTAACCAGCTAAACCGTCACTGATGACAATGACTGATCAAATAGAGAATACCATGAAAAGAAGAAATTACAGAAAAGAACCAGTGAAACTTCTGTAGTGCAAAAATACAACAGAAATGAAAATTTCACTACAATCTATTAACCATTGATTTGAGCTGGGAGAAGAAACAATCAACAAAGTTGAAGATGGATCAATAGGGATTAAGTCATCTGAAGAGCAGAGAGAACAAATAAAGAAAAACAGAGTCTCTGAGAAAAGTGAGACACTACTAAGTTGACCTAATCTACATATCTAAGATCAATGAACAGCAAGTAAGAAAAATGCAGAGATCTACACTAGACACACATTATAGTCAAAGTATTCAAAGCCAAAGATAAAGATGAAATCTTAAAAGCTGCAATAGAAAAGCTAATAATCATGAACAAGGGAGTAACTCCCATAATATTAAGAGCTGACCTCTCATTATGGGGGCCAGAGGCAGTGAGATGATGTATTCACAATGATTTAAAAAAATACATCAACCAAGATTCTTACACCCAACAAAACTATCTTTCACAAGCATATGTAAAATAAAGACATTACCAGATTTAAAAAACAACAAACAAAAAACAGAATTTGTTGCTAGCAGACCTGACTTATATATAAGAACTACTAAAGGAAGTCACTGAGTCTGAAAGCAAGCAACTCCAAACAGTAACATAAATCTCCAAGAAAAAAACAAAGAACACTGGTTAAGGTAATTCCACAGGTAATTATAAAAGACAATATAATTGCATATTTCTTCTTTCTCCTCAACTTTTTAAGGAAGCGGTTGCATAAAACAATATGTGTATAATTGTATTATAGGACCTTATAACATATGGAAATGTGACATCTTTGACAATAATAGCACAAAGGAGGTAGGTGGGAATGATGCTGTTCAGCAATAAGGAAATGACACCAAAGGGCAACAGAAACCCACAGGAAGAAATGAAGAGAACCAGAAATGGCAAACTAGGAGGTGAATATAACAAACTCTATAAAGACACACTTGCTTTCTTTTTTCCTCTGCCTTCTTTTAAAGACATAGATTATATATAAAAATAACTATAAAAGTGTATTGTTGGTTTGTAACATATATTGATGAATTACGTATAATAATAATGGCACAGAAAGGACAGAGGAAATGATGCTATATAGGAGAAAAATGTACCTATCTTACCGGAATTAAGGTAGTATGCATCTGAAGTAGATTCTGATAAATTAAGATGTATTATAAGCCCTAGAGCAAGAATTAAGAAAATAATTTAAAAATATATAGCTGAAAAACATTGATGGAATTATAATGTTACACTAGAAAATGTATACATTTAGTGCAAAAGAAGGTATTAAAAGGGAAACAGAGGAACATAAAATTTGTGCCATAAAGAAAACATAAAGCAAAAATGGAACTCATTCATTGTTAGTGGGAATGCAAAACGGTGCATCCACTTTGGAAGACAGCTTGGTGGTTTCTTACAAAACTAAACGCAGCCTTACCACGTGATCCAGTAATCATACTTTGTGGTGTTTACCCAGAGTTGTTGAAAACTTACGTCTGCACAAAACCCTGCAAATGGGTGTTTATAGGAGCTTTATTCATAATTACTAAAACTTGGAAGCAACCAAGATGTCCTTCAGTAGGTGGATGGATAAATAAATTGTAGTCCACCCAGACAACAGAATATTGTTTAGTATTAAAAAGAAATGAGCTATCAAGCCATGAAAAGGCAGGGAGGCGCCTTCAATGCATAGTACTAAGTGAAAGCCCACCTGAAAGGCTACACATGGTATGATTCCAGCTGCACAGCATTCTGGGAAAGGCACAGCTATGGAGACAAGAAAAAGATGAGTCACTACCAGGGGCAGGGGCAGGGGTCGAGGTGAATAGGCAAGCATGGAGGATGTTCAGAGCAGTGACAACACTCTGCCTGACAGCATAGTGGTGGGCACGTGTCATCATACGTGGTCCAAACCCACAGACTGTACCACCCAGAGTGAACTTAAGGTCAGCTACAGGCTTTGGGTGACAATGACAAAGGTTCATCCTTGGTAACAAATGCACCACTGTGGTGAGTGTTGATGACGGGGAGGCTGTGAGGCAGAGGGCACAAGATATATGGGAGCACTCACCTTCCTCTCAATTTTGTTGTAAATCTAAAACCACTTTAAAAAACCTAAAATCTAGACAAATTTTTTTGAAGATTGCAACATTTAAAAAGAAAAAGAGGGTGGCTAAGTGGTAAATAAATACAAGAAACAGCTGTTCGGCTGCATTGGTCACCATGCAAATGCAAATTAAAACCACACTGCAATTGTACTACCTGGTCCCCAGAGTGAAAAAGATAAAGCACCAAATGTTGACAGCAACACGGAGGAGCTATAATTCTCACTGCTGATGGGGGATAGCATTTGTACAACCTCCTAACTTTATACTCAACAAAAATGTGTATGTGTTGACCAAAAGGCATGTACAAGAATGTTCATAGATGCATTCTTTGAGGCTCTCTGATTTTATTTCTAAGTAGCCCAGCACCCAATGAGACTGCCCGATGTCCATCCAGGATGGGATGGATTGAGTGTGACGTAGTGAAACACAACAGTAACGACATGAGTGGTCTATACACACAAAATGCTTGTGCAAATCAACGAAGACCATTCAAAGGAGAACAGCAAAGCCACTGATTCAGAGCCTGGTCCAGCAAGGGGGTGGCCGCCATCACTCATGCATGGCAGCCACTCAAAGGCAGGCAGGGGAGTAGAGGTCTCTAGGGAAGAAGGGACAGGCTCCAGTGTGTCCTTGTGGAGGCCATTAGCACGGCAGGCTGGAGGTGACCGACGGGAAGGGGGCCCATTATGTGATTGGTTAGGGGAGGATAGGTGACCTCTGGTTGGTCCCAAGTTGGGCATAAAGACAAAAATTACAGAAATTGTCCGTTTTTAATCAAGTCTAAGTCTTTTGGGGCCAACTGTTACTGAAGTTGCTGAATAGCTTCCAGGGTTGCTGGAGATAGCAACCTGACTTCCTGCATGTCTGACTTACAGAAGCTGGCTTCTCAGGCTGTTGATTTCAGGTAAGGGGGTTGGCTTCCTGGGCTGACTGCTGCAGGTGTGGGTCAAATTCTGCTTTTACATATGGTTACATATGTGGCCATTTGCGTAATCAGTCTCCCAGACACATGGATAATAATCATATGAATGATCTACACACACATAATGTGGATGAATTCTCACAGACATAATATGCACTGTCTAAAGTGCACTCCATGGAGTACAAAACAGGCAAGACTAACTTCTGGTGCTGGAAGCAGTCAAGTGGGGTCCTTGGGGCTGTGGCTGATGGGATAGGAGAGGTGATTTCCTGTTTCCAGGTTACAGAGCTGGGTTCGGTCTGAAAATGCACGGAGATGTACACTTACAATAATTGCACTCAGCTGTGTATGTATTAAACTTCAATGAACATTAGAAAAGGCAGTGAGCAGAGAGAAACACAAAGCTTCAGCAACAAGGTTTCCGAGATGTTAAAAAGGAGATCCGTGGGTTACTGTTTTCATGGAATGTTTTGCTAAAGGTGGCAGGCATTTAAACCATCCAGCTGCCCTATGAGACCTGTCTTCCTCTGACATTCAAAAGTATTAAGAGTAGTGACCATCCTGTCAGTGGTCTGGCAATGGCAGGGAGTGGCCAGTATGGGTGAAGCATCGACGGGTGGGCAGGAAGAAAGAGAATGGAGGCATCTGATGGGTATCCTGGGATGGGCATGCTTTTAAGTGTAATCCTTTTTGGAAGAAGCCAGCCCCTTCCCAAAGGGCCCATGGCAGGGGGCCGACACCACTGGAGCCTGCGTCCTCACGAGACCTCGGGTGGCTCCGGGAACACCCAAGTTTGAGAGGATCTGTTTTAAGCAGCTGCCCCTTTTACATCAACACCCTCCCCACCTGAAGCGCTCCTACTGCACCTACCAAATGCTAGTCATCCCAGGCCCACCCAGACCTCTGAGCACACTGCTCCGTGGCAAGTCCTCATTTTCAAGCCCCTGTGTTGACCCCCCACTAGGTTCATGGACATCTCCCACCTCAGCAATGCTCTCTCCTGTTTCTTACCCAGACGGAGGGCAGGGCCCAGGTCCCACGTGCCTCCTGCATGGCCCACCGTGGCAGAATGGACAGACCACCCCAGGAGGTCACAGCCCTGACCCCACCTGCTGGTGCTTCCAGCAGTATTTATGCGATGACCGTGCACCGCTCTTCTCTTTGACAGGTGGGGAGGCCTGGGAAGGGTTTGGTGTCCTCTCCAGACTCAGGATAGAGACCGGGAACAGGTATGCACATGTGAGCCAGGTAAGCCCCTGGTTTTGGCTGATTCAGCACATGCATGTTCATTATTACTGTTGTTTTAAACTCACTAATAGCACCCCATGGCAATGGTGATGAGTGAAAATATAATTTCTAAACTTTTGTAGAGTATTTGTTCCCCAGGACCTCAATGCATTTCCTATTCTTCTTCAAAACTACCCGCTCTGTTCACAAGCAAGTAGGGATGGAGATGGAGCAAACTCCCGTTTTCAAATCGCAGGGGTCAATGGTGCGTTTCTCAGATACACGAGCAGCCGAAATGAATGTGTTTTTACAGAAATCTGTTGAAATGCATTCATTTGCTTCCAGTTTCTTATTTTATTTTTTAAAAGTGTTATGGGGAATCTTAGCTGCTGGGCTGGGCAGAAGCAAGCTCTCTGGATAGGTCTTCAGATCGGCGGGCAGGGGCTGAGAGCCTCCTAGAGGCGCCTGCCTGTGGGGAAGCCCCTCCCGACCACAGGCCCAGACTTGGGGAGCCCGGCAAGCTCAGCCGTGCTGACATATGACCCACTTAACCCTCCAAAGTGGCTGCTTCCTGTTGCCCCAGTGAGTGATTAAAGCCCCCCAGGCCGGGTCCCCCTTCCCGTCTGCACTTGCAGGTGAGCCCCAACCCTGGGCATGTCCCAGAGGTACTCCCGGATATCCCGCAGTGCCTGAGCACTGAGGTCTGGGGAGGGTGGTGGGCATGCCTGGGGCCTCCGGACCCTCTGCTGGATGCCATGGGCCTCCCCTGCTCGGGGCCCTTCCCCTGTGCTCTGAGCGTTCTCTGAGCACATGCGAGCGGTGCGGCCTGGGCCGCCTCCTGTGACCCCTGGCACGGGGCCTAGCTCCCAAATGAGGAGCCAGGCACAGGCCTCGTCTTCCTGTGCCTATGTTTAAGGCCCAGCAGGTGGACAGATGTCTAACCTGACATGTCCCAGAGTGCTGGGGGTGGGGTGTCAGACGGGGGCGCCACCAGTTTGCAGCATATCAGAGGCAAGTAATACTGTGCAAAAACACTCCATCAAATACCCCAAACCCATAGGCAAGGATAACAGGTCTGGGTGGTAGGAGGGGGGCTGGAGATTCTTGTGGAGGCGACCCGGGGCTGAGAAGGAACATTTTAAATGTACTCGCAGAAAAGGGAGAACAAATGGAGGAGTGACCCATGGAAGAAACGGTGGCGGCCCCCCGTTCAGTCCCCGGCCTGGGCTGGGCGGGCACGTGGGGCCGGGCCGGGCCATGCGCAGCGGGCACCCATGCACACAGAGGCTGGTATGGCTACAGACTCCATGCACAAGACAGTTAAAAATGTGAACATAAGGCGGCATTTCTTTTATCTTATCCCATAAAAACAGCAATTTGCTGCAGGCCTGTAGCCCGGTAAGGAAGAGGTGCATGTCCTGACAATACTGCGGTGACAGATAGGCCTGCTTGGGGAGGCGCGCTGGTGTCGTGCTGCGGGGCATAATAAATTGCGAGGTGCCGAGCAGAGGACAGCGTGGCTGACTCCTCCTCCTGTAGCCAAATAACTCAGGCCGGCTCCGTAATTATGCTGTGTGAAAATATGGGATTAATTAGAAGGTGCATGGACGCACAGTCCTGCCAGGGAGCCGCGCCGCCTCTGCTGTGGGGCGGGGGCTCCTCTCCCCACTCCCTGCTCATTATCCCGCTTAAGGTCACGTGTGCTGTCGTCCCGGCGGGCCGACAGCAGGCCCTTGCCATATTTATTTCATTAATGTTTCCTGCTCTAAAGAAAGTAACACCAAAATAGGGCAGTTTGTTAATAAAATAGTCAGTTTGAGGCTCGAAAAGGCGAGGAGGGGATGGCAGGGCGGGGAAACGCAGGAGCCCCTCCAGCCCGGAGCCTTTTACAGGCTGTTTAGCTCCACCAATCAGGTCCCGCCGTCCACAGAGTGGGTGGGACAAACCCAGCAAGGCCACCGAGCGCCCCACAGAGGCGGGACGGGTGCGCAGGTCGGTCCCAGCCAAGGCCACAGCAGCTCAGAGGCTCCGCGGAGCAGCGCATTTACCCGGTGGGATTGACGTGGGTGGCTAGGTCAGGCCTCAGCTTCATCTTGGTGTCGGAGGCAGCCGCGAGGCGGTGAACACCCGCCACTGCTCAGAGGCCCCGGGACACCACGTAGACTGACCCAGAGGCCAGCCCCCTCCCCACCGGCGGTTGCTCCACTCCAGGAACCAGTAGGGTTGGAACCTTGTGGAAAGTGCCAGCTGGACGGGGAATGTCTCGGGGGCTGAGGAGACCCTCCAAAGCCAGGAGGCGCACTGGGCCGCTGCTCCCCCGACACTCATACATGCGTGTGCACACATGCACACCCGCACACGCACCACCCCAAGGCTCAATGGGTTGAAGTTATTTGCATGAGGCTCCCCTACACTTTTATATTTGGTTCTGAAAGTTGCTGGCAAGTTGAGGATTCGGTGCTGCTGCCCGGATCCCTAATTTCTGTATTTGGGGTCTGCAGGCTTGTGGGGTGTGGAGGGGGGGGATTTTTGTTGTTTTCACCTATTCTAGGAACCCTCCTCCAAACACTGACCCAAAGCCTCCAGGGCTGGGCTGTGAACATATAAATCCTATCCTTGAAAACACCAGATCTAAGGAATCACTGTCATCCACACTTCCACCCCATGGAGAGCCATTAAGAATAGAGGAGACCTATTGGGGTGGGGGGGAGACAGGGCAGAGGGGGCCCGGGACAGGGAGGGGCCCAGGGAAGAGAAAATGGCCCATTGGGAAATAAAGTGATTTAAGCTGAATTACACTTAAAACGACCTTTGCAATACGTAACAGTGATCCAAGAGAGGAAGAAGGACCTGAAATTCAACAGCCTGAAGTCTGCTTTGTGGCTTGAAATCCAAGCGCAAGAGAGGAAGAGAGGAAAGAGTGGGACGTGAAATGAAGGCTGGCACGGGAGGCGTCGTCTTGTGGAAGGTGAGGGTCATTAGCAAAGGGAAGATGATTAGTAGGAAAGGTCTCAAAACCAGAGAGACTTTCTGGAGGACAAGAGAAGAGCTGTGCCAAGCCTGACAGCAATAAAAGTGATTGAGTGTGTATGTTGCCTAAAATGCCTGACGGGCCTCGCATGGGAGGCGGCGGGATCTTGTCTCCCCGGGGAGACGCCCGGGGCTTTGTGCGTGAGGTGTGGTTCTGGTTTGGCAGCATTTATCTGCTCTGGATAAAATCCTCAAGGATTGTGAATCTTTTCAGCAAGAACTGCTCCACTAGAAAATGATTTATTTCCACCTTCTTTTTGTTCATTTTAAAAACGACCACCGTGATTTTCTCCCCAGATTCACTTTGGCAATACCCAGAATTCTCAGCAGGGTTTAATTCTTACTTGGTGGGGCATGAGGGATTATCTAAAAACTTCTTGGTAAATTTAAAGAAAAGCTTAAAAAACTCAGATTAGTTCTGGACTCAGTAAATGAAAAGTGCCCAGGTATGTTCTGAGGGATTCACGTAAATGAATTCCTTTAGCAGATGGCAGAAACCATAAGCTGCTGGAATGGGGTGAGCCCTTCCTCACGCAGCTTCTCTGACCTATGGTGGCAGGCCTCACTCTCCAGCAGCTCCCAAGTCAGAGGCCATCTATTCCTCCTCCACGTTTCCTTGTGGCCCAACCAGCTCAAGACAACCTCTTCCCGGACTTCTCCCCTCTGGGCTTATTATAGATGAGTCACTTCAGCTGTCTCACCTATGACATGGCTCTTGGACCACACGCACACGGGGCGAGCTCCTCCACTCTAGCAGTAGCCCATTGTGAACACCGTTCCCAGGGGGAAGTGGGCCCTTGAGGCATGTCTGACCCTAGAGAGGTGTGGTGGGAGCGAACAGAGATGCTGCTAGCAGTCAGTTTGCGGGGGGAGGGGAGTGGCACGGATCTAGGTGGCAGCACCATCAAGCTAGATGTTCCTACTCTCCTTCAAGGACCAAATTCAAGTAGAGCTGGACGGGGCCTTCAGACCATGCTGCGTGAGCAAGCCTTCAAACTTGGAGGTCTTAAATGATTTCTCATATATTATTTTGGGGCCATACCTCAATCCCCTTTGAGTTCATAATGGTACCCAGCACAGCGCTAGTCTCATGGTAAAAGCCAGAAAATGAAAAGACGGTTGACTAGGTAGTTCTCAAGGCTGGTCACAGATATGACTCATCAGAGGGTATTACTTAAATATCCAGAATTCAAGTCACATTTCAGACATACCAAATCAGTCTCTGGTAGGCAGAGCTGGAGAGACCACTGATCTAATCAAGCATCCCTTGTTGCCATCCTAGCAAGGCCATGCTATTGCCTTTCAGCACTGGTAGACTTAATAAATAGGTTGCTATGCCTTGAGACCCTGTCTCAGCCCCTGCTCCAAGTTCCAGAAAACTCCACTAACCCCAGCCCCTGCGTCAAGCTCCAGGAGACCTGCTGGCCCCTCTCCTCGGAGGGCATGTCTGGCTTGGGAGCAGTGACGCTCAGGTTCCCTCTCAGGCCTTCTCGGCACTGGGCCCACGTTTGGGGTGGGAACGTAGAGAATGAACGTTCACTGTCTCCTGCTGTTAATGTAGTGAGGAGATCTAGTGCAATGTAGAAGTCAAGGCTTTGACTAGGTACAGACCTCACAATAGAAGTCTATGCTTTGGAAAGTTAAGGGGTCAAAAAATTATGCCCATTTCTTCTTCCAAGTTCAGAACCAACTGAGAAATAAGATGCCAGTGATGTGTCACCTTTATTGCTAATAAACTGATTGAAGGATTTGGCTTTAGATTTGAGGCTGGTACAGATTAGTAACTTGCCTTATGGCCTGCCCCCACCCCACCCCACCCCACCTAGCACAGGCCTTGGGTAGCCCACCCACGTTGGGAAACTGGGCTCCGCAGAGCAGTTACTTGGGATAGAAGAGGTGAGGAAAGAAAGCAAATGCCAGTTTCCCTGGCAAAGTTCTAGACTTTCAATAGACTTGCTCCAAAACACTGGGGCACGAGTGAGTAAGCAGCCAGGGGGACCCGGGATCCCCTTCTGGTAGAGAGCCCTTCCTATGAGGCACCACACCAGGGAAAGAGAGGGTCGCCCACCCCGGTATTGGGCCGACAACCTTCCTTCCTTCCTACCATCAGCGGGAACATCGTATCTGTCAGGGGTGGTGGCTGCTGAAAGCCACTGTAAGAAAGTTGCATTCACAGGAGAAGGTTATGACCCCGAGGAGCACTTGCCTGATATCATGCATTCGTGGGAGATGTGGATCCGGAATCCAGCCCAGAGTCCTGGACGACCCCAAGAATGAGCAAGGCTGTCATCGGCTGCTGAATACAATTCAGAGGCGGCCCACACAGGAAGTCACGCCACGTTCAGCCCTGGCTTGCTTTGGGTTAGAAGACCCATCCACCCGCTACTGCCAAAAGCAAGACAAAACCAAAAATTTTAGAAGTCAAAAACTTCAGGAGACTTGTTAAGACAGAAGCCTGATACCATTTTACTCCCTGAGTGCCACTGACCACTGTCACGAGATGGATGAAATTTTCCCTTCCACATCATTATCTTCTCCTAGTAGTAATTCATTCCTTTCTTGGTTACAGAATACATGTTTCTCTTTCTTCTCCATCTTTTATGTCCTCAAACTGAGTTGTGCAAATAGACTCAAGATGGCAGAGTATGTCAGTGAAACCACTTGAGACGTGAAAAGTCTACTAGTGGCTCTGGCTGTTTCTGACTATTTAAATATATATTATAAAAGTTATTTGCTATGCAATAGTATGTAATTTAGTCTCTTGCTCAGATAACTAAACATGGCCAAGATGATTATTATACAGCTAATTGGTGGGAATTATCATCAGTCCATTTGAAGCAACTGACTCAATTACTTCCAATAGTGCAGGGCGGGGGCGGGGGTATTTCCAACACGCACTTCTGAAACCAGGGAAATGAAATGCTTTCATTCCATGGACTGTGGATCGAGAAACTCTTTGTTTGGACATCCTGCTCCGTGGCCGGTGATTTGGCAATTGCCCGATGCTGTCAGGCATCTCTGGGCCCCTTCTGCAGGGTGGAGGGGCAGGCAGGCTTGGCATAGAGCCGCCTCACCAGCCAAGCATGTCAAATCGAATGGGAATCAACTCTCCTGGATTTTTGGAAAGAGGAAAGTGTCACTTTTTAAAACAACACACACAGAGCTATTCTCTTCCTACATCATCATTAAGTGTATTTACTCATTTTTTTAAATGTCCAGACAACACAGCTCTTCCAATACTAAGGGTGAAAGCAGCCCTGGAGGAGGAACTCCTGGATGTAAGCTGTCAGTCCCCAAGACCGCCCCTCCTTCAGTTCACAGGGCTTTTGTCTACTTGGGCTCTAACCCCAGGTTCTCTGCATCAATGGTCTGGGCTGTTGCCCTAGTGAGGGTCAGGGCTTTTGCAGAGCAAGAGCAGATTTCTTCTGCTTTTCTCCAGCTTTTCTCCCATGATGGAGGTGGATGCCCTGTGTCCTAGGACCCTGGGCTCAGCCAGACTCTCCCCAACTCAAAACAGCCAAAAAAGCACATCCTTGCTATCTCCTCATTCTCCTCCCCTTTGCCATTTCTCTAGGGTTGGCCCTGTGCTGGGGCCAGCAGCCTGTGTCAGTTTGCCATCTGGGCAAGAAATGGCCATTGCATTTTTTTGACAGTCACACCGATGTGTTAGTTTTAAATGTTGTCTGTTAAGTTTCCATTAGAACAGATGTGTCAGTTTTATAGATGTCTGTTAAATTCCCATTAGAACAGAGGATTTTGTCCTCTCATCTCAACCACCCAGTTCCTCCATCCTCCTAGTTTAATTATAGTACAATTTTTATTAAACTCATTTTCAGTATGAACATTATGACTATGGAAATATTGTTCACTGTTGAACCAAATGATTTGATTTTCTTTCTTACACGGTTGTTTAGCTCTTTCTGGCATTAATATTACCTCACTGTTTTTACTATATGCTGTCATGCTTCTTTTCCAAACTATCCAAATTTTCTCAACATATTTTCTGTACAAATGAATGTATCAAATCATCTATGAGTTCTGTTGCTCCTTAGAGCCCTATCTGCTCTTATAAGCACTGCCCTGGAAATACCTTTCTTGCTCCTACATTCATCTTTAGTTCCTGAATCCCAAGACCAAACCTATGCAAGGGCATGTCTTTCAAGTGGCCTCATGAAAAGGGTTCATGGGAGGCAAACCTTTGGAGAGATTGCATATCTGAAAAAGTCTTTAGTCTACCATTATACTTGATTGATAGTTTAGCTGGATATAGAATTCTTTGATAATACAATTTTCCTTTGGGATTTTGAAGATATTCTTTTCTTGACTTCTAGTCCTCAGGATTGTTTGTGGAAGTCTGATGCCATTTCGATTTCCTCTGTGTGATCTCCTTTACTTTTCATATTGTATATTCTGGGGTTCTGAAATTTCAAGTTGATAAGCCCATTATGGGTCTTTTTCATCCATTTTGCTGGGCATTTTCAGGCTGGAAACTCTTATCCCTCAGTCTGGTAAGTTTTCTTGAATTAATTCTTTGATAACTTATTTCTTTCTGTTTTCCCCATTTTTTTCTTTATACATTCTCTTAATTAGTTTTGGATCTCCTGTATTGATATTTTAACTTTCTGTCTTATATCTTCTAAACTCAATTTCTTTGTTGTTTTGTCCTGCTTTCTGAGAGCTTTTTTTGATGTTATCTTCCTATCCTTTTTGACGGATATTTTTTACAAAATGACATCTATTTTATTTTAAATTTCCTAGAGTTCTTTGTTGTTCTTTTTGTTACCTTTTAAAAGTATAGAAATTTGTTATTTCATTGAAGCATATATTCTATTATCTAAGTACAGTTCTTGAAGTTCTCTTTAAATATGTTTCTACTGAATTTTTCTTTTTTCCCCTCATTTATTTTTGATCTTGTAAATTCATGTTGGCTCTTGGCTTTGTGTCCATATCTAAGCAAGGCACTAAGGCCAAGTGGGGGTTCTGTGGGGGGCTTTGGGCAGCTGCATTCACTGAAAGCGAGCTGACGGCACTTGGCATTCTCACTGGGAGATCCTTGAATATCTGTCTTTGCAAGTCTTCTCTCTAGGGTGGTTGAGTTCCTCAAGAAAAGAATCCTTTGGTCTTCTGCCAGGGGGTCACATACTTGGTTTCCATTGCACTGGAGTCCAGCAGGCAAGGGGCTGGAGGTCTCAGCCAGTGCACAGACTCTCTCCTGCTCTCTGTTTACCCATGCCACCCCCATTCGTGCTGTGTCTCCCACCCACAGCCTAGGTGTTTGGATTCCTCCAGAAGAAAAAGCTTCCAGGTGTGTCTCCCGGATCAGGAAGTGGGGAGAACACTTGCCTGGCTGCAGGAGTCAGGTTGAGGGAGGGACCTTCCCAGCCCCCGCCTGCCCCCCCATCTGTACTGCCTGAGCAGGGATGCCTGAGGTGGCACAGTGCTGCCGGGGAGCCCCTCTGCGGGCACCAAGGGTCACCTTCCCCGGTCTTGTCTTTACCTCTGCTCTGGCTGCCTCTCACCCTCTGCCTTGTGGGTTCTGCCCTTGATCCTCGGGCTTTCTTGCTGTGGGTCTGGGGCAGGGAACGCACACAGGTACATGTTGAGGCCTCATGAGAAGCCGGACTGTGCTGATGGGCACTGAATGGGTGTGGGGGGCCTCGTGGGGCTGGGGGCACAGAAGGACATGCCTGGGGTCGGGGAGCAAGCACACAGGGAGCCGATCAGCCCAGGCTGCCTTGGCCCCTCACACGACCGTCACGTCATGCTGCCTGAGGGGGTGAGGCCAAGAAAGGGCTGTGGGCCCCAAAGCAGACCCTCTCCTGACCATGAGAGTCCAGCAAAATGGCTCAGCCCCTGTCCCAGCACCTCCTGGAAGCCAAGAAGCAATGAGAGAAGGGGAGTGTTGGGTATCGGGCATTCTGGCAGGACTCACCAGAGTAGGGGGCAGCCGATCCACTGGGCACAGAAAGGAAATACTAGAAATTCTGTTTTTATTTAAAAATTCAGAGAAGATACATGGACAAAGACGGCCACCTCACTGGGCAAGTTTGTGAAGCAGCACATGTCACTTGCAGTCACAGGATTGCTGAGGGCAGAGGGGCCATGAAGCAGAGGGTGAACTGCTCCACAGTGCTGGTCACCTGTGCCGGCCAGGTGGACCTAAGCTCCCAGCGTGTGGTCTCCACCAGGCTAAGTGTCTCAAGACTGCAGGCTGAGATGGTACCACCTGAGCAGCTCAAAGAGGACCCTGCCCCCCCCGCAGCGAGGTCTGCCTCGACGTCAGAACACCGCAGCGCTGCGTGTGACCAGAGGCCAGACACAACTCTGTCGGATGACAGTTTACATCCACTGTCTGAAAAGATTAATTTTGTCCTTTGTATAAAAGGACAGTATACGGCCTTTTGGATCAACCAAGCAATAAAATATGGTTAATTTTATCTTAGTTGAGCAGTTCTATTTTTGCGTTTGTGTTACAATTACACTATTAGTGCATAATATATGTGCTTAATGTTTATACCCATGTATACTGGGTGTGAGTTCATATTTTTACTGAGAGGCATGAGTGACCAGCTGGAAGAATGCAGCTTGACAGCCCAGTGACCACAGCAAAGAGCACCCTTGCCTCCCTGCAAGCCTCTTCACCCTGTGGGTGCTAACCCAGTGGTAGATTTCCATACCACTGGGTTCTCTTATCTCTGGGTTTGGCTGTGGCTTGACCTGGGCTTTGTCTCCTGAAGGAGTGGAAGTCAGCCAGCTTTCTTCATTATGCAAAGTCAGCTGGGCACCAGGAGACAAGGCGGTGCCCCAGAACCCCAGAACCGCCTTCCCTGTGCCCACCTTGAGGCTGAGCCCTCTGCAGGGCTCCCAGAGACGCCCCCAGGGCTAACCCTCCATCAGAGCTCAAGACCCGCCACCGCGCCTGCCCATCCCCAGGCCTGGGCTCAGCCGGCAGAACACGACGGGCTTTGCAAGGACAGTCTGAGCAGGACCAGCTTTCCAGGCGCTTACACTCGGTGGCCTGGTCCTGAGCAATGCCTGCAGCATGCGTCAGCTTGGGGCAGGCCCCAGGTGGGAAAGCCTTGCGGGGCTGCTCAGGGCCTCGGCCTCGCCTGTCCACCCTGGCCCCCAGCATCAGGCAGCGCCCCAGGAAGGGACCCAGGAGAGAAAGGAGGGCCGATTCTAGGCTTCACAGGTGGGGGCATAAACGAGGATGAGGGGCATCCAGGGAAAGCCTGGGGAGAAAACCAGGTGGGCTGGCACCTGGTCTCATAGCTCCTGAAAGGCGCAGGTGCGCCCCATGCCGCAGATGCGGGTGCTGACACACCCGTGACAGACATGCCGTGGCATGTTTCTCGGCATAAAGGCGGTGCGGCACCCGGTGGGCAGGAGTTGCTCAGGGAGGCAGCAGCGGTCACCACTCACCCTCATCTCTGCCCGGGGCAGCCTGGTGGTGGGGGATCCGCAGGACACACACCGGGAACCAGGCCAGAGGGCACCTGGCCTCCTGCTGGAAGGCGGAAGCAGGAGGGCCTGGGTGCCCAGGACCTGGCTACCATTGAAACCGTGGGCACAGGCCTCCTCCTCTGTGGATGAGGGTGGTGGAGAGGGGATGCCGACAGGCGCCTAGTGCCAGCCCCGAGCACATGGCAGGGGGCCTTCAGAGGCAGCAGAGGGCCCGCGCAAGACGCCTGCACTTCCCCCCAGTGCCACCTGCGACGACCTGCCCTCTCTGGGCCATTCGCCACCTGTAAGACGGGGGCACCTGCAGTGCTGACCCCCGAGTGCGTCTACTGCTCGGCCAGGCCAGGCATCCGAAGAGCCCTGGCATCTGCCTTTGCCCAGATGGACTGAAGGGCGACTCTGGTGTTGGGGGTAGCCCTGGCCCCTCTGCTGTGTACCACGGGCGAGTTCCTTAACCTTTCTGAGCCTCTGCCAGTGTGCCGGGGTTTGGGAGGATTTAAGGGAGGTAATGTGTTTAGAGAGCCTGAGTATGGTGCTGACCCCATGCAAGCCACTAACCTGGGCCCTCGGCCTTGGCTGGACCGGGCGGGGTCGGGGGTCTGGCCCACCACGCCTGGAAACCTCGCTGAATGGACTGGGCGCGCTTCCTCTCCCTTTGCACGAAGGTTGCTCGTCTCCATCCGTGTACGTGGCCTAAGCTCCGGGTTCCGACAAAGGTGGACATAAGATAAACGGGTGCTGAGCCCGTTTGACCAGTAAGCATTACATTCGTGAGGCATTCACTGATTCAATTCCTGCCAAAGAGTTTTTTTATTTGAGAAAACCGACTTACAAATGGAAAGATGAATAGGAAAAGGCATCTGATGACGGACTGCAAATCCATGTATTCGTCCATTCATTCAAAATGATGCTGAAAGCCTGTGTGTTCCAAGCTGCACTAGCCGCTGAGAGCAGGATGGACACCCAGGCTCAGTCCGCGGATCAAAGCATCGCCTGGGAAAGACACAGCTGGGAAAGCAGTGCAAACTCCGTGGGGGCAGACGGTCAGCAGGGGGGTGGGCTGCACAGGCTGCAGTGAGGGCCCTCCGCTTCTGTCCTGCCCAGGAGTCACGTACTCTGGAGGGCTGCACCCCGGTTAACGTCACGCTCGCTGTGGCCAAGTCCACGGCCCATCTCCAGGGCCTTCTACATGTGGGCGAGAAGCCGTGGCTCATTGGACGGCTGTGAATCCATTGTGGTCACCAGGAGCGGCGTGCAGTAAGGCTCTTAGCTGTGAGCTGCAGACCCGTGTTCTGTGAAGGGCTGCATCTCACAGCCCAGAAGTTAAACGCCCTCTACATCCTTAAACCGCAGCAGGGCCAGGAAGGAAGCCGGGCCAAGCTGGGTGTCAGCTCCCTTTTGGATTCTGGCCCCATTTTCACGCGTCAGGGTGGCTCTAAGGATCTGCTGGGGCGTGGGGAGCGGCCGTGTGCGCGGACAGAGGACCCCTCCCCGCCCAGGGGACAGCTGGCAGCCCCAGGTAAGCCTGAACAAAGAGCCTTGTCTCTTCACCAGAGCCCAGTTTGGAAATTAGAAAACAAACTTTTACTTTGTGCTGTTTTTTATCCCTCTACTTAAAAAGTTACTTAAAAAGAGTAACGAGATATTCTGGAGAAGTGAAAATGGGCTGACAGAGCGGATTGATCCATATGCTCCTGTTTGTCTTGGTTATAAATTATCTTTTCATGATGTTGAAAGCCATGTTGAAATTAGGTCATTTTAAAAGAATTTATTAAAAGGTATTGAAAATGCAAGGCCGTGGAGTAAGGAAATGATGCTTTGACTGACAGATTTATGATGGGTTCATCTAATTCTGGTAACAGACCTTGTGACCACATGCTCGCCACACCTTGCACACTTTGCGTACAACTGAGAAGAGAAAACCAGAACCCGTCCCGGGAGGAGGGGCCCCCGAGAGGTGGAGGAACAAGCTTCTCGGCCTCCTGCTTGTTTCTCGAGACGGGTTCCTCCGGAGGGTGGGAAGCAGTGGCCACAGGCCCAGCACCCAAGAAAGGCGGCAGCGAGGCCTGGACTCGAGAAGGCTTGGCCTTTGTCTCCAGTGTTGCCCCGCTTTCCCTTTAGGAAGCCCCCAGGGGGTGCGGCTGCCCCCCCACTGGTCCTGAGTCCAGACTCAGACCCAGGCAGGCTTCATCACGTGTCCCCCTTGGAGACCACTGCGTCCCCCCACAAGGCCTACAAAGTGGTGTCACATGCCCAGCTCTGATTCTAGTTTCCAGATTCTGGGTCTTAAAAAAAGACTTCTTTTTTCAACTTGTTGGGCTGGACATGGGCTCCCTGGGGAAAAGGAAGGCCTAACTCCTCATTCTTTAACTGCAAGCCACCCTGGGCCGCCCTGCTTCCACAATACACATTTCACGGGGTTATTTTGTACGGTCAAATCAAACGTTATCCCACAACTGAAAGCTGGAGCCCAATTATGAAAACGGCCATGGCCACCATCAGATGGAGAACAAGCTCTTGCCTTTCTGTGCAAATGTCAGGCACTCGTATGACTTTCCAACCTTGCGGGCCAACAGGCACACGGCAGGCCTGGTAGAAGGCGGAAGGGCCGGCCCTGGACTGGGGCGCGCCGGCGTGGGCAGACACTGCAGCCCCCCCACTTGTGGATCCGCAGGGCCCCTCCCCTGGCGGTTTCTCTGCTCTTTCTTTATCTCCAATTATAAGGCAGCGCCAGGTTTTCTAGTCAGCCGCTGCCATGTCTCCAAATGGCTTTTCAGTGTCAGTCCTATCAGGAAATTAACTCATCATGCAATGACAGCTGCTAATTTTTTCCCCTTACATGTCAGATAGATCGCCTGCTGAAGCTAATAATGAATCACCAATCCCTGATTAGAAGGTGCTTCCGAAACGTATAACTGCCATCTGAGCTAACTTTTTTCTTCATGTAAAATGATATCACCCTAGAGGAGGAGAAAACGAATCGTATTCTTCACCAAGATGGAACAGGAGGAGGTAGCCTCGGTGAGCTGCACGCTCTCGTAAATTATGGGCTGATATTACACAGTAAAGTAAGTGAAAACTTCCAGCTCTGTCTTTAGTTTGCTCAATGAACGACCACCTTCCTGTTTCCCTAGAATCAGCGCTGGTTGGGCTTCTCGGCTGGCCCCCCAAGTCTGTCCTGTGCCATTATTGCATCTCTGCTCAGGAAAACACAAGGTTTGACAGAACCGATGCCCAAATGCGCACTGGCCACAGGGCCTCCCAGCTGCGGTGCCCAGGCTCTTTGGGAGGGTGGTGGGAGCTACGGCGTCTGGCGGGAGGGCAGCTGGGCCTGGGCCTCCGTGGGGTCTCTGCCATGGTCAGTAGGTGGCTGAGAAATACCCACTGAGGCTCCTTCTGTCCGTCTCCTGGGACTTTGGGTCCACATTTTGGGACTGAGCTGATAACTAGTGTGCAACCTTCAGCTACACTGACACGGTTCTTCAAAGCAAACGAGGTAGCAAAGAGGTGTCCTCGGTGCCCACGAGGGGCGCACGTATGTGTGCTTGTGGTGCGGTGGGAGCTGTTGAGCGTCCTCCCTCCCACAGTGCAGTGAGGCCTGGAGATCCCAGAAGGACGCCTGTTTGAGTCACAGCTATCATTAAAGTGATCGCCTGTGGCTAAAGCTTCCTTTGCACAGAAGCCGATCTCTCGGGATCTCTCCACCATGTCTGGCAGGCCCGGCTGCCCAACTTGCGTGTGGAAGCTGGACTCGGAACCACTTCCACCTAGTGACTGGGCAGGGTGGTCGGGCCTCGCGCGTCAGCCTTCCTGAGGCTCAGTCATTTAACTGGCTGTAGCTTAATACAAAGGGACCTTTCTCTTTCTGGATTAGTATTCAAGAAAATACTTAATTTTCTTTGTCTTTTACTTCTTTACAGTTCTACTGTGTCCTCTAGCAAAACCCTCAAGAAGGCCGCAGACTTGCCCATGTCTTCCTTACAGACGAGCCATGCTGCAGTCCACGTACCCTGATCAGAGTCGGCCGCGCCTCATTATTCTAAGCGCATGTCTGTGTACGCTGCTTCAGCTCCCTTCATCTCAGTAGTCGTGTGATGAGAGAGAAAAGAGCGGCGACATTAACCCAGCTCTATAGGTAATTACAGGGTACAATACCTTGGCGAATCCTCTGCGGTCCTTCTGAGCCTCAAAACACCTTCTGTACAATTTTTTTATGCAAAGGCCTGCTCTTTTCATTGTGCGTATGACGTGATTGCTGGTTTGACACTGCAGGCTACACTGATTTTATGAAGGATTAAATGCCACCTGAGACATATTTATCCTAAATAAATCACAAACGGTAAACTGCAGCATGTCAGTGTCAACACCCTGGACGCGGCAGAAAGGTTAGCCATACAGGGCTAAGCACAGCTCGGAATTAGCATCCGAGCCGACTGTGGGCTGCAGCTAATGGGAGCGACGATCGGGAAGTATTTCCACCGAAAACATCCCCCCCACCCTTTTTTGTCTTTAACATGTATGAGAAGCTTGGAGAGGGGCCTCACTTTGTAAAGGTCACCTTTATCCTGGCAACAAACGGAAGTTGATCCTGTCACTGTTTGCTGAAGACAGTGTTTAGGAAGAGCTGAATTGCCCTGCCATTTTTAAGGGACATGAGCAAGTCACACTCAGCTAATTATGAATTGCGCTGTCAAACTTGAAATTTTGCCTTTTATTATTTTTTTGGAGGTCAGCTGTATCGAGGGAGCTGGCCCAGGATGGAGGGGACTCGCGATGAAGACGAGGTAGGAGGGCAGCCGCTCCACTTTGCAGGGTGGCTATTTCCTGCTGTCGTCGCAGGAAGGGATTTTAAACA
Organism: Phataginus tricuspis; assembly: GCA_029783875.1. NCBI lineage: Eukaryota > Metazoa > Chordata > Mammalia > Pholidota > Manidae > Phataginus > Phataginus tricuspis. Next base: position 40,888,655 of record JAQQAC010022866.1, on the reverse strand, counting down.
GTACTTTCATTTAAACTAAAGCTGTTGTGTGGTCTCTTCCTTTCTCTCATGCCTACTCCCCACAATTTCTAGATACCGACTGTAGTAGAGCGTGTCACCGTCAGACCCGCCTGGGCCGCGAGCCAAGCACTCAGGCACTCCCGCAGCGGGGACGGGGGGCGCCCCTCAGGAGCCCGCGTGCTCGGTGGGCCGCGGAAGAGACCACCACGTCAGACGCGAGAACTAGTTCTCAGGTCTCTCGCCGCCCACTGCTTGACTGCTGGAAATAAAACAGCACCATTATCTTCTAATGCTCTAATTTTATTTCAAAGAAAAAAGAAATAGAACAAAACAACTTTTCATTTGGGGGAGGGGATTATTTTACAATTTTGGAAAAGGAAGAAGAACAATCATATCGAGGAACCAGTTACGGGACCATGAGCTGGCGTCCCACAGCCGCCGTGTGCCCCGTCCGAGCAGAGGCTGCGCCGGGGAGGCCCGGGGCCGCAGGGGCAAGGCTCTCTGTCGTGGATGCTGGGCGCTAGCTCGTTCACGCTGACCTAAGTCACAAATAAATCCTGAAAAGTGATGTCAATACAAACATGTTATAAAAGCAAAATATTGATATGAACAATATTTTCCAAAGTGCACATTTCACTGATAGACTTTATTGTATGAAAGTAAGTCAAAATTAGAAGCATGGGGTTATGTTAACCAGGATATATTTTAACCAAGTATAAGTGCCAGGGCTTTGCTTAACCACAAACTTCAGGAGGTTTCCTTTAGCAGAGAGCAGCCAGTGCGATGAACACCCCCAGCGCTGTGGCCAGGACCCCGATGCGCCGGGTGAACTGACGCTCTGGGGACACTGATCCTGACACTTCAAAGCAATGACAGGAGCGGCCTGCCTCACGAAGGTAATGCTTGCAGCTGCAGGCTTAACCCCACACAGTAACCAGGCAGCACGGCTCCATGCCCGGCAGCCGGCGTGCATGCCTCCGGCCACACGAGACTGCATCCCTCCTTTCCCACCACCAGGGACAACCCCAGCAGGGCGGATATGGGAAACATTTGTGAGGGAAAAACCCAGGAAGAAGCTAAGCTTCTCAGCACACGGCTAGAGCGGAGGGAAAGGGGCCTCAGGAAAGCGCCGGTGGCCCCTGGGCGTCAGTGCCCCTCGGACGCTGGTCTGCTGGGAGCGGGCGAAGTTCGGGGTGCCTGCCTGCACCCTGGTGCAGACCCTGCTCAGGCTTCCTGGGCTCCGTTACTCTCTCTCTGGCTCTGGATTACAGTCGCTGCCGGGGAGCCGTCTTGGGTATAAATGACCATACTGGTCAACTGCTCGGCCGCACTCTGGACCACAGCTTCGGCACTGAGCGCGGCCCCAGCCTGCAGGACCCCCTGAGAGTCCGCTGTCCCCAGCACAGCATGGGAGTACATGCTTGCCTCGTCCTGCACCCCCGGGGGCAGTTCTGTCACGATGTAGTGAGTCGCGCCCTCAGGGAAGTCGTCGCCGGACTCCTGGACCATAGCGTGGACCAGCTCCTCAGTCACGATGATGTGGGAGATCTCCCTGTCTGATTCGGCCAGGCCTGCGTGCTGGCCGCGCGCCTCTGCCTCCTGCACGACGATCTGGGAGCCTTCTCTGGCCAGCATGTGGACGGCACCCTCCTCGTTCACTAGGACCTGGGTGACGCCTTCCTTCATGAGCTGGCCAGCTACACCCGAGTCACACACAGCAAACTGGAGCACGCCCTGCACTACTTTCTTGAAGGCCACCTGGGCACGCTCGTGCGAGGCGATCATGGCTGAGGGGCGGACCACCTGGGTCAGCACTTCCATGGGCTCCATGGCCACCGGGCCTTCCTGGATGTCTTGGAACATATGGATCTCGGGGGCGTCGGGCTGGGCAGGGGCACGGGGCGCCTCCTGGCTGGCCAACTGCACCAGCACGTCTCTGTGGCTAGTCCTGCCTTTCTCATCAGGCCCGGCCCTGCCTTCTGCACCCCCCAACTCAGTGACCGCACACAGCAGGGCATCCAGGGCAGAGGCCGCATCGGGCGGAGGAACGCCGGCCTCAGCGAGATCTAAAATCTCCTGCTTGGCCACCTGCTGCATCACAGCGCTGCCAGGGCTGAGGGGCTCGTCCAGGCCGGAGCCCCCGACGACCACCACCTGGGTGGCTCCGTCTGTCAGCTGTTCTGGCAGGACCGGCCCAGGGGCCACGCTGTCCACGTGTGCCCCGCTCTGGCTTGTGGTGATGACTTGCCCATCTTCCGTGATGTGCACCACCCGGGCCACCTGGCCAGCCAGCGCCAGTGTCTGCAGTGTGGCGGCGGCCGTCTCCTCCACGGAGGAGTCCAGGGCAAACTCGCCGTCGTAGCCCTGGATGATGATGACCTGCTGGACCTGCTCGGGCGCCGCCGCCTGCCTCCTGCCGCCGCTTCGCAGGGGCCGTTCCTTGACGGGGGACTCCTCTGCCAGCGCGGCCGCGGTGAAGGGGCTGTCTGTCTCCACGAAGGTGGCTCCTTGGCCCTTCAAACGGCATTCGTAGGACTTGGAAACAATGCCTATGGGAGATAAGGACCAGTTAGAGCCCAGACAAGTGACTTACAGGCTTAGGAGAAGGAAAAGTTTCCTGTAGCACTTTAAACCCAAGCAGAACCACTACTGTGAACCATTCCTCCACGGCTGCTGTGCGCTCGCGCCAGGAGGCCACAGAGGCTGGCCTCTCTGACCACGTGTGGCACATAGGCCCCTACACAGACCCTGGCAGGCCTGCTGCTGGCTCAGGAGTGAGTGAAGCTGTGATGTTAACAGGTGCTTCCCAGCCTCCTGGTTTGTCCAAACTCAATCCTCATCAGGCATTGTTTGCTTCTCCAATTCCTAGAGGAGGAATATGGTCACTCCCCTCAATCACTGTCATTTCTAAAAAGACATGCCGTCATCGGTGGCAAGAGGACCAGGAGGCAGTCAGTAGCAGTATCTTCCGACCCAAAGGAAAATCTTTCTTAAATTCACACACAGATGCAAGGGGGGACACAGGGGCCTGCACACACACACCCTGATCTCTCCTGGGGTTATCTATGACTTGACGGGGTCAAAATATGATTGTGAATTGTAATCTTCCTTTTCATAAAAAAGGGACTGAGTTTATTTTCTTCTTTAAATCCTAACTTTTCTATCAGTTTCATAATAAGTTTTCTTATTATCAGCTCCTGCCCTCCTAAATAAGAGAAATGATCTATAGTATTTTCGTATCTCAATGGCAAACCCATTACTGAAATGTTCTACTTTGTTTAAAGTAGGTCATTTTTTAAAAGTATACTTTATCTTTACCAAATGAGAGAAAATTATTATAAATTGTTAGATTATTTATTGCTAGCATCCCTTAAAAATAAGACAACAATTTTGCTTACCCTGTTGGGGCCGTTCTGTAAGAAAGGATTTCTTTTAACATGGGAGTTCACTCCGCACAGACCCCATACAAGGCCCATCTTTCCAGCAGGTACAGAATCTCAGGCAGGACCCACAGAAGCTGTTACATCCTATTTGCCAAGAGGACATTGAGGCTCATACTCAACTGTAGGCAACGGTACCAGATTTGGAAGCACATGTTAAATTCTAAAGCAGCCAAGTCCCAGCCCAGTTCCATATGTGGGGCTGTGATGCTTTGATGTGCTGCATCCACTTGTTCAACAGTCAGAATCACAGGAAGTCACACCCTGCATCCCCCTTGACTCGAGGCTAGCGGGAGCCTTCCACCTGGAAAGGCGGGGAGCAGAGGGGCTCCGGTGGCACTTGCTGGCTGGCATGGGCATGGAACTGGTGACTGCAGATGAGCAGCTTACGCAGGCCAGCACACCTCCGCTTCCTTCTTTACCCTCCTAGGAGAGTGGAGGACACCCAGGGCCCCCGGCCTGCTAGTTCCCGGCGCTTCCAGCGGCGAGCACGCCAAAAGCCTAGTGCCTGCAGCCCGGGACGGCATCACAGGACGTGGCCTTCCCCTGGGACCCTGCCCCTGGGGCTCTGTGGGCGCTCCCGGGGCTCCTTGAGGGATGGGGAGCATCTGAACGGCCTGCCGGGGAAGAGCCTGCAGGGGAGGTCTCCCTTCCAGCCCTCCACCTGCCTTACCAAAGACAAACGCACCCTCAGGAGGAGTAAGGCTCAGAAGGCAGACGAGATCAGGCGAAGCTGCACAGACTGCGCAAAGAGAGCCTGGCTGGCTGTGCACATGCTCTGTGTCAGCCTCGTCTCACGGCTGTCTTCCGGACTTTGACCCTCCCTGCATTCTCCCCCCTCGGAGGGCACAATGGCTCAGCACAGGGGCAGAGGCCAGATGAGGGCGGGCATTCCAGAGCTCCGTGCTCACCGCTTAAACTGGGTGGGGTGGGCCATTCCTGGCCGGCCGGCTGTCCTCTCGGACCACAGGTCCTCTGTGTGCTCCGCAGCCCAACGTCTTCTCCGGCATGCCTGCAAGTTCTCCCCTGCCCTCTGCCTTTCCATTCTGCCGGCCTCCATCACACTCTGAACTTGATTGGTTTTTGTCCTTTCTCTAATTTCAAGGTCATTTTCAGTTTATGGTTTTGAAAAACCAAGAAATATGGGAACAAAAAACAAAGAAGGCAGCCTTCAGTGCCCCCCTCCATCCCCCAGTGAATGACAGAGCGGGCGCCCTGCCTGTAGCGTAGTGACAGGAGAAGCCACTGTAGAGGGGAAGCGCACACACCCTCTTCTTGGGTAGCGTCCTTTCCCTCTGTGCTTAAGCCTCAGCCATTACCTTCTTTACCTGCAACCAGACGGAAAATCTGGGGTAGAGAGGTAGCCTCTGGATCCCTTGCAGCCCTGATAATTGTGCTATTCTGAGCTCCTTCCTGCATTTATTTGAATCCAGAGGTGGGTTCAGCCACTTCCAGACCATTACAGTAAACTACATGGGTAAATGCTGCTGCTGCATCGGGCCTGATGGAGCTCGGCGACACCAAGTCAGTGCGAGCCCAGCGCCTCCATCACAGCTCGTAAATGGGAGCGCAGGTCCAGCTTCTGATTCAGCAATTTAATAATTTCGAGTGCTGTCAGTACAGCTTTGAAAAATAGCACCTATAAAATGTAACAGCCTCAATCAGATTGAAAAAGATTCACCCACTGAAGAGTCTTCCATTTCGCCCATAATGAATTAATGTTGAGCTATGTAGAAGTTCAAGTGTCATTTAAACCAATGTGAATCTCTTCTGTAACTTGAAATTCTAACTGGCTATGACCAAGAATTTACTGGGTACATCAGCCTCAATTTCTGAGATCTTTCGAGTAAATATGAACTGGACAGCTTGCCAATGCAAATGGCCAAATGGACACGGTATTGGAAAACAGTGACTCCGTCCAGGTCGTATCCTAACTGCTGAGCCACCGGTATGTATAGCTCTGACATTGCACAAATCTTTGATTGAGCACAGACATAATATTTGTATTAAACTTTACATTTTTCAAAGACAATATTAGATTTCAGTATGATGATAGCAGCCAATCAAGAAGCGTGTCTAAAACAGTCTTTTGTACCCGTTTCCAACAGGGCCATAAGCAGCTTTGAGTAGAAGCTGTGACGAAGTTAGAATGCAGCCTCGTGCTGTACACAAATCCCGGCTCACTGCTTGCGCCCCTTCTGGAGAACAGAGAGAGGCTACTCCCTTCTCAGAACTACAGGCACCGGACATGTCTACCTCGGATGAAATGAGAAGGGTTTCTTTGCAGGGGGGCCGAGGATTTGTTTTCAGAGAAATGACTTCCAATTAGGCCTATTACTCCCGGTCATTATGAAACCAGGTTCCTCCTTCTTTGTCACTTTTGAAGAGTGCATCTCTGGAATTCGGAAACACAAGCTGTCATGGAGGAGCGGAGGGGTCAAGCTATAGAGGTTCACAGCCCCCAGATCCGTGCCAACGGCTCTGCCCACTTCTGGGAAGCCACAACCATGGTTTAGTACCCGACTTCTTCCTCCTTGTGTGTGTTATTCTTTTGTTACTGTCATCATTTTTTCCCACAGAATAAATACCTTATGCTTTTGTTAAGCTTACATTTAATTAAAATGTACAGAATTTGTGCAGTAAACTCGAATGAAACAAATAAAACAAGGGCCCCTCTCTTGAAGGCATACGTTGTGAATGAAAAATGTCATTACAGACTAAAAAATTTTGCAGTAAACAGGGCCTACAGAGAGAAGTTTCCCCTGTAATGACATCCATAAAATACACAAATGGCACTTTTAGTACCATCCTGAATATGGCATTTTCTGTGCTCTACACACAATCTAAATGGTTTGATCATAGAGCATAATACTCCATTGGGTTTATAGAACAATCAATGTTCCATAAAATGATGTATTTATCCAATAGTAGGCTCAGCAGTTACTGGCGTGTGACATTGCAGGACACAGGCCCGGATTCTGTGGTGGCACACGTGCTGGGCTGGCTGTAAAACTTATCTAACACCACTTCAACAACTTCATCTCATCTGCGTCAAGTAATTTGTTGAAGCCTCAGCTTGGTTTAAAAAAAAACTTGTAATAAAAATTCATAGAATTTTCAGGAGAATGAAAGCCGATGACAATAGAAAGGTCACATTGTGTCTCCACTAAAGGGGTCAAAGGTTGCCAGCTGTTCTAAAACTGAAAGTAGATTTCATGCATCGTGTAGCAGATAAAGATGGCGTTAAAAGGACTCATGTGAGCTGCAATGCCTCGTGTGCTGGGGAAGCCTGTGCAAATACCCTCTGTAAGCCACTGGGCTGCTACCAGCCAGCATTTATTTCCAATTTCTAAGCTTCTGCAACAGCATTACATGTTTATACATTGCTAGGTTACTTCTCAGATACTGTGTATGTTTTAGGTTTTCTATCTTGGGAGGCCACTAAGCTTGAAAATGTTAGGTTGACTCATTGTCATAATTAAAGAACCCTGAATGCAATGTGATTAAACAAGTAATACTTTTCATATAAAAATTTGGAGCACACATGACATTATGATTCTTAAGCCACATATAGTTTTCCTCAACTTCAATTTTAAGATATAATTTTAACAAGAATGTTAAGAAATCATACTTAGTGTCTATTAAAATGAAACAATATTAACAGATTATGTTAATAAATTAGAACCATATTTTAATGTCACAAAAGCTTATGTGTTTCTCAAGTGAAAGCAGGAAAAATGACAAATTAAAATTCAACGAAATATAATCTTTTAGAAATTTCAGAGCATGGGCAGATTATCCTCCCAACAGCAGTCCCCACTTGGATACCCAAACTGATGACCAGTAGCCACTCTGTGACGTGTTCACTGTGGGGACAGCAACAATTGCCGGTATGCCAGCGGATGCCCCAGGAGAGCTCCCGCTGAAGCCTGCTTCTGAAAGGTGGGCGCCTGCCGTGCCAGCGTGGCGCGCATCATGGAGCCCTCCCCATCCTGAGCCCTCTGCGCTGCCTCATGGCCCTGCGGCAAAACTGCAGTCCAGCGGCGTGAGAGGCCGGGGGTCGGTACTTGCAGCGGGTTACGGGCAGCACTTGGTCTTATATCCCCACAACACAAGGACAACTTCACTGCTTATTTTTTTGAGAGAAAACAAAGGATGGCCAGTACCTTAAGTCTGTTATTTTCAAGGGTTAGAAATGGACTTGGCCAGTGTTAATAAAATGCACACACAAATTAGAAATAGATTATTAGAGATACAAATTAAGTTTATTTTTAGTCTTTGGCATGCTTGTTAAATATGGTAGCTATATTAGTGAGATTAATTTCAGAGCACAAACCAGTTTTGGTAATTCTGAAATCCAAGCTGCTCTGAGCCGGCCTGGGCTTATGTTGTGTATACATATATCACAACAGAACAAGTGCAAGTATTTTGGTAAATATCTGCTTTATAGCCAGGTAAATGTATAAAGGTATCTGTCAAAGTCATTGTTCCATCCTCCACTGCATAAGGGCCCCTGGCTTATAACAGGAGATGAGGAAGATTCATTTTCTGTGAAAAATTACCTGAAGTCCACATCATTTCTGAGACAATCTTTCCCATAAGCTCAAATATACACTTTTATAAGACACACGATGATTCTTATGGGAGGAATACATAAGTGAGCAAGGACACAGATATACCTGACAAAGATTTCAGTCCTTTTTCTCAGTTTCCATTAGTACTACATTTAGAACTGGCAGGGATTGAAGATAACCATGTAAGACCCCAGAAATAAATACCAAGATATTCAGAAAAAACAAAGAAAAAGTTTTATCTCAAGTTGGCAACTTAAAATTGGCCAGGTTTCTAACTTTATCACACATCGTCTCCATGGGCAATGGAGAGTGACGAAGAGAAGACGGTATTTTACCTTTAAAGCCACAGACCCGAGGACACTTTGTGTTCTACCAGACCCTTAGGTATATATTATCATTTCCATGGGAGAAGACCTCATGGGAGCCACACATGCAAATCTCACGTGGAAGAGAGGGACAGTCCTTTAAGGTCACCTTGACAGGCTTTGGGAGGGAGGTGAACGGAGGGCATGGCCAACTGGTTCCCAGCCTGCAGAGGCTGGCGGGTGGGGCTGACGGATGACTGTGACACAGCCAGAGGACTCTGGAAACCTGACTCATGTGACAGAAATAGTGCCTTCATGTTTCACAAAGGTGATGAAATGGGACTCAAAGGTTAGACTGTAAAGTGCTCTGATCTTGTCACTTACCCATAAAGAGCACTTCTTAAAAACAGCTCCTTGATTTACTAGCAGAAGTGCTTAAATGTCTTGGGTCCTGTCTGGAACAAGGCGAGGGATGGCAGGGGAAGCGACGCTGGGACCAGTACCAAGTGCGCCTGGCATTCTGTACACATTTTGGGGTGTCAAGGTTAGCCTGGCCACCGTGAGGGGAGGCCTGCCCCGGGTGTGCTCTTTCCCTCCCACCTCCTGTGCGAGCAGTTCCCAGGGCACATGTGGCCCTGGGGGACTCAGCCACCATCCTGTTCCTCTGCACCATGTCTGCATCAGTGTTAGTGTGGCTGCTAAAAGGTGAGATGCACCCTCCCCACTCATGCTTTTGGGGAACCTGGGGGCTTGTACAGGTTGTGGAGTTTCAGGCCCAGAGCGCGTGGAGCCATCCTGGGGGCCATCAGAGATTCAGCCCGCAGCTCAGCCTGCTCACTGTAAGGCCACATCCCTTTGACTTAAATACCTTAACTCAAACTAGCACTAGCATTCTTTGTGCTAAGGAATCAGGAAATCTGGACGCCTGAAGACCTTTTCCTAATGCGCTCCGACAGTCTTAGAGCACTCCCAATATAGGTAACACAATACTAGGAGACAGAGCCTATTTTCCAAAGTTGTACAAACATCACACATACTTTAAAAGGTAAAATTATGCAAATATAAGCCAGCCAACATCGTTAGCAGGGCATTTCTCTAACAAGGCTGACTTAAAAGGCTAACAAGGCAGATTAAATTTGTCTCCTCTTGTCTTTCTGGCCAAACCTATAAAAACATCACATCATCTGTGTAGCCTGCTCACACCTCCTGTACACTCCAGTGTCCTCATCTCTTTCCCGAGGAGGTGAGACGAGGCAGACATTTGTCTTCATTGGAGACACTTCTGGAGGAAGGTAAAGAGCAAACCTCTCTCAGTAACAGCACAGAGGCACCATTAAAATCAAACTTACAGTAAACAGAACCTGCAGCTGGGGTAGAATGCTCACTGTTAGTATTTTAATTATCAGCAAGCTTTGGAGGTCTGACATCTGCTCGAAGCCGGATGACAGCAGCTGCTTGCAGACTTCTCCGCATACTAAACTAAATCCTCTGTCCTGGGCACATCGCTGCTACTTTCCTATTACATTTGCTGGTTTTGTGTGTGTGTGGCAACCCAGTAAGGCCCAACCTCTTCACAGGGACAAGATGCACAGCCAGCACACGTCCTGAGCCTGCAAGGTGGTGCCTGGGTCTCTGCTGCTGGGTCGGCCAAGTGCTGGGAAGGATCTGACCCACATGCTACAGTGACTTCTAGGACAAGCAGAGGAGACGGAGGCAGCTCAGAACACTGAGGCTTTCCGTAATAGCAAGCAAGGTCGTTGCTGCGACGGCTCGGCTAACTCAGGGAGGGTATCTGAGTGCTGGCTGGGCGCTTGGCCTTCTCGAATGTGAGGACAGAGAGGCGGCAGCAAGGACCAAGGCAGACACTGCCGCGGTCAAGGTGGAAACGGTGATGCACTTTCTTGTTAATCAGTGAATACCACAATCTTTATTTTAAGATCTTCCTAAATATCTAAGTTAAACTCCTATGTCAAAATTGCTGATTATCTATATGGCTCAGATAATAAAGTTTAAAATGGACTGAAAAGATACTAAACCAAAGTCAAATTCTGAGCCTTGAACCACTGCTTTGAAATGAGCAGATAATACAAACTTGTAAACTAAAACAATGAGTAAAACACCAGCGGCTGAACCTAAGCTTCATGAGACAGAGAGTGAAGGTCAGCAGGTGCCCCTCCACACCTGGCTTTCCGAGGGCAGGGGCCTTGGGAGGGGCGTCCTCTGAAAGGCCCGTTATGCCCCCCATGCCACCCCAGGGGACCTGGGCTGCTGTAGTCGGAGCAGGCGGGACATCAACCAGTGCCTACATGGGCCATGTGGCTGTCTAGCCTCATCTGGAGGTGACACGTTGTGCCTCCACGCTGACGTATGCCACATGTAAAGTCCTACAGCAGGTGTCCATGGTGTGCGTGGTGAAACAGCACGATACCTTGGGAGGTGGGTGCAGTCAGCGTCAGACACGATGCCACTGTCTGGAGGAGGCACAGACCTGAACACGGCCGCTCCGACATTACCATTAGCTCCCTAAGCCGTTTAAAGGTGTGCGACATGGGCAGCATATGGTGCCTGTCCACCAACACACTGCCAGGGTGGAAGGCTGAGCTATTTGACATCAGGGCCCCACGCTCCATGACTCCGGTCTCTGCCTCTTCAGGGGCTACTGTCTCCTTCAAATGAGCACAGCTTTGCCCAGATATTTGAATCCGCCCAAGCTCCTGTGGGCAACACCCACTTCTCAGCATCTTTATTTATGTTTGCAATTGTATACGTGTCACCAGACAGGGAAATTTTGATGAACAAGCCCAGAGAAAACATAACTGGGCTCACAGTGGCTTGAGGGACCCACAGATGGAGCAGCGCTGGCTTCCTCAGTGCCCGTGTGTCCAACTGGAGGGCGATGCATGGCACTGGATGGGCTTGCCCTGAACTGGGCTGTTGACCTGGGCATTAAGAGCTACCACAGAAGAGAAGGCCTAGGGAGAGCCTGCCCACTCAGGAGGTGACTAAGTCACAGCACAGCACCTGAGGAGCGTGGCCGGACCGTGCCGTGATCAGGCCACAGGCTTACAGGGAACAGAGCAGGTGGATGCAGAGAGGGCTCCTGCCGCCACTAGTGCACAGCACTGGCTCTCCAGAACCCAGGGGGATGCTAGAGAGCGACCCGAGTGAAGCAGTAGCCTGGGTCAGAGGTGCAGTGCTGGGTACTCGGAGGGCAGGTTAAGTGGCCCCAGGACCACGGAATGTGGCCACGGATTTGATGAGCGCTTCTTTCCCACTGATTAAAAAAAAGAATGGAAATCATATGCTTCTGCCTGGGATTGGCAACAAGATTCTTCCACGGTTTATTTCAAGGCTCCGTTAACTCTCCCAGCCCTGCCATGGTTGTTTTAGTCCAAAGGGACTAATGTGCCCGACATTCCACAGAGCATCACACATTTCCGGACGTGGACTCTGCCGCGCCGAGCAGGCTGGGCAAGTAAGTGACTGCATGCTGGGGGCCTCAGCAGGCCAAGCGGAGTCCAGAGGAGGAAGACAAACTACCAAGAGTCGGGGCGTGCAGTTCCGAGGAGCTGGTGGGCACCGCGCATGGGGCCTGCCAAGATGTCTCCCTCAGAGTGAGAGGACTCCGCCTCACCTTGCATCTCCTGCCACAGGAAGGAAGTGCAGTGTCTGGTCAGCTTCTCTAGGTTCTGGAAGAAATGGTCCTCTCCTTGAATGCTTTTCCAGTTCCCTTCCTGGTAATGTGGGAGGCTGCCAACCCCGTGGAGGGCCTGGCACAGGCAGCCTGCCCAAGTCCGGACCCGTTAGGTGTGGGGCTGGTGGGGAAGGATGTAGGACCATAGGCTGAATGCTCGTATCCCCTCAAACTTGTCCGTGGAAATCCTAAGCTCTAGAATGATGAGCGACTGTGTGAGGAGGCGGGGACTTTGGGAGGTGATCAGGTCCTGAAGGTGGAGCCCCAAGAATGGGACCAGCGCCTTGAAACGGGCACAGAGCTCGCTCCCTGCTTCCACCACGAGGACCTGGGGAGAGGGCAGCAGTGCGAGGCCGCTGGCACACAGCCTCCAGAACCATGAGCCGCGCGCTTCTGCTGTCCAGGAGTCACCCAGGCGGCGGTGTTTGGTTGGAGCAGCCTGAGGGGACGCAGACAGGATGCCCCAGTGCAGGCCCTGGGGTTCGGTCAACACCACGCCACTCACCACAGAGCAGACATTAGGCCGTGGAGAAACAGTCTGTGGCACCGACAGAGGCAGATCGCTTGGCCACGGGCAGCAGGTGACAATGCCGCCAGATCCCCATTGTGAGTCAGGGTCTGGTGGCCCTGCCCCGTGTCTCCTGCTGCTCACTCGGCATGGGGCTCACCGAGTCGCAGAGCTGACGGGCCCAGCAGAAGTCCCCTGTCACGTGGAAACAGAGCTGCGGCAGGCGGCCCGAGCAGGGCAGAGAGCCAGCATGAGCTCAGGAGGAGGAGGCCCGAGTCCCGCGTCAGGGGACAGACAGGGCACGCACGGGGTTTCCAACCAGTCCCAGGCAAGCGTTTCTCACGTAGCCCAAGGACCGGTCCGCTTCTAGCCCATTTCCCCGTCATTCTGTGCCGAGCTGATCGGTGAGGAGTCACCCTCCAGACACAGCACTGGGAGAGACTGGGCCACCGAAGGGAGACGGGAGATTATTACTGTCCAGATCCCACCAATTCGGGAGGATGCAGCGAGAGCTGGTGAAACCCTTCAACAGAATCTGAAACCAGGAAATTTAAATTCTCACCTATCTAGTAAGACCGCACCCTGAGTCTCTAGGTTCTACTTTTATTACTATTTACATTTGCTGGATGTTCCATCCAGGAGCTCACGTATTTCAGATCATTTTCTTAATTTTTATTTTTTAACAAATATTAATATCAATACTAAGTTCCTTGTGTTTAATTCCTTACATGAACTAGGCAAATATGAACTACCCTTTTAAGAGATTAATCTATTTGAAGATACCGGCATGCAGATAATTACAATAAATAAAATATAACATAACTGGATAACACACGTTCTAACAGCCATGACTTCAAAGAGAGATGAACTCACTTGGTCTAAGGCAGGGACAGGAAGCACCCACAGAAAGCCTGAAGGATGAGGAGCAGAACCAGTGGGGAAGCCCCCTGCACCATCGTAAGCATATGCTGAACCCTGTGCGTGGCTTGGCTGCGAAATTTCAGCATGGGGGGAGGACAGGGACAGAGTGCAAAGGTGGCTTGTCAGACCTCAGGGCTCCGGCCTCGGCTATCTGACAGCGGCAGCAAGCCACTGAAGACATTTAAGCAAGGAAATAACATGATCTCGCATTTGTGTGATTGGAAGTAACTGGTGACATGGAGCAGGAACGCTGCCTCTGGTGAAGGGCTCAGCATGGACTCTCGGCCTGGAGGCCTCGCACTGCCTCCCTGAAGGAGACCGGAAGGCGAAGACGACCCAGGAGCAGTCTCAGGGGGGACCAGAAGCGGAAAGGAGATCAAGAGACGCTTCAGAGGGACAAGGGCAAGATCTGGAAATCACGGGAAGGTGGGCTCAGAGGCGGGGCTGCAGGAGCGTGGTTCCTGGAGCCCCTGGCCTCCTTCCTGGTGTGCGCCACTCTGTTCTCACGCCAGGGACCCCGCACTCTTCAGCCGTCCCTCCCGAGGCACACACCCCAGTGAGGAGGGCCTCAGCTGCTCCCCATTCTTCCGGGCACCTGGCACTTGGGGCCCGGTGTGCTGGCACCATCTTGGTGGAGGGGGGCAGGCGGCACAAGAGGGGAGGGGGAGCGGGAGCTCACTGTGCAGGGGGACGTGGTGAGCGCCCTTTGCAACACTGTGCCCGCCAATGGGTGATCAAACGGTCCACTTTTCAGGGGGGATCGCACAGGGCAGGAGCAGGGCTGGGAACAGCAGCACACCAGGGGGATGAAGGGAGGTGGAACGAAGAAAGGAAGGAGAGTGGACGGGGCAAAATTCAGATTTCCAGGTCTCCTGGCTCACAAGGAACAGTTTCTCTGTCTGCCTTGGGTCTCAGCAGCCCAGGCAAAACATCTGTTTGCTTTGGGTCCCATCCCCGAATTCCTGCTTCCTTGTCTCTTCATTCTCAGTCTAATACCAGGCCAACGGAAGCGCCCACCAATCCAGCAGGCACTCTGGCCCTCCAGCAGTTTGCTAAGGTGCCGTGCAAGGTCACGCACGGCAATAAGGGAAACTGTTTCCGTTTCTATTTGAAGAAAATCAATCAAACAAGTATTTAAATATTTTCTCCTGTAACAACAGAAAAGCTTGAGGCTCTAAGTCCTGCTCTGTGAACCTGAACGTGACCGTTTGTGACACACCCACCCACTGGGTTGCTGCAGTGCAATACTGGCTTGGTGCCTCTGACCAATAAGAGAATTTTAACTTGTTTTCATTCTCAGTTACATACCGTTTAACTTAGACCCACAACAGACAGCTGTTTAATGCCTAGGAGCATAAGAGACATTGACAGTAAAATGGAAGTCACGAGAGAAACTGCTATGGTAGTAATTCTGCAAATGTGCCTCAAATTGACTTTCAGAAAAGATCCTTAACTCGTGTTCATTTGATCAAGACTCTTAGAGAGCACCTGACGGTATCTAGTATTTCAAAGGCCAATCAAAAAAGGGGACATATTACAGCCATATACATACAATATCAAATCCCAAAGAGACAGAAAGCATGTTCAGTTAATTTTTTAAGAATAATGATTGCGCACAAGCAAAGTACGTTATTTGCAAATAGGTGCTTGCAAATTGTAGGCTCTCTCATACTGTCATTTCAAAACAAGGCAAACACTTTAACCAGTTATAAAAATGTATGAAAATAATCTACATGACTTTTTAAAAGGCACAAAATGCCATCGACTCCAGTGTCAGCCCATGAGTGCAGCTATCAGCCTGAACGTCAAGCTGAGAATGAGATTCCTGAGGGACACGAAGAGCACCCTGTCGGTTCTTACCGGCAACATGCTTTGGGCCAAGGGAGAGGTGGGCTTGGCTGGGAATCGCATAGCTGACTGTAAGCCAAACACAGGCAGGGGTCCCAAGTAACTGAGCGGCGCAGTCACCCGGGCAGCATGGGAGGCCGGGAGAGAACAAAGCTGAGTGAAGAGGCCTAGGGGATGCGAGGACTGAAGAAGGTCAAAGCCAGTCAGGACGACTACATAGTCAAGACCCAGGGTCTTGGATGGCAAGAAAGATGAGGGGGATCAACCATGAGAAGTGTCGAAAAGAAACACCATGCAGACCGGAGTCAGGTCTGGCCGGGTAGTGTGCTAAACAACCAGGAAGACCACGCACTTACCCTTCAAATTAGAGGACTGTGGAGAGGGACCAGGGCAGTGCCCAGGCAGAACACAGGAGCAGGAGGCACCAGCTCGCACCACAGCAGATTTGCCTCGGAATATGTAGCCTCGGTCCATTACCGACATGAGTGTACAGTTCTGGCAATTTCTCTTTAGAATACATGGTTAATGCACTATAAATACCAACACATGCCATTTTTATACAGAAATCAGAATACAGCACGACCTGACTGGGGGCTTCATTGACAGAAGGAAGGTATGTGAAACGCAGAAGGGCCTTCCCGGGATATGGAGATTCCTGTTTACCCTCACTGGTGTTCACTATTAAATGTCGTCAAATATTTTTCTGGACAAAAATGTCCCACTCTTTCCTGGAGTCACAAGACAATCAGAATGACAGTACTGAATTAATTCCTCATTTGCTGGCTCAAAGAAACTCAAAGCTGAATTGCCAAAGGGCAAAACAGAGCAAGTGACATCATCCATCTTGGCTCTTATACATGTCCACTTGATTATGGCGCTTGCCCGTCTGCGTTATCCCGGTGACCTAACAGCTGTTGTCTTACTTCATTACAGACTGCCAAGGCGTCTATTAGCAGGAGCTATGCTTTGAAAAGTATTATTAAATATCTGGAATTCTTAATGGAAATTCCAGGAAGTCCAGCAGATACATCATATATATAAAGTGAAGGAAAAAGTACCCCCTAGGAAATTCTCCATTATGAAAATATGTCCTAAAAAGCCACCTATGCCTGCAGCCTGCCCAGGGACCAGGGGCCAGCAGCGCAGCCGCCTGGAGTTCATGTGCTGGGCCTTGAAAACCCAGCCTCAGAGGGTGGGCTCCAGCCACGTTCTAGGTGCTGCGTGGTTCTGTTGTCTAGGCCTCCTTTTAGCTAGTTATGCCTATTGATGAGAACACTATTCCTTCTCTGCTCATATTTCTGGTGCTGCCCTGCTAATGATTAAGGCAGCCCAGATAACCTGTGTATCGGTCTTCCCTACAGAGCATATGTACAAACAACCCCTAAAATTATCATTTTACCACTTCACTTGGCTGGGCTCTTTCTTAAAACATGCCTTTATTATTCAATTTTTGGTTTCACTGTCCCACTTTCTAAATTTATTTACATGAAGAATCACGGTCTTAAATATTCTGATATATTCAAACTCAGCTTGGATTTTAGATCTAGCCTTATTAATACAGGCTTCATTCCTTTTCAACATAAAAAGAAACTGCCATGAACATAACAATTTATTTGGCCCAAACTTACCCTGGACATGCTGAAGGACCCAGGACAAGGGACATTTGGGAAAAAAATATACGTAAGATACTTTTTAGCTCACACCTTGCAGAAAATGTGTACTTGGAGAAAGAAAGTGTTTTTTTGTTTGTTTGTTTTTTAACCAGTCTTAGACTCAACACTATGAAAAAGAAATCTCAGGAAGGGAGGCAGTTGGCACACTGACTCTTTGCACGTCTATTAAAGGGGCAGCGGCCTGCTCCATGCGTAGCAGGCCTTGAGACTTGATGGTGGAGCCAGGACTCCGCTGTGCTGCAGACTGGTTCAGCTTTCTGTTGGATTAGGAGTGCATTTTAATTGGAAGGATCAGAACTATTAAAACTTTCCCCATCAAGAGGGAGCGAAGCAGTGCAGCTAGAGTGGGCGGAGGGAGCCAGAGGTGCGTGGCCTGCGGTGCTCGGCACAGGGTTTCAAACCCGGTAGGTGAGACAGGCCTTGGCTTCTCCCTGTTGTGGAATTCTGTGACGCCGTGATGATGTCGATACTCTTGGGACAAGCCGAGCAACCTGATTCCGACCACTGCTTCCTCTATGGAAAACATCTATTGACTGGTCTCATATTGTTACCTTTTTGAAATGAGATTCTGCAGTCAATCCTTTCCTCTAAGGATTATATTGAATCCTTCAGTATATTATATGAATAATAAACATTCTCTTAAATGCCTAACATACCTCCACCTCCACAATATAGTAGCTGATTGTGTTATTTAGATTTGGAAATTAATAGGCTGGTTGTAGCATTAAAGCTCAAATGGATTTACAGTTATCGTATTTGGCCCAGTGTGATTTCAAATAAGAATTACTTCTGATCATTTGAATGGAAATTCAGAAACATTAAAAGAAGCCATGTTTAAACTGGCTGGTTCATCACATGCAAATACTGTGTGCATTAAGATGGGAAATACCCCTTCATAAAGATAATGAAAACTGACATCAATATAATAACAGGTTTATAGATTCTGAGACTTATGCAAGAAATAGATTTCCTCATTCTGCCTAAAAGCACATTCATCCACCCCACCCAATTCATATTTGACCTGCAACCCCAAACAAAGCCCTTTGGTCTGTTAGCATGAAACCTTATAAAATTACTCAAGATTCTCGACATTAAAGTTTCCATGTTTTAAAGAGAACAAACAGGGTACACGGGTGACAAGTATGATAGCCGAGAACAGCGCAGCGGGCAAAGCAGGGGATGGATGGGTGCCCCAGCCTCCAGCATTCACAGAGCAGCCCCATGAATAGCACTGTGGAGAACAAAAGACAGTGATGATGAAATTGGTGCTTTTGTTTTCTGAGGCTGGCACAGATGGCCTGGCATGCTTCATGTTTCATTTTCAGGAAACTTCAGCCACATTTCCAGAGTAACATTTCCACTGTTTGCAGGCAAAGAGTCTATGTGAAGGAGGCCAGTGACTTGCCAACTGTTTTGCTGAACACCCCAACTTCAGCCAGAAAAAGGAACTGAAACACTCAGATAGGTTGAGTGCTTATAATCTTATGTAAACAATGCAAATGAAATGGATCAGTTATTAATATTTAACGGCCATTAAAATGAGTGACTTCTAATTTCCAGTTAGACATAGAGTTCTAGTATAAAACTTTCTGTAGAGATGATGATAGGTACACATCTTACACACACACACACACACACACACATGATTTTCTCTTAATCAAGCTAAAAAAAGTGTCATTCCTCATTCAGACACATACTACTGGCACTGCATTCTTTGACTTCACAATAATATCCTTGAAGGAAGGCTTTGTTGTGATGGAATTTGCACCAATGTGTTTAGACTGAGTGTTGAGTGTAACAATAACTAGTGTACCTAGAAGAACTTTGATACACAAATAAATCTTTAGACTTAGCCCAGCACATTAGGTATGTGGTAATCTTTAGCAGAAAATAAGAAATTTCAACCAACATCACATGTAATAACAAGTGATAGTTTAAAAAATTAAACCAGTCAAATATATGAATTTAGTCACATCTGGCATATATAAAATGTATTTATAATATAATAGGATACAATATATGTAATTTATTTACAATAAAAGACACTTAATATATTTATTTCAAACCACCTATCTTAAACGTATCAATGAAAATCTCATTGGCACTAACAATCTGCAAGTTTTAGGGAAGTGCCATGTGAGTGATATGCATCTAGGGCTATTTTAAGTTGAGATCCACTTCCTGATCAGGATTGTCTAGGGCTGTTCCTAATACTGAAAGAATAAGAAATAAGGAAACAACACAAGCAAACAGTAAACCAAGCAAACCAAATCAGTCTGAACACAGCGTAAGGCAACAGGATCCATAAACAATACAGCATCTTCTAGTGGCTTCCTGAAGTCAAAGCCAGAACTATCAAGGATTCTAGTTCTAAAGGCCTTATCTACTTATAAAAACAAAACAAAAAACCCTTTCATGAAGCTGTACGTAAAGAAACTGATTTTGTGCATTTTTTCAAAGGGCAAGACATTTTTCCCCCAAATGTTACTAAATAT
Source organism: Phataginus tricuspis (assembly GCA_029783875.1). Classification (NCBI taxonomy): domain Eukaryota; kingdom Metazoa; phylum Chordata; class Mammalia; order Pholidota; family Manidae; genus Phataginus; species Phataginus tricuspis. The sequence goes on along the minus strand of JAQQAC010022866.1, from coordinate 40,869,197 downwards.
TCCTATGAAAACTTTATGTAAAGGTTCTGAAGATGTCAGGAAAGGCCAATTGTTCTCATCGTGCCAGAATGTTTCCAGTAGTGTTTTGTATTTTGGCCCAGGGATCAAAATCTTATGCTGACTATATTTACATATTTCTCCATTTCATTTTACTACAGCAGCATATAGTGGACACCAAAGACTAAAGGTAAACAAAAGAATTCACAACTGCTCAGCAGCTTTCTATGCCCAAAGTAAACCTAAGAGTTCAGCAATTTAAAGAATTCTGTCATTGATTATTAAATCAGCTGGCTCCCCTGCAAATGACTTTAACATATATGTCAAATATCTATTCTTAGTTGGAGGCTGGATTCTAACATCAAGACATAGGGCACTTTACTTGGCAAGTTAAGCATTTTTTATTAATATCTTAGCTAAAGCCACAGGGGCAGCTTTTTAAATCTTATCATGACCAAACATCATGGCTGCCATAGAAGTGAACCCAACCTTTGGCTACTTTAAGATGACACAGAACTTGCAAAGGAAAGCATTGCCCTCAATATCAGGGACCATGTTTTAATAGAGGAATCTGATTAAGGGGCACAAACTGGTCATCCATGTGGATGTGATGGAGAAGACAGGAGCTAAGCAGGCTCGCTTGGCAAACCTAGATTTGGGGGTAGAAATAAGGACACAAAAACAATCTCTATTTGGCAAGCTGCCATGCAGGGTAGGGATCACATATCACCTGGGTGGCTCTAGTACATTATATGCATGCTTCACTCGTTATGAGCAAGAATTTTCTAAAAACTAGAGCAGTTCACACATGAATAAATACATGAAAAGATGTTCAACATCATTAGTCATGAAGAAAATGCAAAATAAAACTATGATGAGATACCACTACACATTTACTAAAATGGCTAAAGTTAAAAAGATTGATAATACCAAGTGTTGGTGAGGATACGGAGCAACTGGAACTCTCATACTTTGTTGGCTGTTGCAAAAGGGCACAGCTACCATTGGAAACAGCTTGGCAATTCCTTACTATATGACCCCACAACCCCATTCCTGAGGAAATGAAAACATATGCCCACACAAGACCTGTACCCAAATGTTTACAGTAGCTGTACTCATAGTCACCCACAACTAGAAAGAATCCAAACGTCCATCAACAGCAGAACAGAATAGATACACATTGTAGTGTATCTATAAGAATGGAATGCTACTCAGTGATAAAAAGCAACAAATGACTGCCTGCTGCAACAACAGGAATGACTCTCAAAAGTACCAAGCTGAGTGAAATGAAGGTTTCATACCATACCATTTCATTTACATAATATTCTAGAAAAGACAGTACTATAGGGAGAGCCAAGAACTGGGTGTTGGATGACAAGATTAATATAAACAGACCAGAGGAACGATTTGAGGTGACAGAAATGTTCTATAACTTGAGTGTGGTGGTTCTTACATGACTGTACACATTTGTCAAAAGTTATCCAGCTGCAAACCATAAAAGGATTAAATTTACTATATGTAAATTAAGCCTCAATTTAAAAAAAATGAATGCGCTACATATAAACACTGAGTTCCTTGCCATGAAAAGTTTTTGAGCAGCATCTAGGTGACTTCCTTTTACAAATGCTACAGGACATGCTTCTTCATCCGGTGGCCACTGGATCATGTCCGATCTAAGGAAACTCAGGATTGTACAGTTATGTAATACCATGACTTTCTTTTTCTTCACCTATAATTCTTCAGATCAACTTAATGACTTATTTTTAGCACCTGAAAACAAATCTGCTCTGTTCAGGGTTACATTTATTTCTAGAGACAATGTAAATGTTATGGTTCATATAATCTTTTGAAGTCTAATAATTACAAAAGTCATTAGGCTGAATTATCATTTATTTGTATGTTTTATCGATGATACAGAAATGAGCCAAGATTATTCGAAGGAAAACATACATTCAGCGAGGCCACATTTGTATACATTAGATACCTAAAAAGATATGCAAATTATCTAAAGCTAAAGACGAACTTTTATCAAGCTGGATTTAGTGTTATGACTGTAGGAGATGCTGGGAGGGTCTTCTATTGACATTTGTGAATGTATGCTACACTCTGTCTAACTGAAAAAAGACCATCTGCCAAATGAATGTGGCTTTATATAAAAATGCGGATGTGATTGTCCACCAGATGGCTGTAATTGTGGTCAATGAACACTGGTTTTTCTTTTCTGTTTATCCTTCAGTTACACTAGAGCTGAATATTGGCTTTCTGCTGAGGTGAGGCGGGTTTTTCTTTGCATGTTTTCTGGGGTGCTCCGATACAAGCCAGATGTGACAGCCCTGTAGTCTGCCTCACCAGGCCTCGGTGATCTCACGGCCACAAGGCCCTGGGAGAGTCGTGTCAAGCTATTGCTGGTTTAGACAGATTTTGTACAGTGAGCAAGTGTGCTCTTACATACCTAAAGGAAGGGGGAAAATCTGATAGCTGTTTCAATGGCCATTAGAGTCTTCTCTTCTATGACAGCAATTCTAATGACCACGTACAAGCATGACAAGGCTTTTATCTGTCAACAATGCTATCTTTTCATGAATAATATGATTCCCAAAGACTTCAAGACTCAGGTTAGCTTCAGACTGACATCTAAGCTGGGCCATGGACCAGCTGTGCTGAGACAACGTCTTTAGCCTTTCTAAGCTTCAGTTTGTCTTCGGAATGGGATAACCAGACCTTGCAGGGTGGCTGGGTCCTAGGAATAGGGTGCGAGGAGCCAGGCAGCAGGTGCTTGGCCTACAGGAATGCACACTAAACACCCCTGTCCCCGCTTCCCTTCAACACTTACTTTTGAGATAACTGTCACTTCTGAAAAAGCCCCTCCGTCATGAGTTTGATGCCGTATTAGTAAAGAACTTGGTGGTAATACATGTGAGGCTGTGCTATTCCCCACGTGCTCTGCCTTGGCAGTTTCCAAAGCTGCTTTTCACAAATTAGAATGGTGTTTAGAAGGCTGGGTATTAGAAAGAGTGTAAAAAATTACTGAATTTACAGTTAATGAATTAGAGCAGCATCAATATAGGTTAATTCAAATAGTGTATGTTTTGGGAAAAGAGTTACCCTGCAGGCAGCGGTGGGCTCTGAGTGGCAAGGAGGGCCTACATGCAGACTACTAAATGCCTGTACTCAGCTCCTAACTGTTAATGAGCTTATAATCCGTAATGGTTTGATTATCTTAGGGTTGAAGCCAAGTACAGGCAACTCTTACCCCTGTAACTAAGGTAATATGTAAAGATGTAGTATGAACTCAGAACTGACAAAATATGCAGGATGTAAAACATATAAAGCTATAAATCCGACTGACAAGATATAAAGGAAGAGAGCCTTTCATCTCCCTTTAAATAAAGACCAATACCCATAATCTTTTTTTTCTTAACATACTAAACGTAGGGAATCAACTCACAGCCCTTCAAAAAAGGCTTTTTTCCCCTCCTCTGACGGCTCCCTCCCAACATCCAGCACGCAGTGCCCAACCTCTACTTTCAGGTGCCCCTGAACTTCAGTCTCTGAAGGAGGCTGAACACCACCACATCCCGAGGCCTTTCTGAACCCCGCCCCCATCAGGAAGGGTGCATCCCGGTACCGCAGCTGCCGAGGCCCTGCTCAGGGGGGTGACCTGGGCGATAAACGCAGTATGGAGTTTGGGGAGCAGATGTCGGCGAATGACAGTGTGAAGAGAGGGCTGCTATTTATAGGAGCTCAGAGGCCAAACGCTCCCAGTGAGAGGAGCCCGAGAGGAGGCCAACTCGAGAGCAGCGATCGTGGCGGACCCACGGCTGCGCCTCCCGCCTCGTGCCCAGCCTAATTTAGTTGTACACAACTCACGGCTGAGAACAACAGATTCAGCTTATGAGAAAAATGAGTTTTAACTAAAAATTTCCCTGGGGAAATGTATGAAATTGAGCCTTTTCTTTATGACTATGATTTTGAAGCTGTAACCTACATCAACTCAAATTACCATCAAATTCCTGAAACCAATTGTCAAGAAAGACTCTCTCTATAATGGATTAAAAAAAAAATAAATAAGGAAAAGGAAAGAAAAAGAAAGCAAGCCTGGCACTTCTGTTCGGAAATTGGTTAAGAGATAACGTGCAAACTAAAAACTTTCAAGTATTCATAAGACATAAAAAACACTTAAAACAAATGATTTGACAGCTGCAAATGCGGCTAACACCTAGCTGAATTACGGAAACAGTGTGGATAATTACGTTTCTCAAGCGTTAGGGCTCTGTGGACCAAGGTCCTGTCGGCATCGCCCGGCAGCACAGTGAATGTGCAATAATACAAATCCTGCCGCCACATCACCTCCGTCTCTTTATCATCCACACATCAGTGAGAGCGGTGAGAGGCGTCCCGTGATTCCGGCGGGCTTCCTTTGAAGGATCCACACGTTAATTACTGCACTAATTACGGTTTTTGAATAACTAACTGAAGTAAGCGGCCTATGGGAGGTACAGGCATAAACCTAAGACTGAGAAAATACTAGTTACTGAATCATCAGTGTAAACTGACACATTGAACAGGTTTAAAAGAAGTGGAGCAGTGGATTTTAAAAGACAGCATCTTCAGTAATTAGGGCTCCGAAAAGCAAAAAGAAATGTTATTTCTTAATGGCAAGTGCATTTAAACTGTTATCTAAAGATCTGAAGGTAAGCCTGCTTAATTCACTGCTTCTTTTGTTATTAGGAAAACATAATTGTTCCAAATAATTAGCACTAGAGTACATCACAAGCTGACAACAAAATTATAGAAATCTTCATATTCAGATCCCCCTAGCTGGCTATTAGGAACAGTTTCTGATCATAACCCATTAGTTGAAGTGCTGTGAGTTCTTGATTGCCACCAAATAACCTCAGATATCTGCCTAAGTTAACAGCCCCTATTTATTCAGAGTTTTCTTGACAGTAAAAATTGCTTAGGACTTTTACAGCTGCCACACAAAAGAATGGTATTCGATGTGTGCACTAGGAAGAAGAGGTGATACAATAATTGAAACATGGATTTTAAATACACTTTTAGCTCCTAAATTCCTAAATGAAAACCTAAAGAGACACTTTTCAATTTTTAACAGAGGTGCCACCTTGTTCCTTAGAAACTAGAAAGGCCCTGTGTCATATCCTGTGATATCCATATTCATTTTTTGTCTTGAGTGTAGTGCATCTTCCTTTTACACAATCCCCCTTTGGTTATTCTCTTTAATTCCTAATAACTCATAGATACAGCATTTCAAATTTTTAATTATTGAAAAACAAGTTCCCGTTTGTGAGCTATGCCAAGGGTACACTGTGGCTTGTTACTAATAATTTCAAACTAGCTCACCGGCATTCTGCGAGGCAGAGGAAAAGAAACAAGGGGTGCGATGTGGTTTTGCAGACAGTGAACCCAATTGCTGCTTGCCAGGAATCACTGTGTTAACCTCCTGTGGAAAAAAGAAAAAAACCCAGACACTACAGGAAGGCTTCTGCTCTGCCGGTCGCCCAGCTGGCTGCCGGGAGTGGCTTTCTGATGATGTAACGTGTGGCCAGTGAAAATGTGTTGGAATGACCTAGTAATTTTGTAGTTGGTGATGCCATTTGAAGTTACTTTAAAAATTCTTCTGTGCCAACAGCTGAGCTGATAAACCCTCAAAGCTCTGTTTTACCCCAGGAGGGATAACTCCGATTACTCTGGTAATTAATGATGTGGGAGAGTAATATGGATTTTCTGTTAAGATTTGAGTTTGAAGTTAATTAGTCTTCACGTTATGATTTGCTGATTAATTATGGATATTTAGTTATAAAGAGAGATGTTAATTATTAATCTCAAAAAAATCATCTAGTGTAATTAACTAAAACTTTGACATCAGTTAAAATTCCCGTTGAGCATAACTTCTAAGATTATCAGTCACCAGGGAAGGGCAACGAGAATGAGGCCCGCGAAGGGACGCGTCCTCTGCTCCCAGGGAACATGCTGGAGTCGCCCGGCAGGGAGGGTGCCCGGCAGGCCCGCACGGAAACCGAACTGCGCGGGCCACGGTACAGACCTCAGCCGCTCACGGCCAATTCTCGCAGGGCGAAACATTTTATTTCAGAACAATGTGCTACAGTAGAAATTCCAGTCTGAGCACTACCTTGGTGTATGTCAAACAACGTCCCAGCCTTTGAGCAGTGACGTGCCCTTGAGACTGATGGCTTCACTGGCTCTGTTAAACTCTGGAATGAACTTCAGTGTTGCTCCGGATTTCTTTCTTTTCGGCAGCAGCAGCTTTCCAACTATCAAGACAACATCGCCGCACACGCGCTAATTAGTGTTCTCATTCACATAACTTGAAATCACCTTTGTGGTTAAGAACAATTTTTTTCTTCATCTTTTCCCCCTAATCTGTCAGCAACACAATCCCTGTTACCAAGACGCGGGGTGGGGGGTGATTAAGGAAAAGGGTTAAAGCAGAACGCATCGTCGGCACATCACTGTCCTGGAACTTCCCCGGTAACACAGACTCTGAGCATGGATCTGTTTACATTATCTCTAGATCATCTTGACAATATTTATTCTCTATTTACCTAAATGAGGCAATATGATGATATTTATTGCTCAGGATGGCTAAATATAGACTTTTCTTGAGCACTCGGTACCATAGTGGGAGGTTTTGCTCTAATCTACATCTTTAAACTGACAAGCTAGAGAATTCCTAATGAATGCCTCCTTTCATCTGGATGTCTGTGTGTATTTGACAGTATAAATATTTAGCAATATCGGAGTCGGCTTGTGATTTTACCCAGATGGACTGATTGATGCCTTGGCTTGATGTTGCCAAAGACAATCCATGTAGTTATATAAGCAGTTTCCCTCTTACTTCCTAAGAAGCAATTAGGTGGCCAAAGGCAGCAACCCCAAAATAGTAGAAATACTTCTGGTATCAGCTGACAAGTCTGAGGGATAAATAAAATATGGTACTTAAATTATTACCACTTTACTTTCATGAATCACAGGATTAAAGCTTTCACTTCTAAAGTACATATAAATTGCAGGGTTTCTTATGTCTGTAATTTGCAAGAATCTAAGTTAAAATACCAGCTAATCAGTCAACTCACATTCACCTTGGGAAAAGTACCACTCTTTCTTGTCATTTTTGTAAATTGCATGCCTAAGCACCAATGTTATTTTGAGAAGAAAAGTCGCTTGTTGTCAATAACATATATTGCAGTCTAGTTAAAACAACATTTGTTAAGATTTAATCGCAAATGTAATCCTCTTTTAAAGTTTAGACAGAATGCTCAGAGAAATGCAAGGGACAGATAATAAATCATTTTCCTCATCTGGGGTGTGAACAAGGTAGATCTGATGCATTCAGGTATGTCGTTCTAACAACAAATGGGATGTATTCTCTCCTGTGAAACAATAAAAAGCCTCCATACTCGGAAAGGAACTGCTAGGTGACACCACCTCCTCCCACAGCACAGGGGTTTGTTTCTATCAACATTGTTTTCTTCTACGTAAATCACAGTGAAATGGAAATCAAAGAATTGCAGTATTTTTCTCATCATGACTGTAATCCAGCAGCAAAGGTTGATAAGCTCTCGCTGAAACTTAGAACGGGCTTCTGGAAGTCTCAGCCTCGTCTCTGCATCAGGCATCCCGTTGAGCCTCGGCCGCACGCAGTGTAAGACGCCAGGGGTGACCGTGCCAGGCACCCCGTGCGCGCTGCTGCTTCAGGAGGAACAGCTACACATGATTTTTGGCACCGGCGAAAAGCCATGCATTTCTGCAGGGCCGTTGCTTCCCCCACCCCTCACCCATTGCTGCCATCTCTAGTTCCTTTGTTTTCCATTAACTCATCCCAATCTTTGTATAACCCATGCAATAACCCAGGAGAAAGGGCAGGCAAGACATTATTCTTCTTGACACTAATACCTATGGATCCTATTCTGGTGTGATACCTCTCCCTATCACAGATATCTCAGCTCACAGAATCCCCAGAAGTCAAGAACTGGCATTTGTAATATATTCCAGAGGCGAGTGGGATGCAATGCCCATTGGTAATCAGATACACACAAGATTTCCCTGGGACAAGCCGTATAGCTACAATGTACAGCAGCTTTAGACACAGGATGTATCAGTCATGTACTTCCTTGTGCATGGCAGCTCCTTATTTCTAAAAAAAGTATTCCAGCCTGCTGGCTGCTGGATGAAAATAAATGTCTACAGTATTTTATTTATTGGATGTGATTAGTAATAAATCGGTTATTGACCAGACTTAGAGGGCCAGGGTCTAAGGTGCAATCTATTGGTATTGGCCATTCCATTGACCATATGCACTTCAACCAATATGGCTAAACCATTATTTGCTTTGTTTCCTTATTTGAGGGCTGGAAGTACTACAATAAAATCATGGGAAAATGCAAGATGCCACTTACTTAATGTAACAGATAGCGACCTTTCCATAATTGTTGAAGAATCTCTGTGTTCAAAGACAAATCCAGTATTGAATTGGGTAACAAGGGCAGGGTATCAGAAACAAAGTTTCGAATGAAGAACACTGTCTTTTTTACCAAATTTATCACTGGGGTGGGGGGATGCAAAACACATTACCACTAATCAGCCAAAATGGTGCGACCTGTTGCTTAACTTCACAGCACTATGCCAAACATCGCACTGGGGCTGCCACGGCTGATCGCTGGGGTGCCGTGCGAGCTGACGAGTGAAGCGTCCAGGCGGCTACAAGCGGAGTTTCCATGTTTCCCTCATGGCTGATATTACTCACTGTGATGACGTATGACAGCCTGCGACTACGCTCGACCTGTGCACTAAACGGCAGCACTAACTGCTTGCCTAGAGTTAGGAAGAAAACAGCAAATCAAGTGAAGAATCTAAAGTGTATACATTAACCTCCCACATGTCAACATAATTTTCTCCTGGAGATGACATATAACCGAGTCTCTGAAGTGTTTTCCCTTCTATACAATTGCATTATGCTCCAAGTACATGGACACCAAAGAAGGTGTGATAAAGTCATGACAAAATGTACCTAATTAATAAATCTGAAAGTATTTAGGACTAAATGGATTTTGGTTTTATTGTTAATGAAACTGTATCTATAAAAAAATAACTAATATATTCTACTGGTGAGGTTACTTTTAAAAAATCCATAAAAACCCAACACAGAGCAAAGACAAATGAAATTATTTCCCTAGCTTTTAAGTCAAGATCAAGGAGGACATTAAGTACACTGCTCGGGTAGACATTTACCAAATGCACTTAGACTATATTTGATGACCAGTCAACTTCTGAACAGACCTGGCACACTTGCACACAGCTCCACAGCACACAGGCCTGTGTGTGACACAGCTTGCCTTATTGCACACAAGGCCATTAAAGATGTTTCCAAGAAGTAAAGCTGGTTACCAGGATTATGGAAAATAAGACTTGACTAGTCATTTCAGCTCTTGCCATCTTATCACATTAGATAAATTTGAAGAAGACATAAAAATAATACAGTTTCACTATAAATATTAATCACCACATTTAATGTGATTATCTCAGGGGGTCGGGGAAAGGAGCAGGGAAGAGGGCACAGTGTTTCATCACCCCCTTTGTTCTAAAGATGATGTATCCCATGAGAAGCCACTGGCAGAAAAGCTAAAGACAGAAAATTCTCTCCTTCTGGAGCAAGTTTTGGAGAATGTGATTAGGCCTCCTGCTGCAATGCTCGGTATTCCATTCTTGCCAAAGGGCCCGCTATTATGATTAACGTCATTTGTCTGAATCATTACTCTCCACCTGGGTTCAGCAAACACTGTGAAGATGGCACGGTAATAAATGGCCACCGGATTCTCTCCTGCTTTGGCCTCTTTTTATCTGCCACCTCTCTACCATCGGCTCCATCTTTCTGAACCTCTCTGAATCCCCAAAAGGGACGGGGTGTCTATTTGTTTTCCACTAGGTTACCATTCTGTCTATTGTTGTTTGCGCTAAAGGATACAAATTCAATTCATTCTTGTGACATAAAAGCACAGATATAGTAAATTTTTTGCCCAGGAGAAAACAAAAACAAAGTTGCCGAATATCAGGGAAGATCTGAAGCACTAGCACATATGTGAGGAAGCTTTCTGCACAGCCTTAGTTACCAAGTTCCATTTCTTCCCTGTGTGTGCAGTCTCGCAGAGGAAACCTAGCCTGTGAGAGTACGTGAAGTTCTGGGGTAAAGCCATGACTGTGTAAACCACCAGCTGGACACCTACACCTACCTTACAGTTGAAGCTTGTAAGGCTGTACAGTTACTGTGTGATAAGATTTCAACTTCTGAACAAAATAAAAGCATGGTAACATTAAGTGGTTCTGGGGAGAATAAAGCCAAAGAGGTGACAGTATGTAGTGAATAAGGAAAAACAAGTAAAATTAGAATAAGGACTTGAGAGCAGCCACCAGATGCCATCTTCTACACACCAAATTCTGCACTATAGCTTCCTTTGCCAATTCTGGGAAATGAGCAAGTTACCTAAATAAGTCAATAAATCTGAACATAATGCCCAGTGGATCTCAGTTTGCACATTAAAGTGACCCGTACTATGTGACAAAGCCCTAGTTTGCCAGGACAGCCTCCTGGAGGGCGGCCCGGGAACCGGAACATGACCTGTTGGTGTGCATGGGCTTTCGGGCCTGGCATTCGAGCATGAGTCTGTTGGGATCTTCTCTTCCACCTTCCACTTACAACAGAAACTTTCATGCCCTAGCAAATATAAACACTCCATGTTTCAGGGAATTTGAATTATGTAAATACCAGTCCTGAGCTTGCTCACCAGTAGCTTTTCTTTGCCAAGGGTAGCATGTTTGCTAGACAGGCCACTGAAAAGTGCCGAAAGCTGTAAACCCTAACAAATTGCCAAGCACCTTCTCACTCTGCATCCAAGGCTTTAAAAATACTTAATACAAAATGAATCTGAAATCCAGTAATTGCCCACAATTCCTGGAACATTACCTTGTATACAATTTTAGTTATTATGAAAATGTTCTATTTTCTGCCAGAAGTTAAGAAGCTCTCACTTGAAAAATCACTGGCTAATCTAGCCTGTGCTAAGATGGATTTTTAATGAAAGTTTAATGAATGATAAATACTCATTTCTTGATAAATGTTTAATTATGCCAATAATTACCAACTGCTGAAAACTACTGTTGTGTTAATAATGGCATTTTAGTACACAAGCAGTTTCATGAGTCATGGTGCTGTTAAAGATCAGAACTCCATCTGTCTAATGCAAACTAGCAAAACAAAAGTCTAATTAATATTGTGATCAGTTTTCCCCATACTCTAAAGATGATCAATGTCCTTTAAAATTTTTCGATCCTTTTTCTCTTTTATGGGAAATAGGTAAGGAAAAGAAAATGTATGAAGCCATAGTAAGATTAGTTTATGCAAAAATTAAAAAATAGAAAATAAAAATTATTGGAATTCATCGGTTTAATTACCTTCTTGCATTATTAAATATAATGATTGTTTTCATGTAACTTAAAAAAACTATTTTTTAAAGTGATGATCATTACACTATTTAACAGCATAGAAAGTTGAATTTCCTTTATTAATCGGTTCAACCAGGCCCTTACCAGGTGGTGTATGAGCCCTACAGTCCGCGTTGTTACAACATGCACATAGGGCCTTGCAGGTGAGCAAACTACTATTTGTATGAAGGAACGACAGTTTTCAGGGCAGCAAACTCATGATTCCAGAAGGTTAAACTGACCTTGACTTAATGGGTGTTTATACTGACGGCAAACTGCCACAGGGGAGGATATGTCACTGGCTTGGGAGTGGGACAGAGTGCTGGCCCCCAGCAGGCCTGTTCTGGGACACAACTCAGAGGAGAGGAGACAGCTGGTGGTGAAGTGGCCCTGGGGCAGCAGACAGGGGCTTGGGGCAACCCGGGAAACTCCCCATCTTCCCCCAGGTACCCTGAGATGACAAGGGTGTGGTCTGAACGTCACTGCACTGAGGCCCTCTTGCTGGTCACCACTTCCAGGTGAGTACCCTGAGTGAGGCCAGCTCTCACTCACTTTACTATTTATGCAGCATCTAATATGCCCCTGGCCTAAAGCATACATAAAAGAAAGTGTGCTGAGTAGAACATATTTCTAAAGCATTTCCTTTCAATATCTCATCAGTCTACAGAAATTAGAGAAATGCAGCATATACTGTAAATGCCAGGCTAACAATTCATATTTCTAATAATTCACATTTTGAAAGCAACCCAAATTATGCAGATAATTCCCAATCATATTTCAGACAGAATCTGTGAAAGCCTTAATTTAATCCACAATGTGATTTGTGGAGATATAATCTCAATCCTTTAGATAACAACGTATAATAATACCGCGTAATACTTCTCCCCTGACAGAAGTGAAACCTAGTGTATAGCTCTGATTGTTGCTGCTGGCAGCTATTAACTCCAGTGAAGTTCATGGGTAAAACTGTTAAATTTCCAACATGAAAATTCACAGCTCAGGTGTACTACTAAACTTGGTATAATCATGTTCAGACCACTTTTTTTTAATAGTCTATGACCAACCCCCAAAAGATCACATAAGTTTCAAAATAAACTTTTCTCTCAGAAATACTTGTTTTATGTAACTCTTAATATGACATATCTGTTTTCGGAAATACTTTCAACAATTCACCGTTGCCATTTGTTTACCCTTACATTATGATTATTATATGTATTTTTTATACATATATACACTAGCCTCATGACTTGGACATCACACGCTCGCTCTTATTTCCTGAGCAGCCTTTGCAGCAAGAATTATCCTTAACTTATGTAATTTATGGTGAACTTGGAGTTGGAAGCTATTTCCTGTTACTACGACTGCAGCTCTATGATACTTTAAAGTATGTGTTCACGGTTTCATGCATGTTCACAACAGTTCACAAAAGACTGCAACAAATCACAGAAATAGTAATGAAATGCATGCTGTCATAGGCATGGAGGGTGGGAGTACTGAAGCCAGGAAGGCTGGACACACACACTGACATGCACACACGCTCGGATGCACACACAGTACCCTGACCTGAGGTGGAAGTGGGTCCCACATCCTGCTTTCTGGACAGCATAAAGTCCAAGCAGGGAGAGGGAGCCCTGGCTGCCCTGACACATGGTCACAAGCTACCACTTCCTCTGTGGACAGCGAACAGAGCCTTGGGTGATAATCACATGCGTACTGACAACTTTTGCCCCCTGCAACCAAGCCGGACCTGCCACAGCTCTTAGGTTAAAAAGAAGGTGACCAGGCTGTATAAACATTAATAATGAACAGTGTTTGAGGTTTAAGACACTGTTTCAGAACTTCTGTCCTTAAAGGGCAATGGATTATGGAAAACACCTGAACTTTTCCTTGCCACATTCACATACATATATGCACACATGTGCACCTATGAGCAAGCCAGGAGAGAACATGGCAAGAATGAAGTTGTAGCCATGGATTTTATGAGTCAAATCATAAGGATGTCTATATTATACTTATTTAGATAAAAAAGGCCAGTCTTTATTTTGGTATTTGAGATGCTGGCTGTGCTAATTTTATTAGTAACTGCAACAAATACACCAGGAAATGTAGCAGCAGGAACAGACCAACTAATTAATTTTTGTGGGCAAAAATATCCTGATCCAGATGGTCAGCCATAGTAGAAGAACCAACGGTCTGGCTGTACATCCACCCTCACCGACAGCTGCCCCCAGCACATTCGCAGTTCGTGTCTGCGGGTGAACCACCCTCCATTCTGCCTGCCTTGGGAGACAGACACACATGTAAAGCTGTGACTTCTCAACCTGAACATCTGATAAGTAATACTTTCTCAAAGGCTTTCAGGGTTCGGTTGCCCTCAGTTCCATGTTCTCCTGTGAGAATATCAGCCCTGTAAGGATGGGGCCTCGGCCCACCTCTGTTCCTGTGCACCACAGAGTTCCTGGCACATGTAGCTGAGTGTTTCTTAAAGTGTGGCTTGAGGCCTGATTATCAGTCATTTCGGGGCATTTGTTAAAAATGTATTCTGGGGACGTGTTCTGGGCTGAATGTGTTCCTCTCCAAATTCATGTGTTGAGGCCCTAACCCTCAAAACCTCAGAACGTGCCTGCATTTAGAAAGAGGCCCTTTAGAGAGGTAAAGATAAAATGAGGTCTCGAGGGGGCCCTCATCCAATCTGATGGGTGTCCTTACAAACAGTGAGCCCCAGGACACAGACACACCAGAGGGACTACGTGAGGACGCAGGGGAAGTGGCTGTGCCGCAGAAGAAACAACCCTACTGACACCTTGATCTCAGATGTCGGGCTGCCAGAACTGTGAGCCGTACTTGGCCAGTTACTGGTCCCATAGGTGTGGATGGTGCTTGAAGATGAGCCCCACCAAGGCCATTCTTCCTCCCCGTTTCATGAGCAGTAGGTGCAGCTGCCTGTTTCTTCCATGGTCTCCTGGGGTCTTTTACACTGCTCCCTCCCACTCCCTCCTGCTCACCGACAGCCTGGACCTCCTGGGCGGGCTCTACGGCCTCTGCTGATTTTCAACCTCACGGTTCCTCCGAGTCCCACCCTGGACTCTTCCTATCATCCCACATCCCATCCCAAGGTCATCCCCTCCGAAGCCTGCTGTCTGCTCCAAATCAGGGAAATGCAGTGCTCTGGTTCTGGCTAGGAACCTGCCTTGATTCCTAATGCCTGGTCTGCCCCACCTCCCACATTCAACCCTGGCAAGTCCCACCAACTCTATCTCCGAAGCCATCTTTTCTCCTTCTCCATGATTACAACCTGAGTCAGGCTGTCTCCTAACCATTCTCCTAATTCTAATCTTGCTCTTTCCAACCAGCCTCCATAAAGGCAAAAAAGATGAACTCTTAAATTGAAATTAGGTCCTGGAAGTCCCCTGTGAAATCCAAAGCTCCTCCCTGGTGCGTCTGGCCTACTCACGAGCCCCAGCACACCTCCCTTAGAGCAGAGCTGGGCAGCTCTGAGCCCTCACCTTGAATAGCTTGCTCCTTCTCTTCCTCCGAGACAGTTCCACTGGGGAAGATACAGTTCGAGGGTGTCCTCTCCCCGGCAGGCCCCCGCCATTTACTCTTACCCATGGCAGCCTCCATAACTTGCAGTTATTTGTACCTAGCTTGCACGCTCCAGGAGTGGGGACAACGGTGCTTCCTGAAGTAGCCATTCACCCAGAGCCTGTCGCCCAGCAGGTGCTAGATCAGTACATGCAGGTGAATAAGGGCAGTGGATAGCCCTCCCTAATTAGGGCTGCCAGTGAAAAGGCCTGTAACGTGGTCACCTGCTGGTCACCTGCCGAGGCAAGAGAACCCTGGTATCTCCTCTCTCCAAACACCAAGGGAAAGCATGTGGGCAGCCTACCACATTGGATCAGTAAATGCTGCCGTCACTTGGAAACTCCAGCAGCTGAATCAACATCCTACCTCTTTAGCTACATTTCAAACTGGTTTTCAAGAGTTGCTTGCCCCTGGAATATCTCAGATAAATGAGTTATTGAGTCAAGATGTCCCAGACTAGAAGAGTTGCATGGGCACTCCAACAACTGCCCCTTTGTCTCACATAGCAAATGTCACTGAAGTTATGGACACAGTCAATAACCATCTCTCCCAATATGGCATCACTGATGGATTCTACCTTTCCAATGTATGGCTTTCATTTGTTCTCCATTAGTGGTGGGGTATGTGTAGATAATAACCAGAAATACAAAAACTTGGACTATTATCTATGACTCAGGAGATTTACTTATAAAGCAGTAATTCTGTGGCATTATGACAACTGAAACTAACTCTTTAACAGTCTGATCTTTTTTGTTTAACAACACTAACATTTTCATTCTAATATTAAGTGATATGCTGAATGCCAACATTACCAAGATTAAAGGAATTTTAGGCAAAAAATATTAGACATCTGTCACATATTGCAACATATTAAAATGGGCCTTCTTTGTCTCTATGTCACATTTTCTGTTGGGGTGGGACCGAGCCGCTCACCTGCTCCTCACGGGTCATCTGCTTTTTCCCAAGCTGCTTGCGAGGCAGCACTCTAGAGAAACGTGCTATTCGTAGTGGGTGTTAATACACTTAAACACTGTGTCACTCACAACAAACTGAAAACCTTAGCATCTCACCTACCACAGAGGATAATCACTCTGCTCTGAACAACACAATTAAAAAAGGAAGTATTTGAAGAACATCCAATTTTTGCTAAGACCTCATTTAGAAGGCCAAAGGGAAATGGGTGTATTTGGCCGCATAATGACTAATTATGATGTCCAAAAAATGAAAAGTTGCTGAAGAAATATTGGGGCCCCTATATCATTACAGCACTTTGAGTAATTAGCACAGGCAGTATTTGATATGACGAGAAGCCACTTTCAAAGTCCCATTCCCCAGGAAATCTGCAAAGGAACTGTTTTAGAAAACACACCAAAACCCTTTCCCAAATGCCTCTGGGGGAAGGTGACAAGGAAAGGCGGGAAGAGGAGGGAAACCAGTGGTCAAGAGTGTAGAGTGAAATGTTCCACATGCTGCACAGACCTGCTCCTTGAAAATCTCCATGGAGCACACCACGCGGACTGCCGCATTCATAACCCGTGCTGATATTCAAATTTTCTGTCTTAAGCTAAAGAAAGATTGAATGCCCTGCCGTTGTGTGGCCAAGATTGAAGAGGTGTCTCACTGACATTGTTCAAAGTTTATGAAAATATATGAATGCTCAAATGTCATTGGCTTTGCGCCTCCAACAGACTGTGGTTTTATGAGAAATCAGTCTTTTAATCAAAATGATTGAATACCTTAAGGTCGAATCCAAAGATATCAGTTAATATCTAGAAACGTGCTATTTCTGCAAATTTTGCCAAGCTGTACATATTGTGGTGCATTTTAAAGTGTTAATTTGTGCATTCCATATTGAAAATTGATCTTGAGTTTTAGCTTTTTGTCAAGCAAAAACATATGGTTACAAGCTCTATGCATTTTACGTGACGGCTGTTGAAGCTGTCACATGTGCAAACTTGATAACCGATGTAACACATACGCAAATAATTTGCTTGTTTAGTAACAATTCAAAGATTCATTATTCATGCAAACACACATTTTTTTAAATGATCAGATGGAAATAGTCTCCGTTTTGTACAACCTAGTCTGGTTGGTGTGCAAACCCAGATAAAATAAAGCTGGGTACTAAGTGGTATTAATAAACAAATCCAAGAATATGGGTATTTTCAGATAATTATTGAACCAGATGGTGTTTTTTGTTAATTCTGCCATCAGTCTGAGAACTTGATGTCTTACATCTGCACTTGGTAAAATAAATTTTACCACTGACATTATTTCAGTTTTCTTAAAACATTTCAATCAGTTTCAAACCAAGACTTGCAAACATCTGCCACAGTACACATCTATGAGATGAAATTATTTGAGATAATTCCTTTAAAAATACACACCATTACAGAATTTTAATTTATCACCCTTTAAACTAAATCTTCAGAATTACTAGTCTGAATGTTTAATAAAAAGTAAAATGAGAGTAAGATAGCACATTTGAAAATGAACATGGTTAACAGTTCACAAGGAGTGTTGACTCATTTGGAGACACCATCTTGGAATTCCATACAATTTTTTCACAGCCTGACTTAACATAGACGGAAAAATTAAGAACATTTCTTTCTGTATCCTTTAGGTAAATTTTCAGTGTGGTGTGATTAAAGGACACAAATATATGATGAATTAATCAAAGGACACAGACGATAAAGGAATTTCATCTGCAAGTAAGTTAATCAGCCTTAATTGAATTCTTCCCCGGCACTACTGCTCCAGCGCTCTGCCCTCCCAATGAATGAGCAGAGCTTCAAATACATGCCTGAAACCTGCATGCCATTTTTAGTTCTTTTTCAGAGATCCAAATAGGAGTCCTTGAAAACACAATTTAAACATAAAAATTCCCCAAATGGCTTAACTTCTTTAAGGTAACATATTCCCTAAAGCCAACAAATGAAACCTTTTTTTTCCAACTTAATCACAAATGCACACCTTGTGATATGGAATAGGTTGCATTTGGGAAACAGTCTTCATTGCCCGGTGAGATACGAGTCTTGAGGAATAGTATGGTAGAATTGATAGTGTATCCTCTCCTCTTTTTTCTTTTCCTTTTCTTCCCCAAACCCAGACCGCCAAAAAAAATCTCAAGAACTTGGCAAAGTGCTTTTCAAACAGAAGGTGCTCAGGGTGCACTGCAAGGTGACCAAACCAACCAGGAAAAAACTAGTGTACGATGGGCACAAGGCATTCAGAGCAGTCCCAACCTCCACAGAGGCGCATAAGGTGAGCTAATGAGGTTAACTCCCTACAGTTTACCATTTGAATGTAGGTTCAATGACATGCGGAGGTGACTGGGTAAATTAGTACACCGCCTACACTTGCATCCAGATAGGTGTCCAGATAGCTAGAGTAGCTGACAACACTTCACAACTAGGACTCCCTCTCCGGGAGCACCCTGGATTCTCCCCCAATCGCAGAAAGCTCTCCAACTGGATCCTAGCCGGAGAAAGAGGATTTCTGGTTGCTCTGGGGGGAAGGAGGTGAAGCGGGAGCCATGGCCGGCTGTTGGCAGCTACAGTCAGAGCAGCTCTGAGGGGTGGGACCCCAATAATTCAGCTGATTTACTTGGCTACTTTACTCCCTCAGTTATTTAGACAAGGGGTTATTAACATTTGCTACCATTAATTATTAATTGCACTTATATACGATACATTATTTAAAATATATTAATTATAATAAAAAAATCAGTTGATCATAATTAATATGTTGATTATAATACTGATAGCAAACTAACAGTTAATAATTAAAGGCTTATGATATGATGTATGCTGAGTGGTAACTTCTACATGCATTATTGTATTCACATACTCTTAGGTGGTACATTCTAGTATTATCCTCCCCTGATAGCTGAGTAAATCCAAGAGAGGTTAGGCTATTGCCCTAGGCCATGTTGCTACTAAATGATTTTTCCAGAATTTAAACCCTGGAAAAATCTGTCTCACTCCAAACCATTAGGCAATACAGTCAGCTATGGCTAAATGATACCCAAAGTGACTATAGGAGGTTTACATAGGCTTTTTCCCAATCCATGACACATTTAATAAACAGCACTATCGAAATACTGCTCTTTTTCCCCCTCTTTCTTACATTAAAGGATAAGAAAAAATTTAAGGCACTTGTTTCATATCATCTAGTTATTTTCCAAAAAATTGAAACCAATTGAACCAATTTCCTGCAGAAGATGCACATTATACGAAGTTTGGTTTTCTTTCACTAATTTGCTAGAGAAAAGGTATATATTATATATTAAAATTGTTTTCTCTTAAAAAAGAAGTTTGCATTTGTTTGCTGGTGATGATAAACACCTTTCCAGGTTGATTGTTAAGTTCTATTTTCTATTTTTTGATTGATGTGCCATCTTTTTTGTTTACCTATTTATTGAGTTTGCAGTGTTTTTCCTATGAATTTGTATGAGCTTTTTATATAAAAAGATAAACTTTAATATATTATTTGATGAAAAGAGATTTTCTTAGTCTTCTAATTGCCCTTTTACTTTGGAAACTTTGGACATACAGAATTTAGCTTATTGTATAGCTAAATCTACCAATCTGCTCCTTTGCTATTTCTTTTATTTGTTAAAATTTTGGGAAAATTTTCTCAACAGGATTTTGAAATCTATTTGATTCTATTTCTGTGTAAACTTTTATGCTATTATTTTTATATTTAACTTCAGTGTATCGACATTTTTTTATGTGCATTGTATTCAGAAAAACTCTAAATTGATCATCTACTATCCTGATAAGTCTCACATAGTTTATCAAATATTAAATAATATATCCCTTTTACATTGGTTTATGAGTCCTCTTTAAGAATGTGTACACATATATGTACATCACACATAAGTACATACATATTAATTGATTACATAAATAGACTCTGCTTTCGATTAATGTTTTTTATCTCTTGCTTTCTTAGGGCTTTGTAATCAGATGAGCTTAGATTTGAATCCTGGTTTTGTCATTTAATAGATCTTTTTAAATTAAATGCCTCTTTTTGGCATCCTCTGAGATAATCATTTGATATTTTAATTTAAACTATGGATGTACTGGAGGGAGTTTCTAATACTGTATAGATTTTTAAATGTACACAAATAGATTATTCTATTTACTATGTTTTGTTGAGGACCTTCAGGTTTATGTTCTAAGTGAGGTCAGAAGACTGATAACTGAGAAGGGAGTGAAGAGTGTCTGAGAATCGTCATACATGAGCATATCGTACCAGACTCACAGAATAGATTCTTCAAGTTTTCAAGTTTTCAAAACCTGTAATTCCCACGTCATGACATTTTCTAAACCATTAGAAAAAGAAGAAGCCTTGATTCAGTCTTGTATCATTTGCTGACATTTCCAAAATGTGTCTTACATTATTTTGGGTCTTCTTTAAAGTGTTATCATTTTATATAGGATACATTTTTCATTTAAAATTTTTTCTTCGTTTGCTAGGTTTGCCTCATTTCCACCCAAATGATCATGAATTTGTTAACTATCATTTTTCTGTTTCCTAGGTCACTTATTACTGTGCTTTTACTCAACATTTTAGTATTCCTTTTTTGTTATGACATTTTTGGATTTTTGTAAATAATTCAATTTACTTTTGCACCTTTCTTTTTCATCTACAAAGGCATTGAAGACTGTATTTATTTCTGAGTTCAACTTCACTCAACTGCTACAGATTCTAATATAACATTTTATTATTTGTTATTTTCTAAATAGTCTGTAACTGTATTCTGGGTTTACTCTCCCCCCATTATATAGGAAAGTGTTTTAATATTTACAGGTGTTTGGGTTTTTTTCCTGTTTTAATTTTTATTGTTTATCACATTGCAATCAGAGACTATGACTTGATAATTTGTTTTTTTTTAATTTTCTGAAATGCTTTTAAAGCTAATTGTAAGTTCCATACATTTCCCTTGCACACTTGATCATAAGGCTACTGCTGTGTTTAACAATGCTAAGTTAAATACATATACTTATTAATAAATGCTACACTGAACAATTCTTTTTGTATTATCATAGAGTGCTATGGATTAAATGCTCCCACCTCGACTGTGTTTATAACATTTTCTTTTTGAATTCAATTACCCTTTGCTTAGTGGACCTTTTGCTAGATTATTCATAATGATATATCCTCGTTTGTTCATTTACTTAGCAAAACTTTGTTAAACACATAAGATACGCCAGATACTGTTCCAGGAGCTGGGGATACAGCAGTGAACAACCTCAGCCTTATGGGACTTCTACTCTAGAAGGAGAGGAAAAATAACACAAACTAAATAAACAAGTAAAATAAAAGTATTTTGGATGCTTTCAGATATATTTTGAAGAGGAGCCAAGCCGGGGAAGTGCTGGGTGCAGTCTCTGGGGACCCCCTGAGGCGGGGCACCACCAGGATAGGACGCAGTGTGGGGTGGGGGGCTGGAACATGCTGGGGCACAGGGTGGGGGGACTGCAGTTTTAGTCAGGGCAGTGAGAAAGGCCTTGATGAAAAGCTGGCACTCAGGGAAGGCTGGAAATAGGGGCGGCAGCAGAGCAGACGGCCATCTACAGGAGGAGCAGTATGTGCAAAGGCTCTGAGGCTGGAGCATGTCTGGTATGTCTGGGGAGGAACAAGGAGCCAGTGTGGCTGGAGCAGTGTGAGCAAGGGGGAATCAGCAGGACATGAAGCTGGGAGCCACATTATGTGTCGTGAAAAATTTAGCTTTTATGGTGCATGAAAAGGTAAGCCATGGAGGGTTTTGAGAAAAAAAGGAACACAAATTGACTTATGTTTCAGAACTGCACCATCCAATATGATAGTCTCTAGTGGTTATTTTAATTTAAATTAATTAAAATTTGGTCAAATTAATTAAAATGAAATGAAACTGAAAATTTGGGCCCTTGATTACAGTAGGCACATTTCATGTGCTCATATGGTGAGCAGCTGCCCGACAGCACAGATGCAGACCATTTCCTTTGTCACAGCAGCTTCTCCTGGGCGGCTGTTTCCGGAGGGTCACTCCGGCTGCCATGCTGAAAGCTGATGGCTGCAGAGCAGGAGTGGGACCCGGAAGAGCGGTTAGGAGGCTACTGAGAAGAGATGATGGTCGCTTGGACCAGAGTGAGTGGTGGGAGGACAGGAGGGCCCTGCCGCCAGTTATCTGTTGCACATTCGCCACGAGCAAGTGCTGGCACTTGGATGGGGAGCTACTCAGTTCTTCAAACATCAAGTGTTATGCCCCAACTGGATTTCATCCACCATCATTTAATCACCTGGAGGAATGGCATAAATCCAGTGGCTGTTGAATAGTATTAGTACCTTTGTATTTTCCATGCAAAATATGGAAAGCTTAGGCCTTACCATCTTTCCTTCCCTCCCTAAAATAAGTGGGTCTCTAGTCCTTCCACAAAGGGAGGTCATGTGGGAATGGGAAACATTTTTCAAACATCCTTTAACCTGGCACATAGTACATGAATTTTGAGCCCTTAAAATACTGTGCAGTTAACCTCTTGCAGGTTACAGAGAATCCCTCTGGCAGGTACAGAGAATTTGGGTGAGGTGGTCATATTTACCTCACTGAGTGAGCAGCGATGGAAAAGTACTCTGCAGACCGCTAAGTCCTCATAAATACTTGTTGCTATTTGTCTTCACCAGTAACGTAAAGTAAATTATTTACATATCACATATTACTTTTCCAACATTTCAGAACTATATTTTTTCTTTTTTGTACCTGAAACATAGCAATGCTCAATAAGGATCTGTGGAAAGAAATAAAAGAATGAGTGAACCGATTCCTAGTATCACTCAGTTTTGTATTAGGATTACTGTTGAGTCCCTAAAGACTCCAGGTGGTGAAAGTGTCAGGGAGTTGCTTTGCCTGGGACCTGGTGAGCAACTATAAATTAAAGTCCTTCTCTTTGGCCTATAAAAGCCACTACTGCCCCGTCTCCACTGCCTGGCTGTGATGAAACACTGGTATTAACAGAAGTGGCCCTTGGTAAAAGATGAAATAAAGGTGCTGACATTCTAGGGTGGAAACCAGAAACAGAAGACAGAAACATAATACTATTACACCTAGAGCAAGAAAAAAAATCCAGAGGATGAAAACCACAATCATAACACATTTGACTGAACCTTAACTAGTTCCAATATCCTTAGCCTAAATTTTGTATCTTTGGTGGGACAGGCTGGAAATTAATAGAGTACATTACTAATTTTACCATGCCATTAAACCTCACCTGCCATGGAAGAAAAATCCCTGAAAATATGAGTCAGAGTCAGGGTCGTTCGTCTCCGTGTGGCACCAGAAGGACCGTGACGACCACGTGGCGCGTGCGGCCTCACAGGCTCATTTTGCGGCAGGGGAAGTCAGCACAGAGGCAGCAGGAAAAGCTGTGATAGCTGTGATGATTCTGATATGGAGACACGTTGAAACTACACAGTGCTTTAAGTGCGTTCAAAATAACATGTAATTGTTACCAGGTATTGAGGTAATTTTGAGAAGTTAGAAATAAGTTCCAAATAAGGAAGTGAGAAAACCAAGACTCCAGGTATTTAGCAGGTGAACCAGGAAAAGATAAAAGTCTTTGACTTGCAGAGCACAACTCTAGCTCTGTATGTTGAAGCAAATAAACACTCATCTTCTTTAATGTTCGTGAATATGTGGCTTCTAATATCTGACCTTACATGGGATTTCTGGCACTACCCAAAATCATAACGCCAAAAAGAAGTCTGTTGATAATTATAATATCATCAGGGTTTAAATGTAGTTCCTGTCCATTTTTATACTGTTAAAAAGTTTTTTAAGCTGACCAAAAAAAAAATCCTTTTCAAAATACACACAGCCAAGACGATCAGTTTATGGTGTACGTTATGTCCTGCCAGTAGACACCATTAAAAGTTGTAGAACTATAACAATTGCTTTCATTTATACCTCTTTCTGATTACCCCAATAGCTTCAATTTCTGAAGAAGTTCAAGATCTGTAAAGCCTGTCACATTATAGAAACATGTCTCCTTAAACGAAATGTGAAATTCCAGTAATTGAAATGATAAATCTAGTGTTTTTTTGCTGGGGTACTTTTGATGAGAACTATAATAGTAAATTAGGAAATATTCTGTGCTGTTTTATCATGATAAAAGCCTTCCCAGTACCTGTTGTCAGTCACTAGGGATGGGCAAATAATTCAGCTGTCAATCTAGCTGGAGAGCCTCAAGTTCTGTGAATGATCAACAAAGAAAATATATATAAATTCTCCATTATCTTTAGATAATTCTCCATATAATTCTTTAGATAACTTTACATTGTTTTGTTTCCCTGTACTGGAGCACATCGCATTTATTCAGAAATAGATTGGAGATCTTGGAATATTTCACTTTTTTATTGCTGCCTATGAGGTTTACATTTCAATAAGCATGAACATCTATCTATACCTCGGCTGCTCAGGGTAATTTCACACATGGTGCAGACTTAATTAAATTACTAATAACTGTTACCTTCATTTTGTTATTGATTTTTTTGGCTAAAATATTTATTACCTTATATTTCTACTTTAAAAGTCTACTCTTTAGCATATCTCAGATCACACACAAATATTCTAGAAGTTATGTCCCTTTCACATTATTCTGAATAACAGCAAAAGCAAAAGACAAATATTAGAATTCTCTCACAAATCATCTTGCTTATAGCATATAAGGGGGAGAAATATATAATCCACCATTTCAATTAAAACAATCTACTCAGGCTCCATCAACTTCCATTATCAAATGTTTGTCTCAGTTCTTGAAAACAGGTAAACAAGATGCAGGTTTCTGAAATTACTATGGAATTTCCAACTTGCTGGTGTGGAATGGCTACTATTTTTGGAGCACAGCATCTACAAACTGACTTTCCAGTCATCTGCACAGTCCTGCTCAATTCCTACATGTTTTAAAGGAAGAAAAAATGGCAATAAGGATAAATTGCTTTCAAGTTTTATTCTCAGCTTAGATTAAAAAAAAAAGAACAAAAACAAATAAAAGTACTTGAAATGTCAAAGAAAAAGATCAATGGAGACAAAGTAACTCATGTCCCTTACCCTCAACACATTAAACTTCATTTATCACATATTTTATTTTGGTTGGTGGTTTAAAAATGGTCAAAAGAACTAAGAATCTGACCACTCAAGAGGACAAGTGGCAAGATGAGAGAAAGCATCTATGTGGAGTGGGCAGCCCCGACCTGGCAGAGGGTGTGCGGGTGTGCGTGTCCTTGTTAAAGGCAAACCTAGGGTTACCTGAAGGGACAGAGAGGGACAACGAAGAAAGAAGAAAATGGCTTAACCTTCAAGAAGGTAGGAGAGATGACTTAGGTTGGAAGAAGTTAAAATGGGAGCATTTCATGTCAGCTGGGAGCTGGGCAAGGACAGACGGCCGTCGCAGGACGGAAGACACACTAGAAGGTTACAGACCCTACAGCACCAGGTTACATACCCTACAGCACCAGGTTACAGACCCAAAAGCACCAGGTTATACACCCAACAGCACCAGGTTACACACCCAACAGCACCAGGTTACAGACTCAAAAGTACCAGGTTATACACCCAACAGCACCAGGTTACACACCCAATAGCACCAGGTTACAGACCCTACAGCACCAGGTTACAGACCCTACAGCACCAGGTTACAGACCCAACAGCACCAGGTTACAGACCC
>JAQQAC010022866.1:40778712-40843376 GCA_029783875.1 Phataginus tricuspis | reverse complement strand
CCCAACAGCACCAGGTTACAGACCCAACAGCACCAGGTTGCATACCCTACAGCACCAGGTTACAGACCCTACAGCACCAGGTTACAGACCCTACAGCACCAAGCCCACAAAAGGCGAACTGGTGACCAGGGACTCAACTGATACATCACAGGTTTCACTTCTTAATCCCTTTGAGGCCAAAATAAAAATGCCACCTAGTTCCTGAGACAAGGAAAAACCTTGAGAGCCTGAGTAAGAGGGAACACTGGCTCCATACGCTGACCTTCAGGACCTGGGCTTCCCACCTCGCTAGCATCTGAGGGAAGCTGGGACCAGCGATCTGGACAAGCACCGCTGCTCATCTGGCAGGAGATACACAAAGTTCATGCTTCTTAGAAAATATCAAAGCTTCTAGAGCGTCTGACCTGCAATCTGAAGTCTTTCAGCAACAGCAATGTCGAGTAGTGAACACGTTTTGCCAAGAACCAAGCCAAACAGAAACGGCTCCATTCTCTGATATACCAAGCTGAAACAGGCTGGTTTCAAGTTCTGGATGTCGTTTAGCCGTGATCAGGGAAGGCAGAAGCCAAGGAAACACACAGACAGAAATATAAGGCAAAGAGAACACTGGCTTCATTGACGCTGAAAGGGTGTGTGCATTCTAGGGACAGTTCTGTCGGAGCTTTCTAGGGGTCCCTGGTGGTCCCGCAAAGAACCTGGGCATAGGCCCCGGTGTAGACCGAATGTTTTGCCTTTCCACTTTGAGGGAATGAATTACGCTCCCTTAAACCGTGATACCAATCCTCTCCAATTAACACACATCTCCCTAAATGTGAATGCTTCTGTTTCACCTTGTTTCATGAGCAAACATCCAGAGAATGTTTCTGCTGGCTTTCTTTCCTCTAGTAACTAAGCCACATGTTTTTCTCTGTTACACAAAGCCTGTTAGGGGCTTTTTATTAGAGAGGGACAAAGGAGGAAAGGAAGGGGTGTGCTCCAAAGCAAAGAGGGATTCTTTTCTTTGCTGCCATTTGAATTTGTCATTAAAAGTGCAAAGAAAAAAAACAACTACTCATCACTTAATAAATATGAATCTACAACAATTCCTGCTGTGAAACATTGCATCTTCCCTAAGAAAGAGAAAAGTGAGTTTCTCCCAATCTCTTTATTTGAATTTACACAGAATACACTTTCCTAAAATTGCTCACATGTCACTGCATCTATTTTTCTTTTTAAATCAGGCATTAAATATGCATCCTGACTCCCACATAGGCAATCTGCAGTACAGCAAAATGACTGTGTATTCATTTATAGGCTAAATAAATATAGCAAACGTTAAGGGAAAAAGTTTCCACCTCTATGGTAAGAGCACTGGTCTCAGACGAGGCACAGGCTCCATCCCCCTGCGGACTCACACAATGCTCTGTGCCAGCAGCTGGAGGACACAGGACACAGTTTGCACGCCAAACCTTCCAGAGGCCATGAAAAAAAAAAAAAGCCCCTTCTGTAGTTAGAGATACAGGGTTAATTTAAAACACACACACACACACACACACACACACACACACACACACACGCACACACACACCTTCCCACAGAACTGGTACCTGAATTGAGCATGTACTTACAGTAAAAACAGGATTTATTTTAATGAAAAAGTAGGCCACTCATAAAATAAGGTATTTATATCCCCCTTTCCTATTATGAAATTAGGTTAACATATCTATGACAAACTGAATTGCAAAACAGAAAATTCACAACAAAGTTAAGACTTTTCCTTCAACCTTGTTCAACTGCAGAGGTTTTTAGAACAACCTCTATCCAGACACTTAATCAGCTGAGATCAGGGGAAGATCTGCTTCTAGCCTTCCTATTATTACTGGCCTAATTCAAGGTTTCAACAATTTGGAAGAAGCACTTTAATGTGAAATCACTATGAGCCTTTTGCAAAGTGCAGTAAAATGGGAAAAAGAAAATGTTGGGGGTGAAAATGATCAGAACTCATTTAAGCATCCCACACGAGATCGCTCAGGGCCTGCAGTTCGCCCCACTGGTCCGATGGTGCTTTCAAGCCAACGGCACTTAGCGTGGCTGATTCACAAAGAACGGAGAATGGGTCTCAGGACAGGTGCCCGAAGACGCCACGAACAGAAGCGCACAGCGCTCTACAGTATGAGTGTGAAAGCCCAGGGGGCCCGCCACACTGTCACAGACTGTTTAATGTTACTGATTAACTTTAACATTTAAATATATCAATAACCAGGTGGAATCTTGTCTTTATAGGTTTAAAAAGGGTTTTACTATCTCACAAAATAAATTTAAACACAAAATGAGAATCCAAGTTACATTCTTCTCAAAGATTTTTTACATAAATTTTACTGGGTTACTAAAAAAATCTTCCCAAACACTCACCAGAAAAAGTCAGTTTGTTACTGGGCTAAATTTAAACAGAGAGTATTTCACACAAACATAAAACACCAGATTTGCCCTATAACTTATCATTTTCTTTTATAAATCTTTTTGAAGTGGAATTATGATGCATATTTAAGACACATTCCCTTTATTAAATTGGTATTATCTAAGTAGATTCTACATGACATTTAAAAAATACTGAGACCTCCCCCCAAAAAAATCCAATATTTATTCTTCAAACCAACAAAAATTCATTGACTATTCATTACAAGTATTTTCTGACCCTGGAAAACTATTTTAATGTATCAATATTTTCTTACTATTTTTCTCTATTTTGTGGACTCATGTTTGTAAGCAAAGATCTTTTTCATGTGTAATAATATTTACTACAGCATTGTCTTTAGTAACAAAGAAGATAAACAACCCAAATGTCCATGTATAAGGGAAGGTTTGAATGAACTATTGTAAGCCCACATTTTATAAGTTATGCACTTATTCATATGAATAATTAGATGTGTATTTACTGATCTAGAGGGAAAAGGCAAACCGCAGAAGCATATGCACAGTATTATTCCCATCTCCTTCCAAAACATTCATAAGGGGCACGTGCCTTTTATTCCTGGAGGAAGTAATGGTACACACCAAGCTATAAACAGAACAGTGATCTGTGGGTATATAAGGGGATGATATTCTTTATTCACATTTGTGCTGTTTTACTTGTTTTAAGTCATTTGTTTGGTAAATTTAAAATGTCTAATAAAGAAAATGAAAACTAAACACAAACCAAGAGTGACTTCATAAATAAGACTCAGATTCTGACCCACTCATTCCACACTGGCTTTCTACTTGCTTAACTCCCTTTAAGTTTTCTACTCACAACTTGGCATGGATAAAGTGCAGCCTCCTCAGGCTGTCTAAGGATGCTGAGTTCTGTTATTTTTATGAGGATTTGACTGTACCTGACAAGGGACCACTGCATTAGTATGAAAGAGCAGCATTCTATAGATGTACGACTTGCCTGCTAGCCAATGTGTGCTTTTCCTTAAGGAAAATATTCACTTAGATAGACTCATAAATAGGAGGCATGTGAAACCTATATTAGTCCAATACATAGGGGAGAGATGTATGCAGCAAAAAGTACTCCCCCATCCTCGGGTAAAACAAGAGAATGGCAGGAGAGGCTCCTTCTGCGTCCACCGCGGCTGTGCAGGAAAGGCGGCTGGGAGCACACAGTGCTTTTAAAGACAGCTGCATTCAAAGAACTCTGATTCCAAAGAGACTGAAATTTTCAGCCTGCCAGATTCACCAGATCTGATTGTGTAAGCTGCTGGGATACAAACACACAAACTTCCCAGTTACATAAACAGAGTAAACATTATGGAAACAGTTTCCAACTCTACCAGCATCAGGCACTCGATGGGGTAGAGAATCACCCGCAGTGACCCACTTAAGATTGGGTGACACAGGACCTGTGGCAGGCTTGGCCAGTTTAGCTGGACATGCAGCTCTGCAGGGAGTTAACCATCTCATCTGTTCCACTAAGAGCCTACACAGACCCTGGCACGTCCCACGACACTGCGCATGTTAACCGGCCAGCCAGGGAGCCTTGGGAAGTACCCGCCCCTGGCCTCTCTCTTGGCAAATCTCAAACAAATCTCAGGCAGGTACATGAAGGGGACCATGGTTCTAGTCTGTCTGCAAACCCACGGTCAGACCTGGCTGTTGTGGTGGCGTGGGCCTCTGCAGGAGCCCAGAACCGTGTCGTGCGGTGGTTTAGGACGATTTCCTCTCTTCTAAGGCAGTGTTTCTCCGAGGGTTCCCCTCATCATGAATTTAGTCTTATTCTACTGTTACATCAGTTCGCTGGACTCATCAGCTATAGATGGAGGCTAATTTATGTGTTTAAGTTAGAAAAGCATAAAAAAAATGCAAGGAAATCTCTATCCAAGTGTTTGGCAGCAAAATGGGCTTGAATTACAATTTTTAGTTGCAAGTTTAAATAATTCAAATAATTAAAAAATGAGATCCAAGAAGATTGCTTTTTATCAGTCACTTTAATCACATTTATTGTCTTGCCAGCCTTTCTTTTCTTAACAATTTCAGGCAGGCAGAAATCTCGTCCCATCACAGCTATTGCATCTCACCTCCCACAAGACCCCAACACAAACAGCGCATGTCCACAGGTCTGTCCCCACGCGGCTACGACGGCCCGCCCGGCCTGCTCCTGCGGACTCCGTGCTGCATGCCCTTCCTCCAGGGCCCGTCCAAACAGGCACCTCCAGAGGGCCTTCCTGCCACATGGCTACTCAGCCTTTTCATTTAGGGCCTTTCTCCCAGCTGAGAGTAAGTTTTTCACAGAACTTTTTGACTGCTTCGTCCCAAGTAAAGTGTGGAGGGAGGGTCTCTTCCTCAGAGTGACCTTTGGCCTACAGGTTTGTGTCACAGTCCTGATCACCTGACAATTATTCAAATTCCCATGTATCTCCAGAAATAAGCTATTTTCAAGTAAAAAATAATTGTATGACGTTTATAGAATCCAGGGGGAGAGGAAGGCTGGCTTTTCACTTCCATTTTACCTAGTTTCCTTCCCTCCTGAATCCACATCACTTTTGCTTAGCCTGGGTCCTTATATAGCAGGGGCCTTCCTGCCCGCGGTGAGGCTGCAGGCTGATGACCTGTGGTTGCGTCCATCGCCCTTTGACCCTTCAGAACCAGGGAGCCTGGTAACTGGGCCAGGAGTGCCAGGGAGAGGCCCCTGAGGGCCCGCTGGCAGAAGTGCGGATCAGCGCCCGGGCAGGCCAGCCAGAGGGAGATCTCTGCGGGCAGCATGAATCCTTAGGCATGCAGAAGGCCTGCCCCCTGATGGGCACATCACCGCCCCAGGCAGCAGCTATCTGCTGACATCGCCTGGGCCTCACACACCCATCACCCTCTCTCCACACGTCTGCTTCTGGAAAAGCCAGCACCTGCCCCGAGGCTGTGCCCCTCCACTTCCTCCTTCCCTCTTCCCTCTTCCCTGCAGGGATCAGAAGCAGAGGGGGGCTGCTCAGACCGGATGGTGTGGGTTGGGCTTTGTCGCCAGTGCTGGGCTCTCCTGGGAGAGGAAGGGACATGCAGCCTGGAAACTAGTCCTATTCTTTATTTAAAAATGTTTACTATAAAAAAATGAAATGATATGGAAACAAAATAATATAATAGACGCTTTTAAGTCCCTCCCTCAGTTTCTACAATTATCAACATTCTAATATCCTTCCAGCATCACCCCAACTCCACTTGGGTATTTTACTTTTTACAGTTTTTTAAGGTAAAATTTACATCATGGGAACATACAAATCTTACCTGTTCGATCTTGCCAAGTGCACAAACAGCTGTGCGCCCAGGCTCTGCCGCTGCTCAGGGCTCCCAGAGTGACCACCCAGCACCGTCCCCGCTCCGGGCCAGCCACTATTTCGAGTGTTCTTTTACCTAATATAGTTTTGCTTATCCCAGATTGACACATAAATGGATTAATAGAGTACTTAGTTCTCCAGGTATGTTTTCACCTGCTCAGCATGACACCTGTGGCGTGCTGTGGTTTGCGTCCACAAGTCTCCGAACTGGCTTTTAAAGAAGAAATGACAGCGAGCCCAGTGGTTTCAGGATAGACGGCCGGCATGAAGGCCCCAAGCCGAACAACAAAATCTGCACAGGGTTGCCTCCCAAGCCCTCCCCACCTCTTGCCTTCTGTTTTTGCTATGCCTTTCCTGCCTTTAGGACTCAAGACATTTTGTTTTATTTCTTTAAGTCTAAGACATCACTGATTATGAGACGTGATTCTGATACAAAATGAATTATTGGGATTTCTGATTTCAGAACTAATAACATGTAAAACAAAATGCCCTTAGACTGTGGCTGCCTGATACATCTGACTTCTCTGCAGGATAGCACAGTGCTTAAGAGTTGGGTTCTGCACTCAAACTGCATAGTTCAAATCCAGGTTCTGCCACTTGTACCTGAACAAGTTACTGACATCTGCCTGCACTGGCCTTCACTGACACAAGCGTAACCACACTCTTACAGCAGAGACGATAAACACCCAGTGACTTTATGTGTGTGGAAAGCTTACCACGTATCCAGCTGAGTAAGTGTTCAAGTGCTAGCTATAGCTTGCTAGCATCCCGAAATGCCTCATAGCTCTTCCCGAATTCATCCCAATAAAGACAGTTCTTTCAAGTTATCAACTCTTAGGTAGGAACTGAGTTACTTAATCAGGGATACATGGTTTAATTTTCCCTGAGGCATTTTTATTTAAAAAATAAGTTTGTTAATAAGCACGTATCATCAAGTGGCAAATACAAGGGCTGGTGCATTTCAGCTGGGGGATTTCATTTCATTCATTCAACTGTGTGCTAGACCTTACAGTTTGGTTATTTCTCTGTTTACCACTTATTGCCAGTGGATTAAAATATGTGGGACTACCTACAGTGTATAAAATAATCAGTTGTGAATGAATAGATTATGGGTACAATAGCTTTTAGGAAAAATAGACAAAAATAAATAGCTCCTCTATATGCCAATAAACTGATAAAATATAATTGAAAAATTCTATACACAATTGCTACAAAAATATTAACTATACAGGAAAAATAACTGGTTAAAGAACTGAAAACTTGAGTAACTGGTGAGAAATAGTGTTTCTGTAAAGGAAATTTTAAAATTATAAAGATGACAATTTACTGAAAGTACACTCTGGAAGAATGTTTGAAATGAAAGAGAAATGAGGGGAACCTGTCTTACTGAAGAGTAAAAGGGAAGAAAAAATGCAGTCAGGAAGAGTGGCCCTGGGCACAGGAGAAGAGAGGAAAGGGCATGGACAGGATAAAGAATCCGGAGAGAACAGAAAATCTATGTGGGAATTGGATAGAGATAAAGGTGGCATTTCAAGGCAAAAGGGAAAGTATAGCTTATTCAATAAATATATTGGGAAAATAGCCATTTGGAGAAAATGAAGTTAGATCTCTGTGTCAGACTATGACAAAATATGCTCCAAATGTATTAAAGGTTTAGATGTAAATAACGTACAACCATAAGAAAGACCAGACTGCCCTGGAAATGTTCCTTTAACCTGGAAGAAGAAAGGCATGACCCCAAAACCAGAAATCACACACAGATTTCCCTTCAAAACAAATCACTGAATAAGTTAAAAGATAAAGAAGGAATTCACAAAGTAAAAAATACAAATGAGTAATAAATATAAAAGAATGGCCAGTCTCACCAGTTAGTAATCATGAGGGCCTTTCTGCTGACCGTACTGGCAGTGTTGACATGGAAAAGGTACGGACGGAGCAGGAGGACGAGGGGTACGTGCTGCCCGGGCTGGCAAGATTTGCCCAAGGTCCGGAGGCCTTGGGTCTTGGACTCCGGGTTCCTTCTGGGAAGTCCTCTCAAGGAACTGGGATGGCCTGCAAGGACTCTCCAGGCCTGTGCCCCGGGGTAGCCCTCACTTGGGGGGAGTGGGACGGTCTGGCCTGATCCCTGGCCCTGGGCTACATGGTGGCTTCCGCCTTGGGCAGCCCTGGGACTGTCCTTCACAGAGCTCTTCCTAAGTGTAACAGAGGCATTCATATAATGACTCGGTGGCAAGGCCCCCGGCCTGTGTTCCCTAGCACTGTGCTTGCAGCACAGGGCGCAATGCCTGGACTGCTGCAGGCATTCAGTAGGCCCTGCGGCACCCCTCTGGGGACTTGCCCAGAGATGGCAGGGACACCCCCACCGCTCCCCATGCCTGCAGGCTGTGCCTACGTCCTTCAGCACAGGGCGCCCTCACAGTCTCCACTTGCTCCCAAGTGCACCTTCCAGCCTGTCTCCAGCAACTCCCAAATATGGGGTCTTTGACCAGCCACATTAAATTCACCCCCATTGAGTTTATGCAGTGTAACGATTACTCCTCTGCCTAGAATGCCAGGTACTCCTTTGTCCAGAAAACACCTTCAAAATTTAGCTCCTAACTCCACAGCATATCCTGGCCCCAGTGAGCTGAGTGCGTGCCCCGGGGGCATCTGATACAAACTTCCCTCCTGGCACTTCCTTTGTTGTGATTACAGATCAACGTCTTTTTCTCCTCTGCCAGATTAAGAACTCCTCAAAGGCAGCAGCTGTTTCTTTTATTCTATATGACTTGGCTCAAAGCAAAGTATCTAACACATAGTAGCTGATAGTAAGTATTTGTTAATATTATTAAAGAAATTATTTAGGTGCTTACTCTAACAAATTAGAGGTCACAGTAATGAAACTTTGTAAGAAAGGTGTATAATATTTTGCATTCGAAGAATACTGGCGGATGTTCAGTTTCATTTTTTATGGTGAGGAAACATGGTTGCCTTTTTACTGCTTTGGTTTCCTACAGGAAGGTGTATAAATACTAGCAAGGGAGGGAGAGCAGAGCGGGACTGGGGGTCGGCGCTGCTGCAGCAGGAGGCTAGTGCACCCTAGAGCTCTCGGGCTGGGGGCAGGCCGAGGCACTGCCAACATCTACACTTGGTTACGTGCAGTTAAAACTTCTAAGTTTACCATTAAAAGAGCAGAAAAATATATAGATGTAAAAAACGGAATGAGGAAAATACCTTTAAATCTCAAAGGATACAAGAAAGCAGGAAAAAAAATAGAGAAGGCAGGTGAAATTGAGATTCAAAATAAAATGGCATAAATGAATGACCATTTATTGATACTGACAGTATTGATTTAAATGTTCCAGCTAAAACACAAGGTTTTCAGATGGGACTATGAAACAGTAACTCCAGCTATATGCTTGCAGCTTTCAAGACAGCCACTGTCTGCTTCAGGGAAAGCTGAAAAGGAAAAAATGTATCAGGTGACTATTAAGTGATAACACTAGTAGGAGAAAGAGCAGACGTTTAGGAGAAACATATTCTAGATAAAGTTTACTACATATTGATAAAAAGTTCAATTTTCCAGGAATATATAAGAATTCTAAAATGGTTGTAGCTAATCACACAGCTTTAAAACAGGAGAAATAAACAGATCTACAGTTTTACTGCAAAACTTCAACACCCCTCTTTAGTATCTGGTAAACCAGTCAGGCACATCAGTAAGGCACAGATTATAGGAACCACAAGATTAATAAGCTTGATCTAATAAGCCATATATAGAACACAGTAACCAAAATAGGTAAGTACAAATTTTTTTGCATGTTCACAAGGAACATTTGTAAAAATGTCCACTTCCTATGACAAAAGGCAAGTTGCAGCAAATCTCAAAGAACAGGCTTATTCAGGTTGCCTCCTCTGACCACAGTGCAGTTAGATAACGAGCAGAAAAATAAGAAACCCACAAATTTCAGGAAGCATAAGAACAATTTAAAATAACTTGAGATTAACAAAGAAATTGAAATGGAAATCAGAAAATATTTAGAGCTGAAAGATAAAAAAATTCTAGGATATTAAAACTTGGAAGGTGCAGCTAAGGCATTACAGAGGGAAACAGGCCTGTTAGTGCTTGTGCCTATAAAGAAAAGGAATTAGAGAGGTAATTAAGCATTCAACTTACATTAGAAAAAGAACAAGAGCTAACAACAAAAAAATAGATGGAAGGAAATAACAAAACATAAGAGTATTTTATTAAACTCAAATCAAAGATATAATAGGGAGGATCAACAAAGCTATAAGGTACTATTTTGAAAAGACTAATAAAATTAACAAACCTCTCTCAAGAAAGCAGAGGATATTAACAGTGGAAAAGGGACATAACCAACACAGAGGCTCAGAGGCACATCAGAGACACACTTTGTAAAGATGGCGCTCAGATTGTTTACCTGCTGGGCCACCAGCAGTGAATGACTCACCACAGCTTCCCATTTGGATCCCACACTTGATCTTAATACATATCCAACAAATGGAAATTCTTATAAAAAGTCAGTACTGTGTTCTAATGATGAATCAAACCTCCCATGGACCCACCATTCACTTCGGTTTTCTTGAACTTATACTCCCCAGTTAGAGGCATGCTGTGCTCTACCAGTCATCAGTTAGCAAGTTCCCTAGTGCAATATGCTGGGCAGTATCACAGGAAGAGAGGAATTTAATAGTTTACAACGTTTCCAGCTTACTCAAGGATATCAACTTAAGAGTGTGCATGATGATGAGAAAGCAATTTGAAGTATAATTTAGGGGGAAAAAAAGACTTGAAGTTTTAGTTTACGGAGACAAGCATATAAGCTGTTTACTGGAGAAATGTGGGTGTGCAATGATTTTCAAGTAAGCAAAGAGCCATGATAATCTCAGAAAAGATAATCGCTGTCCAAGGTTTTCAATTCCATTAAAAAAAATTAATTTTCAAAATAGTTTATAATTTTTAAAAATAAATCTCCCTTAAGGAAAAAACCTAAAATTACTGATTCAATGAAAATATGCCAGCTAAGTTTGGGACAGGGGCTGGGCTGAGTCAGATTGTTCAACATAAAACCTGATACAAACAATAGCTCTAGGAAAAAAAAGAAGCGAGTTCTTTTGTTGTAGAGACCAGAAATACAACAGAAACAAAATATAATAAAATGAAAATTCAGGTACAGGAATTATGCATTTCATATGAATAATTATTTCTGTACTGTCCGTAAATCCTCCCCGGTAAGCTGTGCATCTAACACTCATCGAACTGCCAAGGGGTAAATGCTGCTCCATCCATCAAGCAGCCACTTGACAAATACATTCCATAATAGAAGTTTATTTTTATGGGAGGCTGAATCAAGGACTTTCCCATGCATACAAAAACTTGTCAAAATTATTTATGAGTCTTGCTGAGACACACAATACGTCATATCAAACTCCTATTTTCCTTTCAAGCACAGACTGTCAATATCTCTGCTACTATCAATGACGTGGACCACTGCTGATAGAGGCCCACAGGGGCCAAGGTCACTTGCCCACCCCAGCCGCTGCTGGAAGCTGTCTCGAGCCGCGGTGCTCCTGAGAAGAGGCGACTGACCACCTCTATGAGGTATAGTTCGGGAAGGCAGCTGGGACTGCATTCAGAGACTATGCAACATAAAGTAAAATGGAAACATATGCTTGAAAAATTATGGTTGATTATGGCTGAAGTAAAACAAAAATAACAGAAGATATTTCATCTTTCATTCTGCACACAAAGTATTAGTTAAGGCTGATAAAACAAATGCTTGAAAATCATGAAAATAGCCCATGCCACTGAAATTTCTATGCTGAAAGATTATTTCGATGGCTTGACTCAGATGAGATGTGTCCCGGAGGGGCTTGGGAGGGCTCCGAGACCTTGGCTCGGCCGCGGCTAACACTGCTATCACTTTATTTCGCAAGGAAGTCGCTGAAGTGACTTGGAAGCTGTACGTCACTCTCTCCAACACAGGGTGCTCGCTGGCAGTAACAGAAAATGGTCAGTGGCTCTTGAGATGACTTGGAGCAATAGGAAAATATATTCTTATTTTTCAGTTCCGGGGGCAATGGAAACTACAGTTTCCTATCCTGAACTAGCCCGACGAACTAGTCCGATACAGCCATAGCTCCCAGGATTTCTTAGACACTCCCTTATCCAATGAAGAAGCACATTTCATCACCGCCATTTCATCCTGGTGCTCTCACATGGACCACGGAAAGGCTGAGATCGGTGAGCCGACCAGGACACCATGCAGCACGGCACAGCGGTCACAATTTGGTGGTGCTCGGTGGGCAGCAAGTGTGAAGGACGGACTGTTGAATATTTCCTTTTGTTTCTCAACAGGAACAGAAATGCACGCCTGTGCAAGCTGCTTCAGGACTTTCTGCTGTGCCCCACGGTAACTCTGTTGGGCCAGGGCGAGAAGCAGCGGCCAGACCCTGGCAGGTCTCTTCCCGCGGGGCCTTCCTGCCCCAGCGGCCCGCAGTAAGCGGTGGTCCAGGGCAGCAAGGGCCGCAGCCGTGGGTGAGAGCCCCCACTCTCCCTGAGGGCCCCCCGAGGCTCCGACTTCAGAACAGACGATCGGATAATTTTAGTCACTGTGTCCATCTCCGGTGTTAACAAGAATGCATTTCCTTAATCCTGAGAACTGCCTACAAAGGAACGTCTCCACTGCAGTTCTGGGAAAATGGAGGCTCGGACGAGCCCAGTGTCTTCAAAGCCGCCCGCGGAGGTGAGGCGACCGGGTGGGCTTTCTGCTTCCAGAGCCGGCATGCTGCCCCACGGCTGGCTTTCCTTCCTTTTTCTTCAACAGTCTGGAGCAGGGTTTCTCGGCCTCAGCACCACGCACACACCGGGCCGGGCTCCTTCCGCTGGGGGTGCCCAGCAGCACGGGGGCGCCCACCCACAGATGCCCAAGCGGATTCCAAACATCGCCAAAAGTCCCTGGGGGACAAAATCATCCCCACTTGAGAACTGCGGGGCTGATCACTGACTCACTAACTACACGATCTACCATACTTCATCTTCTATTCTGTGCTCTATCTTTACAAAAATGCCCCTAAAATTTTGAGTTCTCTTTTGCTACTGCGACTAAGGTCTGGGTACGGTTCCTTCAGGTCAGCAGAGGCAACAGCATTGGAGTAAGGTTTCCAGATAACAACAGGATGCCAGTTCAATTTGAATTGCAGATTGATCACAAATGATGCACTATCTGGGACATACTCATGCTACAAAATGATCTATTGTTTATCTGAAATTCAGATTGACCTTGGTGTCCTATATTTTCATTTTCTAAATCTGGTGACCCTTTATTTCAGTGTCAAGAAAACGAGAATCTCCCTTTCTTTCTACACATTAATTGATAGAAAATCAGGGCTGGAGATAAAAACTCTGCATTTCAGATGACTTGAGGAATGATTCTGTTATGTGGGTTCAGTGCATTGCTTTCCTTTTGCATGTATTACTCATAGTACTTTAGTATTTCCTAGTACCTTAATAGCTGGTACTTTTCATTCCTACTTAACCTAAAATTGTACTTTTGCCCAGAAGGGCCAGTAACTGTTGTCTAACAATGGTTTGTAATTTTAAAAAAAGAAAAAAGGTTTTCTAACAGTTTTCTACTAAACTTTCTGACTCAAAATTTATGGTAACATCTGAAGGTTCTCAGTCCAATGTCAACTTGGAGGCATTTCATAACATCAAGACGTTCTGTAATTTATAATTTCTATAACTCATAGTATGGCCACCCATTTACTGCTCCCCCAAACCTTCTTGGACTCTAATGACTACTTTCATTGTTCCCAAAAAACACAAACTGCCGAAGCCTTTGCTTAACTTATTCCCCAATCCAACCTTCTTCTTAACTCAATTTTTTCCTCTCATTTAAAAAAAAAGTCCCCCGTGAATACACGACACTAAAATGATCCAAACTGCACAGATACACGCAGTGTAAAAGCCAAGTCCCCCTTCAGAACCTGAATGTGCGTTAGTCTGCATGCAACACACAGATACATATGTACATAGGCACCACACATATATGTAAACAGATATACGTGAGTGTACATATATGGCTTACTGAATGGAATGCAATATTATGCATGTTCTTTGGATTCTATTCTACTCTATATCCTATGACGCATGTCACTGAAGTCATGTTTTGCTTCCTTCGGAATCTTTCTACTGATCCAACCCAGGCTGATCTTTCCATGTTGGAAGTCCCATTGTTACAGTGAACCCACTTCTCCTCCCATTTTCCTTCTGCGCTAGGAACTCTACGGGACACTGAGAAACAAACATGACCAAGGCCTGCTCCTGCCCTGAGGAGTTCAGGGTCTGGTGGGACCTCATTTCGCGGTACTGATGACTCTGAACAGAAATGATCCACTTTTGGCAGGCAGCTTCAGACAGTTCTGGAAGTGACAACTAATGACCGCACCGGGGGAGGGGGAGCAAGAGACAGGCCGTGGAGGCCGAGCCACTGCACTGCACAAAGGCTGGAGTGTGTTCACTCGGTACTGGTGGCACAGTTCTGGTTATTGCAATCGACCTCCAGGCATCTTATGTGCACACAGCTTATCTGCCCTGCTGAAGCACGATTAGTTCACACTTACCTATGTTCCACAATGCTCTCAGCATAAGGTTGAACACAAAATAGGCAGATAAATATGAATTGTAATTTAATAGTGAATACAAGATTTGCATTAATAAAGAAGATTAGAACTTTAAGCAGAAAGAAGGACCAGTAACGAAAGAATACGAGTGGATCTTTTCTGAACTTAAAAGCCAATGGCTGCTTCTCAGGACCCTTACTGCTGCAGCCTCCATGACACGCCACCTTTGTCCTCAAGTAAAAAGTTATCTAATGAGAACTCTGACACACACACTACTTTCATATCAGAAAAGCATGTTGGTCCCAATCATGCCAGGTAGGTGATGCTTAAGGAACCCCAAGAGACTGTGCCTTGACTGATACAGTCATCTCTGCCTTTCCCACAGAATCTACTGTGACAGCTGAGTAACAGTCAGTCTTTGCAACTGTAATAGCTTTGTGAACTGCAAAGCACTTTCACAACCATTTTCTCTTTTTATTCTCCTAAGAATCTTCTGAGCTAGGACCATATCATGCCATTTGAAATTAATTATTTTTGAAAAGGCTATACGTTTATCTAGTTCAAAATTCAAAAGGTACATACAAGCAGTCAGTAAAAATGAATATAAGAGAATATAGCAAAAATAAATACAGGAGAACATAGTAAAAACAGATAATGATCTAAGTAAAAGATATAAAAAAAGAGGAAACAATATTATGGCAAAAATGGACGGGAGGGGAACATGGATAGATACATTGACAGAATAAGGTCCTCTAGTGGAAGGACAAGGGATCTCCCCATATCCAAGGAGGCAAGAGGCAGATGCTGAGCCGGAGGCCCGAGCAGGAAGAGGGTTAGGGTGGAGGAGCTTCATTTAAGTAAAAAAGTCCTCTTACTTAGGACTTCCACTTGGCCTTCACCGAGCTAGGCCGGTAAAGCAAAGAAGAGGAGGTATTACTGTCCCTGCCCCAGAAGGATTAAAATCTCATTGACGGGAAACACTACCACACAGAAAAAAGGATTCTCAAATCTGTAGTTAAATATCTGCGTTCAAATTCCAGGCCTGCCCCAGGTGGGCCAGGAGACCACTGGACCACAGTCTCAAGGGCCAGTCCTGACTGACAGCAGGCTCCCGGGAGGAGGAAGACAGTGACTCCCAACCTCACACATACAGCGAAGACCACACGAGATGATGAATGTGGCATCATTGGCAGGAGATGTACATGCACATGCGGTGTCGGGGCTCCGTGAGACAACGGACAACAGTACAGAGTAACGTGCTGAAGTTAAGATTTGGTAAAACATCTGAGGAAAAAGTGCAATGTTCACGGCGGACATGAGAAGTGAGCTCGCCATGCAGGCTGGGGAAGGCCTGGAT
This sequence comes from Phataginus tricuspis, assembly GCA_029783875.1. Classification (NCBI taxonomy): domain Eukaryota; kingdom Metazoa; phylum Chordata; class Mammalia; order Pholidota; family Manidae; genus Phataginus; species Phataginus tricuspis. Next base: position 40,827,614 of record JAQQAC010022866.1, on the reverse strand, counting down.
TTGGTGGGGCGGGGAGGGGGGTGGGTGTGACCTGTGGGGTTTTGGAGAGCAGTGGCTGCAGTAATGGCCAGTCTAAAGCCATCGGGGCTCGAGAGGCCCTCAGGGAAGCAGAGGCTGCATGGGCCCGGTGGTGGCGCAAGTGCCTGGATGCGGAGACAGGACAGTGGTGGGCCCAGCGAGTTCAGTGACGGTAGGAAATTTAAACCTTTTCAAACATACTCATGCCAGTGGTTGGCAGGAGACCAGCCAGTCTGTGACTGATGGTGCAGGAGAGCAGCCATGTGGTGGACAGTGACGTCCTCACTGGAGGGGAGGAGAGCCATTTAGACACAAAGGAAACGAGCTGCTCACGCCATTTTGGGGCTGCAGCGACTAGAATAATAGGATATCAATACTGTGAGCTTAAATGACTCATATTGTGGGCCAACGTGGTTTTTTTTTTTGCCTTTTTTTTTTCTGAGAGGTGGGTAGGTAGAAGTTGGAAAGGTGCTTCAAATGGGAAGAAGACGAGTGACCTCAATCTGTTCTTCACATGGCAACACATGCTTCCAACTCCAACCTTCACGATTTTTAGGGAGAAGAAAATGCCCATGGCTGTCACATCGTTTCTAACAAGGCCTAGGTAAACAGTTAAATCCCAAACATTCCAAAGTACAAACGCCGGTGATTTTAAAATCCAGATGCAATGGTCAAAATGATCCTTTCACAGGATCAAAGGGCTCCAAGGAAAAAATCCCAAATTCACACACATACTGAATTTTTTTACTTTATTTTTTAAGGCACTATGCTTTACCTCTGCCATATACCTAAGCAAACATTTCCCTTTCCTTCTGTTCAGTCAAGTAACTTTGTTAGAAGCTCTGTAGGACAGGAGGTAACTGCAGAGCTCCTAATTGTGCAGCTCTTACAGGGTTGAACCTGATCATTCACTGAATTGTTGAGTTGATGGGATTCGTGTAGCTGGTTATAAATTGATAATCTAAATTAATTCATTCGAGCAGAAATGGATTTCGTGACTCTTTGAGAGCCTGTAATGATGCTCACCTCCCGCTGCTTGCTGCATTCTCTGCTTCCTAAAGCTGGTCGGGAACAGCTGGATCCAGGGGACCTGCTAGTCATTAAATCTGTTACATGTGCCTTCCAGTAAATGATATTAAGCTGAAATGTCCTAACGTTGATTTTTTTTCTTTAATTTTATGACAGAAATAACCTAATTTGTAACACAAAATAACAATCTCCTTGGATTACTTTGCCTTGTTAAAATATTTTATGCATTTTTCATTTACACAAAGGTAATGGAAAAACACTTAAACTATCTGTTATTTAAACCACAAGAGATATGTTACTGAAAGTCTGATAGTTACAAAAATGATTGTCTCTTCATAGTCTTTACTTTATATCTGTAATAAAAGGCGGACAATTCAATTCATTGGTTAGTAAATAAAGTATGATAGTTTTTATTTTCTCTGCATTGCTGGAACTAAAATCAGATTGCTTTTTAAATTCATTTAGAAACAGGACTCATTACTTTCCTTTTCTCTTTCTAATCTAAAATGTCTAATGTCCATTCAGAACCTCACATTTTCTTCATCAACAGAAGTTGTAACCTAATTCTAAATCCCGTATTAAAAGCATCATTTTCCAAGCTATTCACTCCTTGTGTACTGAGATTGAGTAATGAAGTCATAGCACCTGCCTTTTGTGCACATGTCTCTTAGATGTGTATTTCTAGTAACCTCCTGATTGCATTTCCTTTTCCCAAATAAATTTAAAAATAAAAACATCCAGGATGCCAGAAAAACGTAGGCAAAATATGTCGTACGACCAATCATTTTTATTGCTGTAATAAGAGATAAGCACTTCTCAAATCAAGAATAGTGACTAATTGAAACCCTGCATTCCCCTTCAAGGGCTCAAGCATTTGCTCAGGTGGCCACAACCATCACTTCATGGTTTGAAAGTTATAACTGTTAAAACTTAGGCGATACCTGTTGGCTCGCTGTCCCGTAGGAACCACCTCATGGCAGAGACCTTAAACAGGCTGATCGCCATAAAGTGACATCACTCAATTTTTAACATTTTAATACTGAACATTATTTGTTCACTGTTAAAGATGAACTTAAGTATATTTTTCCTAAATACTATCCCTAGCACTGAACTTACCACCAGATGTTATTTCAAAAGAATTTACTTAAAAAATTTCTAAAGACCCTAACTACTCACACAATAGTGGTTAAAACCCACCAAATCCCCCCTGGCCCAAGACGCACTACTCCTCTAGCCACTCGAGGGCTTCCCAGCGTCGCTGCAGCCCTGTGTGACCTCCCGCCTTTCACAACGGCCCAGGCTGTCCCAAAAGGTGTGATCTCAGGCTGCTGCCGCCGCGCACACCCCACGGAGGCCACGGGCCCCGCCGGCGCCACGCTCCACGCCTTGGCCACTGCCCGCCCAGCGCGTCAACCTTCTCGAACGCCAGCTTCAGTACAAACCCCGCTAACAGAACGTGCAGGACGGAGTAACTGCAGCGCTCACACTGTTCTTCACAAAGGATGTCAGGCAAAGAAAACACCTGCACGGAGCACATAAGGTTTCTAACATGTTCTTTGAAAGAAAATGGACACAGACCGTGGCTCCTCACTTCTCCAGTATCTGAGGACCATTCGGTCTCCTGGGGATTTATGTGGGCACCTGAGAGACCAGTGGTAACCTTCTGTCCCTCATCACTCATAAGAAACTGTCCTTTGTCTTCCAGTTCTCCCGCGGACTGCCAAGTGACCTCTGCTCACCGCCCAAGCCTGCACTGCGGGGAGAACTCCTCTAAGGCCCCTTCCTCCAATCTCCCTTCCACTGGGTCCAGAATGCCCCTAACATCGTCTACAAACAATGGCTTCCTGGCCGGGGACACGTGTTTCAAGTACCACCCCATCATTTGAGAGTCTAAATCCTAGCCCTGGTGTCCGCACACCCTAACACGCCCCGGCACTGCTGATCCCAGCCCCCGCATGGCTGTCCGGCTCCTGCGAGATCTGCCCAGTCCTACTGAACGTCTCAGGAACACACCATCTCCTGATACAGGTTCTCTGAGAATTTTAATTTTAATCGCTCCTGTGGTCCTTCTCAGGTACCTCTGCCCAGGAAATCTGCATGGTTTTCAGCAAATAACACCTTGACCCAGCTTTGTTCTTATTTTTTGTAATTTCTTAATCAGAAATAATTTCAAGCTTAAAAATCTGCAAGAACAATACACACAACTTCCTTATACTTTGTCTCACTCTTCATCATAAATGTCTTGCAATATTTGAGAGCAAGTTGCAGGGCATTGTCCTTGTACTTCTAAATATTTCACCGTAATCTTCCTAAGAACATGAACTTTCTCTTCAAATTTCATTAAATGTTTCAATAAAAAAAAAAACCCAAAACAAAAACAAACAAAAGGAAGAAAAGAGACAAAGACACCCTGGCCCAAGACCCACACCAGGCCATGCGCTGTGCCAACTGGCATGCCTGTTCACCTCCTCTGTGCTGGAGGAGCCCCAGATTTTCCTGATCGACTATGCTCTTGCCGTTGATTAAGGTACAAACCGATTAGAGTAGAATGTTCCTATATGTGAGTTTACCGGACTCAAACTGTTTTCTACATCCTATACCTACAAAACATTTTCACTCACTTCACACATTTAAAATCCACTGTTCACTGCTATCTACTCACTGGTATTTTGAGTTTCACAGTTTAACACTCCAGCTTCCATCTGATTTCTTAAAAACCAAGTTTATTGATGAATAACTTATAGACAATAAATTAGACACATTTCAAGTGTGTGGTTTAATGAGTTTGACAAATATATGCACCCCTGTAACCACCACCACAAATAAGATAGAGAATATTTTCATCACCCAAACATTCTCCTCATTGTCCACCCCCAGGGAATCATAGACTGGCTTGTACATCACTATTGATTCGAAGTGCCCATTACAGATTTTAAAGTAAACGGAATTGCACAGGACTTATGCTTTTGTGTCTGGCATCTTTTGCTCAGCATAACATTTTGTAATTCATCGCTGTGGCTGCATCTATCAGTAGTTCATTTTTATTGCTGAGTAATATTCCATTTTATGGACAGTTTGCCTATCCATTCATCTGTTGATGGGCACTGGGGTTATTTTTAGCTTTTAGCCATTATGAGTAGAACCACTATAAACATTCACATATAAATATTTGCATGGACATATGCTTTTATTCCTCTTGGGTAAATTCCTAGGAGTGGAATTGCTGGGTCATATGTTAAGTAAGCATATGTTTAATTTTATAAGAAATTGTTAAACAGTTTCCCAAACTTCCTGTACCATTTCACATTCCCACCAGTAATGCATATTACTATACTTTTTTCATGTCACACATATTTTTTCAGTTCTAGAAGTTCTATTGGTTCTTTGTTTTCCATTTCTTCTTACATCTGTATTTTCTTTAAATCCTCAAGTATATTAGCAATTGCTCTTTTCAAGTTCTTATATGCTAATTGCATCATCTCTGTCTTTTTTGGTTTGTTTCTACTGACTACTTTTCTCCTGGTTATAGGTCACATTTTCTACATCTATATCAGATGACAGATGTCATAAGTGTCAGGTGCTGGATGTCTGAATGTCTCTGTCTCCCTTACGGGCACTGAGTTTGTTCTGACATGTGTTCATTGCTTGAGGGTCAGCTTGATTCTTCGGAGGCTTGCTGTTAGAGTGGCCCTTGCTCCCAATGCAGCCCGACTGTTGGGGGTCACCTCTAGGTGGGTCACCTCTTGGGGTCACTGCCAGGTTGGCTGTAGGAATGGGAACAACTCTCCAGGCAGGGGGATGTAAAGAGCTCCCGATTTCCCAGCAGTGGTTCTCTGACTGCCTCCCTGGAATTCTCACCAAGGCATGTGTGGCTCAGTGTTCAACTAAATTCTCCAGAAATGCCAAGGCAGACTCTGGAGCCCTTCAAGGGCACTGTCCTTCCTTTTCTCTGGCACCCTGTGGTTTTCTAAGGTCCTCAGCCAGGTATGCCTGCCAGGCTCTGCCTCGACGCCTTCTCTGGCATACAGTCCTCCCTGTCTGTTGGCCAAGGTATGAGAACAGCTACTTTGGGTATTTCATCTAGTGTTCCATTTTTTTTTTAAAAACAGTGTAGGGCACATCCCACACCCGTTACCTCTTATACCAGTTACTTCAGAACAAAGGCAGAGGTGGAAGTCTTTCTCCGTTGATTTTTATTTACTCATATAAACATTTTATTGATGGACATGGGCCATGTTTTATCTATTCATTTTTATTCAACAGAGTTGAATAACTTGCAGAGGACATTATATAGAATTATGTTAAAAAATCATAGTTGACTAAAAGAATGACTAGCCTCATATATCATATATGGTTTACTCAGTCTCTCAATGTGGCCAGTATTAACTGGACTGAAATAATTTGTGGCAGCATGTATAGTTTCATACTGACAGAGCTGTTATTTATGTATGCTGATGGCTCGAAGATCAAGGTAAGACCTCAGTGCATGGGGATCTTAGAATCCCCCCTCCAACGGTAGCATCCACCTTTATTTAGAGAAAACAAACTCTAATGTTCCCCAGTGGGAGGGTCCAGCAGCTGTAGTTTCTGAAGTTCCGCCTTATGCCACTCTTACAGCTTTGATTTTATAGGGCTCTCATACATAAATCTTCAGCTTGCTGTGTAATCTGCTGCCTTTTACCCCTCCCTCAATCTGCAACAATCACACTAGTCTTTGCCTGATATTCTCTCTGTTCACAACGTTCTTGCGCCAGGCAGGTTGATGAAGAATTCACTCATTCCTTCAAGTCTTTGCGCAGATGGGCCTAGCAAGGAGCACCTGGACCTCCTGGTTTAAGGCTGGAATAGCCTCTCTCCTCCCCATCCATCTGCCTCCAAGACTCCAATCCCTGCTGTTCTCCACTTTTCCTCATAGTACTTCACCTTTTAACAAATGGCATGATTTGCTAACTTATCATATTATATTTAGTGTCTATCTCCCTTGGGTAGAGATGCTCCACCAGCAAGAATCTTCGTTTTGTTCATGCATGGGTCCTGCACACTCAGAAGAACATCCAGCTTAAAGCTCACTGACTTTTGGTTGAGCACATGAAGACGTCTCTTCCAGCCGTACCTGGGGCCAACGCCACACAGTGTGACTTGACGACTTAACTCCCACAGACGGGGCAGTTCAGGTGCGAGGAAGTGAGAAGCCCTAAGACCCCAGCATCCACACCAATGTCCCTGGCTCCATTCTAAAGCTGGGAAAGTTAAGCTTTGACCTATTATTTTTTCTCAAATTTGTGTGATGAGACTAACCAGAACCAGGGAATTCTAAAGGGGGGACTTGACTTAACGTCAGTCTGAGATGAGTCTAGAACACTGAGTCTTGGACGAGTTATAGAAGATGAAGAGGATGAAGTGATGTAGTGTGGCCACAGTGAACATGCACTGGGCTCAGAAATGCTAGGGAAACCCTGAACACAAAACTCAACTTACTTCATAGTATCTATGGGAAGCCCAGTGAGGTAAGGATAAATTTGAGGAAATATTAAAGAACAGCCATGTTTCAATTTAGTACCCTAATACTGAATACTTAATGATTTTAAAGAAAAACATATGTGCATATGCTATAATGCTACATCTCTTCAGGGAGAGATCACTCATCTTTAAAAAGAAAATGATCTAATTAATGTATTTGCATTTCTCTAAATTTTATTGGAGCCAAAATATTTAAAATATTATTTCTAGAAACAAATGTAGCACAGAAGGTAAGCTAGTTAAAAGCAGAAGCGTTCAATGTTGGAAGGCACTGCACTCCATAAACATCACTCAAACTGAAGCGTGTACAAAAACGCAACACGAAGTTTACACACGAGTCTCTTCCGCTTCCCTCCCTCAGATTTTGGTCTCCAGGTGATAATCTGTGTGGTATCAGCTCTTTAGCTTCACAAAACAGAACTTTCTCATGATTTATTTGAATTGTTATAAGCAGGTAATTAAGTAAACTAGAGAAAGTCTGACTGAAAATTCAATGTACAAGTTAAGCCGAGATACACACAAGATAAACCTACAGGATGGCTTCATATGCTAATGCCCTTGGTACCAGGCCAGCTCTTCCCTCTGAACTTCTCAGATTTCATCAATCTTTGGTGACTGGTGGCTCAGCGGCTCCCTCACCCTCCCTGAGCCGCAAACATGTCTGAGCCATCTGTGTCCTGGAGACAGGCGAGGACATATCAGTATTTCCTCTTCCCCATGAGATCGGTTGACATTCTTTAGTGAAATACACAAAAGAACAGATTGCAGTTCAACTATAGGGCAATTTCACATTTCACGAAGCTGTATGGTGCACAAATCTTGTCCACACGCATCTGAGGTCATCTGAGACTGGATGCCAGCGTCAAGAGCTGAGTGTGTTTTTGTTTGGCTTCTGTAAGAAGAGTTAATGTGGCATTTATGAAAGTTTGCTGAAAAGTTTCCCATAAATCACCACTGCAAAAATAAGTTCAAAAGGAGCTCAGCCCTTAAAATTTTACATTGCCCATGAATCATCTGTGGAGCTAGAAAAACTATGGTTGAAATGTTCAGGAAACCCTGTCAATTCTTTTGCTTTTGAAAGAGATTTCTGTTGTCATACACACAATTTTGAATGTTTAATAGCATGCAGAAATAGAAAATAATCGGGGAATGTCAAAGTGAATCAAACACAGGAATTTAAGGGAAAAAAGATAAAATTAAGACAAAATTTACTTTAATGACCACAATTTTGCTGTAATTTTTGAGATGCCCTTGGCAATTGCCCAATTTAACTAAAACCAGTCCCGCTGAACTTGGTTGAGATACAGTAAGTGACTGAGTACAACATTTGGCGATGGACTTCAGGTTTGCAGAAGGAATTAATTGAAACCTGCATGAACAAACAGTGTTTCATTTTTGTCTGCTTAACGTTCGGTGCACAGGCACCTCAAGCTTCATGCAGGTTTACTGCCTTCCACCAGCTCTGCAGCCGTCTGCATGACGACATCAGTGTCAGTCTTAGAAACCAGCAAAACTTTTTATAAAAGTAATATTTTTTAATTTGGTAAAACCTAATTAAAAAAAAATCTTAGTTCAGAACCCTATAAGCTACTTAATATTAGATGTATAATATTCAGAAGAATTTATAGGAGAATACCATCATAATAACTAAAAGTAAGGATTCAGCATGTAAGAAGGCAAATATAAATAAAACTGTAAAGAAATAATGAGCACAGAAAAGCATCAAACTTTTTTGTTTTTATCTTAGAGATACAATTCTGATACCTAAAATGCCAAGTTCATGGAATTTCCAAAAGAAATAACAAACAGATTGATTCTTGCTATGTGCCTTTCCTTCCATGCCTTTTGCAGAAAGGCACATCCTCTGTACCTTTTGGTACATCACATACAGTACAAGGTGTCCATGTCGAGCTGAGTGAACCTGTTGCTGAACTGTGACAAATCACGGCAGTCTGGAACCACCAACACAATCAAGAAGTGGAAAACTTCCATCACCCGAAAAAGGCATGGAGTATTTCCATCAACTCTGTGTGCTGTCCTAGTCAACAACCTCCCACATCCTGGCAATCACAGAGTTCCTTTCTCTCACCAGACTTGGCTTTTCTGGAGTTTCACATGCATGGAATCATATGGTCCGTACTCTCTGGCCTCGTCCATTTAGGATAAAGTTGTTAGTTCATGACTTTCCTCACCAAGTAGTATTCCTTTGACCATAAATTTGCTCATTCACTCATCTTTCAATGGGGGGCATTCGAGTAGCTTTTAGCTATTTTGGATAAAGTTGCCATGAGCATTTACACACAAGTGTTTGTGTGGTCATATGTTTTCATTTCTTTTGGGTAAATACCTGAGAATGGAATTTCAGGGTTACATGGTAAGTGAATAATATTCTAAGAACTTGACAAACTGTTTTCCAAAGCAATGGTGCCATTTTACACTCCCACTAGCGATGCATGATGACCCCAGGCTCGCTAACGTTTGGCACTGCCAGTCTTTTGGTTTTGGGTATTTTAAAGGATGTGCGGTGTTTACCTCATTGTAGCTTCACTGCATCTCCCTGATGACTAGTGATGCTGGGCACCTTTTCATGTACTTATTGCCCATTTGTATATTGTCCTTTGCCATTTTTTACTTGGGTTTTTGTCTTATTATTGAGTTGTAATTTGTCCTTAGTATTCTGGATTCAAAAATAGGTAAACTATATGTATAGCTTTTCTATTTTCTTAATGGTATCTTCTCAATTTATCAATTATTTTTCTTCTACAATTAGTGCTTTTTATGTCCTATCAGGAAATCTTTGTCTATCCCAAGGGTCTAAAAGATTTTCTCCTATGTTTTCTTCTAGAAAGTTTAGAGTTTTTAAAGTTTTTGATCCATTCTGAGTTAATTTTGTGAACGGCAAGGGTGAAGTTTCACTTTCTTCCATACGAATATACAAATATTCCAGAACCACTTGATGAAAAGACTATTCGTTCCCCCTTGGCAACATGTTGAAAATCCAGTGACCATGTATACATGTGGGTCTATTTCTGGATTCTACTGTTTTCATGCCCAAGGTAAGTCAAGGCGTTTAATTTTTTAAATAAAAATTGTATATATCTAAGGTTTACAACATGATTTGATGTACACATACATAGTGAAGTGGTTACTGCCGCTGAGCTAATATACACTAACATATCCAGCGCCTCAGACAGTTTCCCCTATTCCCCCTTTTCTCTGTGACGAGAGCACCTGAAATCTACTCTTAGTAAATTTCCAGTGCTCAGTACAGTATGACTAACAATGGCCACCATGTTGCACATTAGATCTCTAAATGTATTCACCCCACCTAGCCGCAATCCTACACCGTTTGACCAGCCTTTCCCCACTGCCCTCCTCCCTACCCCTGGTTAACTACCACTGCTTTACAGTAGGCTTTGGAAGCAGATATGAATGTCTTCCAAGTTTGTTTTCCTTTTCAAAATTGTTTGGTTATCAAAGTTTCTTGCATTCCCACATAAATTTTGGCAGCAGCCTGTCAATTTCTCCCAAAAGTTTCTTATGATCTTGATTGGGATTGTGTGGAATACACAGACCAATTTGGGGATAAATGACATTTTGCAATATTGAGTCTTCCCATCCATGAAAAATGTGGAATCTCTACTTATCTAGGTCTCTGTTAACTCCTCTGAGTAGTGTTGTATAGATTTTATTCTTCAGATCTTGAACATATTTTTTATAATGTATCTCTATGTATTTAAGTTTTTTTCTAATCTAATTTCTTTCAAGGGTAACTTTAAAAACTTAATTTTGTTGACTGTGTATCTCCACCTTTTTACTGGGTCACAGGGACTCAAGATAGGCAGCTCTACCATCCCCTTCAGAGCTCACCTCACACGCATCCCTCTACGTGTTTATTCTGGGCACTGAAAGAAGACAGATGTTCTCAGGCCGCCTGAACAAGAGCATAAGCAATACTGAGGTGCCATTACACTGCCTACAAGAGGGACGTTCTCTTCTGCAAAAGCTATTCTTGTTTGAGAGGCAGACACAGACACCACGTGTATGCTTGCAGTGCTCCACGCAGACGCTCATGGGGCTTGGGGATGCAGTAGGACCTAGAATAATACCACCGTTCTCGCCATATTGTGCAGGAAATTGGACAGACATTGACATGTTATCAAATATCAAAGAAGCTATAAAATAAATATGAGTGTAATACCTGGACTTCTCTATTTATAGATTAAAAGCTTGAAAAAAACTCACTGCACAGATATAACCATACGCTTTCTAAGCAGTATTAACTTCCTGTCAAGTGCATTTTAGTAATATGTATTTCTAATATATTTGTAGTAATTTGTCAATGATATATATATGCAATTTTTAGTAAAAATGCTTGCTATTTAGCTTGCCCACATAGAAAAAATATTTTTAAAAAGCTCAAAATTGGACTTCCGGGAAGATGGCGGGGTGAGCAGAGCGGCAGGAATCTCCTCCCAACACTATATTTATCTATGAAAATACAGCAAATACAACTATTCCTAAAAGAGAGACCAGAATACACAGGAGAGTGCCCAGCATGCAGCTACACCTGAGAGGACTCGGCACCCCGCGAGGCGGGTAAGATACGGAGCTGCGACCCGGTGGATCCGAGCACTTCCCGACCCCAGCGCACCAGCGGGAGGAGAGGATTCGGAGACGGGAGGGAGTGGAAGGCCCGCGAAATAATGAGCCCCGGTGATCTCCGCGGGGAGCGCTGACACACATGACGCAGTGTAGCGGAGACTGGAGAGACAGAGGAGCAGGATCTGAGCAGGGAACGCACCAGGGTGCTTGCAGCCGGCTCCCAGGAAGGAAAAAAAAAAAGAAGAAAAAAAGCGCACGCTTTCCTCAGTGGTCTTAAAGACACAGGGGCCCAGCGGAGGACAGGATCGCCCCGGCGCACTCAGCCCAGCAGACTGGGAGGCCTGGGGAGTTTCAGACCCCTTAGCTGGCGACTGGGAAAGGGTGGTCGCACTTAAACTTCCCACAGAGATCAACAGCCTCCCATTTGTTCTCACCCGGGCCAGAGCTATAAAGGGCCCTGAGGAGCGGCGCGGCCACGGCTGCGGAATAGTGGAGCAACAGCGCCACCTACAGCATCCCCACAGAATCCACTTCCGGTGGGCGTTTTTTTGTGTGTTGTTTGTTTTTTGTTTTTTCTTATCTTTCTTTTCTTTTTCTCTTTTTCTTTCTTTCTTTTTTTTTTTCCTTTTTAAAGTCATAAAGAGCCAAGCTGACATACGTGGCAACTACCAGCAACCACTTCTATAGCCATGAAAAGACAGAGGAATATGGTCCAGACTTAAATCAACCACCAGACAATCCCAGAGAGGAAGCTTGAAAGGATGGAAATGCACAGTCTTCCTGAAAAAGAATTCAGAATAAAAGTCATAACCATGCTGACGGATCTATAGAGAAATGTGCAAGAGCTGAGGGAGGAAGTGAGGGAAGTGAAGAAAGACAATGTACAAATCAGACAAGCCATCGACGGGCTTAGCAGCAGACTGGATGAGATGCAAGAGACTGTTAATGGAACAGAAATCAGAGAACAGGAATACAGAGAAGCTGAGGCACAGAGAGATAAAAGGATCTCTGGGAATGAAAGAATATTAAGAGAACTCTGTGACCAATCCAAATGGAACAATATTCACATTATAGGAGTACCAGAGGAAGAAGAGAGAGAAAAAGGAATAGAAAGTGTCTCTGAAGAAATAATTGCTGAAAACTTTCCCACGCTGGGGAAGGAAATAGTTTTGCACTCCATGGAAGCCCACAGATCTCCCAACACAAGGGACCCAAGGAAGACAACACCAAGACACATAATATTTAAAATGGCAAAGATCAAAGAGTATTAAAGGCAGCTAGAGAGAGAAAAAAGATCACCTACAAAGGAAAACGCATCAGACTATCATCACACTTCTCAACAGAAACCTTACAGGCCAGAAGAGAATGGCATGATATATTTAACGTAATGAAACAGAAGGGCCTCGAACCAAGAATATTGTATCCAGCACGATTATCATTTAAATATAATGGAGGGATTAAACAATTTCCAGACAAAACAAAGTTGAGAGAGTTTGCCTCTCATAAACCACCACTACAGGATATCTTAAACGGACTGCTCTAGAGGGAAGCACCCCTAAGGCTAAAAAGATGTCACCAGAGAAAATAAAATTATAGCAAAGAAAGCAGACCATCCAAATACTAACTAAAAGCAAACAATAAAACACCTAATATATAAAGAATGGAGGGGGAAGAATAAGAAGGGAGAGATAAAGAAACATCAGACGGTGTTCACAATAACTTAACAAGAAAGTTAAGTTAGATTCTTAGATAGTAAAGAAGCAACCCTTGAACCTTTGGTAACCACGAATCTAAAGCCAGCAATGGCAATAAGTACATATTTATCGATAATCACCCTAAATGTAAATGGACTGAATGCACCAATCAAAAGACACAGAGTAACAGAATGGATAAAAAAGCAAGACCCATCTATATACTGCTTACAAGAGACTCACCTCAAACCCAAAGATATACACAGACTAAAAGTGAAGGGATGGAAAAAGATATTTCATGCAAACAACAAAGAGAAAAAAGCAGGTGTTGCAGTATTGTATCAGACAAAATTGACTTCAAAACAAAGAAAGTAGCAAGAAATAAAGAAGGACATTACATAATGACAAAGGGGTCAGTCCAACAAGAAGATATAACCATTATAAATATATATGCACCCAACACAGGGGCACCGACATATGTGAAACAAATACTAACAGAATTAAAGGAGGAAATAGACAGCAATGCATTCATTTTAGGAGACTTCAACACACCACTCACTCCAAAGGACAGATCAACCAGACAGAGAATAAGTAAAGACACAGAGGCACTGAACAACACACTAGAACAGATGGACCTAACAGATATCTACAGAACTCTGCACCCAAAAGCAGCAGGATACACATTCTTCTCAAGTGCACATGGAACATTTTCCAGAATAGACCACATACTAGGTCACAAAAAGAACCTCAGTAAATTCAAAAATATTGAAATCCTACCAACCAACTTCTCAGATCACAAAGGTATAAAACTAGAAATAAATTTTAGAAAGAAATCAAAAAGGCTCACAAATACATGGAGACTTAATAACATGCTCCCAAATAATCAATGGGTCAGCGACCAAATTAAAACAGAAATCAAAGAATATATGGAGACAAATGACAACAACAACACAAAGGCACAACTTCTGTGGGACGCAGCAAAGGGAATTCTAAGACAAAAGTATATTGCAATCCAGGCCTATTTAAAGAAGGAAGAGCATTCCCAAATAAACAGTCTAAAGACACAATTACTGGAATTGGAAAAAGAAGAACAAATGAGGCCCAAAGTCACCAGAAGGAGGGACATAAAAAGATCAGAGAAGAAATAAATAAAATTGAGAAGAATAAAACAATAGAAAAAAATCAATGAAACCAAGAGCTGGTTCTTTGAAAAAATAAACAAAATAGATAAACCCCTAGCCCGACTCATTAAGAGAAAAAGAGAATCTACACACATAAACAGAATCAGAAATGAAAAAGGAAACAACGACGGACCCCACAGAAATACAATGAATTATAAGAGAATATTATGAGAATCTATATGCTAACAAGCTGGAAAACCTAGAGGAAATGGATAACTTCTTAGAAAAATACAACCTTCCAAGACTGACCAAGCAAGAAACAGAAAAACTAAACAGACCAATCACCAGCAATGAAATTGAAGCGGTAATCAAAAAACTACCCAAGAAAAAAACCCCCGGACCTGATGGATTCACCTCTGAATTCTACTAGACATATAGAGAAGAAATAACACCCATTCTCCTTAACGTTTTTCAAAAAATAGAAGAGGAGGGAATACTTCCAAACTCATTCTATGAAGCCAGCATCACTCTAATACCAAAACCGGGCAAAGACCTCACTAAAAAAGAAAATTACAGACCAATATCCCTGATGAACGTAGATGCAAAAATACTCAACAAAATATTAGCAAACCGAGTTCAAAAATACATCAAGAGGATCATACACCATGATCAAGTGGGATTCATCCCAGTGATGCAAGGATGGTACAACATTCGAAAATCCATCAACATCATCCACCACATCAACAAAAAGAACAAAAACCACATGATCATCTCCATAGATGCTGAAAAAGCATTTGACAAAATTCAGCATCCATTCACGATTAAAACTCTCAACAAAATGGGTATAGACAGCAAGTACCTCAACATCATAAAGGCTGTATATGACAAACCCACAGCTAACATCATACTTAACAGCGAGAAGCTGAAAGCTTTTCATCTAAGATCGGGAACAAGACAGGGATGCCCACTCTGTCCACTGTTATTCAACATAGTACTGGAAATCCTATCCACAGCAATCAGACAAAACAAAGACATACAAGGCATCCAGATTGGTAAGGAAGAAGTCAAATTGTCACTATTTGCAGATGACATGATACTGTACATAAAAAACCCTAAAGACTCCACTCCAAAACTACTAGAACTAATATCTGAATTCAGCAAAGTTGCAGGATACAAAATTAACACACAGAAATCTGTTGCTTTCCTATACACTAATGATGAACTAACAGAAAGAAAAATCAGAAAAACAATTCCATTCACAATGGCATCTAAAAGAATAAAATACCTAGGAACAAACGTAACAAAGGAAGTGAAAGACCTGTACTCTGAAAACTACAAGACACTCCTAAGAGAAATTAAAGAGGACACTAACAAATGGAAATGCATCCCATGCTCTTGCCTAGGAAGAATAAATATTGTCAAAATGGCTATACTACCTAAAGCAATCTATAGATTCAATGCACTCCCTCTCAAACTACCAACAGGTTTCTTCAATGAACTGGAACAAATAATTCTAAAATTCATATGGAACCACAAAAGACCCCGAATAGCCAAAGCAATCCTGAGAAGGAGGAATCAAACAGGGGGAATTATGCTTCCTGACCTCAAGCTCTACTACAAAGCCACAGTAATCAAGACAATTTGGTACTGGCACAAAAACAGACCCACAGACCAGTGGAACAGAAGAGAAAATCCAAACATTAACCCAAACATTCACAGTCAATTAATATTTGATAAAGGAGCCTTGGATATACAATGGGGAGATGACAGCCTCTTCAACAGCTGGTGTTGGCAAAACTGGACAGCTACATGTAAGAGAATGAAACTGGACTACTGTCTAGCCACATACACAAAGGTAAACTCAAGGTGGATCAAAGACCTGAATGTAAGTCATGAAACCATAAAACTCTTAGAAAAAAACATAGGCAAAAATCTCTTGGACATAAACATGAGCGACTTCTTCATGAACATATCTCCCCGGGCAAGGGAAACAAAAGCAATAATGAACAAGTGGGACTATATCAAGCTGAAAAGCTTCTGTACAGCAAAGGACACCATCAGTAGAACAAAAAGACATCTTACAATATGGGAAAATATATTCATAAATGATGTATCTGATATGGGATTGACATCCAAAATATATAAAGAACTCACGCACCTTAACAAACAAAAAGCAAATAATCCAATTAAGAAATGGGCAGAGGACATGAATAGACACTTCTCTAAAGAAGAAATTCAGATGGCCAACAGGCACATGAAAAGATGCTCCACATCGCTGGTCATCAGAGAAGTGCATATTAAAACCACAATGAGATATCACCTCACACCAGTGAGGATGGCCAACATCCAAAACACAAACAACAACAAATATTGGTGAGGAT
The DNA here is from genome assembly GCA_029783875.1 of Phataginus tricuspis. Lineage (NCBI taxonomy): Eukaryota > Metazoa > Chordata > Mammalia > Pholidota > Manidae > Phataginus > Phataginus tricuspis. The sequence goes on along the minus strand of JAQQAC010022866.1, from coordinate 40,811,249 downwards.
GTGGAGAAAAGGAAACCCTCCTACACTGCTGGTGGGAATGCAAGTTAGTTCAACCACTGTGGAAAGCAGTATGGAGGTTCCTCAAAAAACTCAAAATAGAAATAACATTTGACCCAGGAATCCCACTCCTAGGAATTTACCCTAAGAATGCAGCAGCCCAGTTTCAAAAAGACATATGCACCCCTATGTTTATCGCAGCATAATTTACAATAGCCAAGAAATGGAAGCAACCTAAGTGTCCATCAGTAGATGAATGGATAAAGAAGAAGTGGTACATATACACAATGGAATATTATTCAGCCATAAGAAGAAGATAACAAATCCTACCATTTGCAACAACATGGATGGAGCTAGAGGGTATTATGCTCAGTGAAATAAGCCAAGCCGAAAAAGACAAGTATCAAATGATTTCACTCATATGTGGAGTATAAGAAGAAAGAAAAAAACTGAAGGAACAAAACAGCAGCAGACTCACAGAACACAAGAACGGACTAATAGTTACCAATGGAAAGGGACTGGGGAAGATGTGTGGGAAGGGAGGGATAAGAGGGTAAAAGGGGCATTAGGATTAGCTAAAGCAATGTTGGAGGGCACGGGGAGGGCTGTACAACTCAGAGAAGACAAGTAGTGATTCTATAGCATCTCACTATGCTGATGGACAGTGACTGTAATGGGGTTGGTGGGGGGGACCTGATGAAGGGGGTAGTTTAATCACCATAATATTGCACATGTAATTGTAGATTAATGATACCAAAATAAATTATATAAAAAAAAGCTCAAAATTGCCTTTAGGTGAAAGATACTAGTCTTAATAGTTTAAAAACAGTACTAGACACAATAGCAAATATTACATCTTATTCACATGCATTAGCATGTTAGAGAGTCTTTGAGAAAGATAAACACTACATTTTAAAAATCTTATTTTTTTCCTTCCTTCTCTTGGGAATGATATTAACTGCGAGAGAAAGTAGAATATTAAACAGGAATTTTGGTTGCTTTATATGGAACAACGTATATTCTTTAGTCATATTTTGAAAAATATCTTGAGTGTGTACCTCAATCATTATTTTTAAGGAAAGCGGAAATTCTGAATTTAGCATCAGCTGTCTGAATGTACTATAAGAAAATCTGATTATATGGTTCTTATATTAAGAGTGAAAAACTGCGGATGCAGAGGGCCTGCTATCCAATAATTGGAATGGCTAGGCTTTCTGCATTACTAGACACTGCAGCAGTAATACGCTATGAACTAATAGCCAGTAAACAAATGCAGTACAACACAGTATTAATGAAGTGGCTTCTTTGGGGTATTTAAATTTTATTTGGGGATAATTCCAAATTTAACAGCAGTCTTATATCAATATAACACGTTGAAATACTTCCTTTAGTAACAGAGTAATGTGATGTGGCGGTATGTTTTCAATCAGAGTTTTCTGGGAGCCCATACAGCGCCCCAGTGCGCATTACCACTGCCGCCGAGTGCTGGCGTTCGCCCCCATTTCACATTACTTAGTTGCAGAACTTGCATCAAACCAGGACTGGCCTGCGTTTACGTCAGTAAGTGTGTGAGCCACCGCTGTCTCTACATGAAACTGCCGGGCGGCATGAGGTGCAGCGCGACAGCTTCAGACGCAGGGCGAGCCGCTGCACTGGATGCCAAGCGAAGGGCTCCTTTATTAATATGGGATCCAATCAGAATTGTGTTCAAATACTGAAGGTACATATTAGTCTTTTGGGTCACTACGGTATCACTGCATGTATTAGAAAAGGTTGTTTTTGTGACTGAGAGTTTAGTACAGTATAATAATCTGAAAATATTGTAATAGATTGTTCTAAGTTGTACCAAGCAGTTGAATGAATACTTCAAAAGGTGAATGATTCAACTCTACTCAAATTCAGAATCAAATTCAATGATTTTCAGAGAACTTGAGAAATCTGACTCTGATAAATATTTTGTTTAGTGCAAATGCAGAACCCAGTCCTTGAGCTGCCATTTTGGAAACCATCCAGCTGAGTGGACAGTACCTGAGCCAATGAACTTGCACTTGGTATTGATGGCAGCATTTCTGACCAAGAACTCAGCATTAAGGAAGCCACAGAAACAGTGTGGGATTTTCCTGACCATTATTTAATTTTTTAAGTTTTGAGCACTATGGCACTCAGTTGGTTTTTCAATATTCTTTATTGGGTGTTGAATGAATAACACAAAGTTTGAACAGCAGTAAACTGAAATTATGTTTTAAGACCTGTAAAAAGGACACTTACATGCTAAGCCTAAATGAACTCTAAACATAAAGCACATACAATTTTGATATTGGATTGAATTTTGGACAAAAACCAATACTCATGTTTGTAAACAAAAGTTAACCATTTGCTTTACTAGTCTTGTTAAATGCTATGATGTTTTTTGGAGGGGATGATTTGGATGGCCCAGGTACTTCTAAAAAAGAGACTTCTCTTGGCAACTTCATTTGCAGAGACATTAAAACTTACAGCATTCCTCTCAGAAATATGCTCAAGGTAGCACGGGCATATTAAAGGTAAGCTGGGTGTGGCTAGCACTGATGATAAATCAATACACAAAGAAAAGGACAAAGTTACAGATCTGATACTGTTAATTATTGGTTATGGAAATGTGGACAAATCAAATTGACCTTTCTAAAGTCAATTTCCTTTTCTATAAAATAAAAACAATATATGACTTAACCACACTAGAAGGTCGCTGTCAAATAATATGATAGAGGTTGTTTATGAACTGCCAAGCATCAGACAAAGGCTAAATAGACTGGTACGGTTTTCAAGAATCTCATAAGCTAGGCTAGCAGTTCTTTTCCTCCCACCTTTCCTATGTCCCACGGAGGTAGAGGTAGGACGGCTCAGCCTCAGACCACAGGCTGTCCCCAGGAAGCGCTGCTGCTCTGAGACCCCTACTTCCTATCCTTTGGCTCCGTGGCCACGTGGCCTCTTATCACTGGCCTGCCACAGAAGAAACAATGCCATCTCATGGGTTCTCATGGAACAGCTGATCGCCTGTGACTGTTTTCCAAATTTGAACCCAGAATTTCTATTCCTTTCCCTACTAATTACTGTTTGCACAATTTAATTTTGTTCTGCTTTGGACATGGCAGACATTTTTTCTGTACTGAAGCTATACTTTTCACGAATACTCAAAGACTGAGGGACTGATGAAATCTTTCAAAATAACAATGTCAACCAAATCAACAAAATGGGGCACCAGTTATGTGCCAGGCCCTTGGTTAGGAACTGAGCAAACAAAGAGAAAAGGCTCTCAGGATATCACTTGTTATTTTCAGTTTTATCTTGTGGTAAAACCCAGCACCCCCTTGCATTTGGGAAATTACCGAGCGAACTGCAGACTCCTCAGCGACAAACACTGCACGCTGCCAGACTCCCCTGTGTGGCGCCGGGCAGCCGACCACACCTGCCCTCGAGAGAGGCGACAACAGGAAGGACCTGGAAGTGAGCACTGAATACAGAGCTCTGGAGGGCACACAACCCAGCGCGGGCCGCTCATGTGGCGGGGTGGAGCTCCGGTGTAGCGGCCCAGCCCGTGAGCTCTCTGGGGAAGCAGCTCGCAGAATCACAGGTCAGTCATCAGCACAGCAAGGAGGTGTTTCTCGCCCGCTCCCCTTTGCCTCCGTGGGCCCAGAGGGCGAACTGACCGGCGGGGTTCCTGAGCAATGTCATGCTCGTGGCTCATGAGAAGCTATTCTAGTGCACTGTTGTTAGGAAAAACTAAATGATGATCAAAGGTAAAAAAACATTTTCAAAGAACTTTACACTTGGGAAGTAAGCCTTTCAGGAGTAACAATGAGTAGGGTTGATGAGTTTCCTTGGAAGAAGAAAAGTTCTAATTCATCAATTTTTAAAAAATGCAACTGAATAGAAATGACAAGACCTATCAGTAATAAAGTTTGTTTCTTATTTTACATAATTTGGAGCCACCTGACACATATTTAATTTGCCATGTTAGAACGAAATTTCAATGTCTGCTTGTTAGATGCTACAAAATTTTTATCTTCCTACCCGCTCTGTGATAGAGGGAGGTGTTCGTGAAGAGAGCCATGAGGCTTTCTTCACTGCACAGGCAAGCACACTCGTCAGTGGCCGCCGGAGGATTCGTGTGAACTGCATCACAGAGACATAGCAAGGGGACCCACGGACAAACCCTGGGCTTTACGGTGAACAAAAGCTAGTTTGTCCAAACCAACTGTCCTCTGAAAATGCTCATTACAAACTAGCTTGCTGATTATTCCATAATCACCCATAATAATTATTGGAGTTTATTGGTTATTTATAAGGAGATAAGTAAATTTCATATAAAGCAAAGATTCAACAGTGGTGGTGTGAGAAAGGACTGTAGAATTTCTCATTTTTTATAAGTAGAGGTATTTTAATGATGGGTTTTAAGATGAGATCGCCTTTAACAGGATGCTCTGTAGAAAAGTTTAACACATTTCATAAAGATAGATAATTTCCAAATCCTTGAAAATACAAGATATGGAGGAATTACAAGAGAAGGAAACATTCCAAGAATGCTAGCAGAGCCCCACATTTGTAGGTGTATGTCTAACGCTCCCGTGGGAGGTCAGCGGCAATGGGGCATCTTGCTGGATCTGTGACTCCATGAAGGCCAGATACTCATCTTTCTCTTGAATGAATCTTGTGAAGAAGCCCATTATAGAGACTCAAAATGATATCGCTGTGTCCTAAACTCCCATTTTAAGTCAATAGAAAGGGCAGAAAACATGAAAATATGCATTTCAGAGCTCAGTTATAAGCCACTAAATCCTAGAAGTGTCATATCAGCATTTGGATAAGAGTTTCAATGTTATGCGGCATATATTTTAGAATACATTTATATCATATGTTTATAGATTTTATAGCTTAAGGCAAAGTAAAATTGTAATTGGAAAATAATACACATCTGAAATCATGCCAGTCTTCTCACAGGGTTTCTCAGAGACCAAGGCCCAGGTGCTGGACCTCCAGCCTCCCTCATGCCCCATCCCTGGGGCCGCAATGCTCCATCAGCTTCAGGAGGCCTCTCTGCACTCTTCCGGGCCTGTCACCTTATCCTTTGAAGTGTCGGAGCACTTTCAGCCTGTGTCACATGACTCAGCATTTCTCTACATACTTCATTGCATCTTCTTCAGTAGCCTGCCACCACGCCAGTCAGCCTTGTCTCACATCAGAAATGCGTTACCAGCTTCCTGAAGGTCAAAGTTACCCTGCAGTTCCCTTGACGTCCCACAGAGGGGGAATGGCACTGATGCGTGTGTGAGGATGAGACATGTCAGCTTTCCAGGGACTCATCCGGGGACGGCTCCTGCAGGCTGCCCACGGCTACATGGCTGTGCGTGGCTCCTGGCCCTGCTCTCCCCTGCGGGGAGGCACAGCTCTTTATGCACCTGTTCTGAGCCGTACGCCGGCGAGGTGTGCTGGTTCTGTGGACACTGGCAGCCTCTGCAGCAGCCTCTGCTAACAGTAATGGAGAAAGGTCCACGGTCAACAAGAACCCCTGCGAACAGGAGTGACCCTGCTTCTCTTGCTGGGACGTTACAAGGCCTGCTGGCTCCCCAGGCCCCCCAGCCCTTCGCGCAAGCTTCCACTCAATCTCCATGGTGCTGGTGAGCGGCACGGAGGCACATGGACGCCACCTGACACGTGATGCCATGACCTCAGAGGTGGCACATGACTAGCCTGCACTGCTTTTCTGGGTTTGCTGCTGTCACCACCCCGTCCCGGGGAGCCCCAAGCAAAGCCACCAGCCCCTGCCTTGCTGGACACGGGGCTGCATTTCATGTGGACTTTTCCTGGAAAATAAATGTCTCAAAATACTTGTCAGCAACAAATTCTTTTCTAAAAAACACTGTAATGTCACTACTGCTTGCAAATGAATCTTTCAGGTTGGAAACTGTCCTTAAAGAGATGGGAGAAAATACTAAGGACTGAAATTCAGCTGTCAGCATTGTCTGCAGTAGTTCTTTAAAGAGAAGCAGATGTGAGAAGGGTCACTGATATAAGAAGAGTTTGTTTTCCATTTTGAAAATAGTTACTATGGAATCACTGATAAAGAATTCATTTATATGACATTTTCCAATAATTTTTATGTTAAAAACACCCCCTCTTTCTTGCAGAATGGGGGGAAAACTTTTTTTCAACAGTAGAAGCAGGTTTTATAGAAGAACATAACACTCTGTTAGAATCTGTCACTTAAATGAATTATAATATCCACTATGTATTTTCTTAGCCACTTGGCATTACCTAACTTAGGTCCTAAAGTGAGGGCAGAAATGATGGAAAGAAGTACAGTAAAAACCACTGCATTAATATTGAAGGTAGACTAGTCCTTTTTATGGGGCCTCAAAAAAACCCCAAATTTTTAGAAAACTTAGTACATAGATATTTAAATTATTGTCTTGAATATATTTCACAAATAAAAAACGTCCTTGTTTTAGTTTGCATTTCTCTGACTACAGCTGATCCTTGAACAACACGGGAGATGACGGCATGCCCCCCACCCTGCCGTCGAAAATCTCCCCAAAACTTAATAGCCTAGAGTTGACATGAGCCTTACTGATAACATAAACAGTTGATTAACATATATTTTATATGCTATAGGTATTATATCCTGTATTCTTATAATAGTAAAAAGTAAGCTAGGAAAAAAATACATTTTTTAAAATTGTTGCCAATTTCCCAATATGTTCGAAACATCTGCATACAAGTGGACCCGTGCAGTTCAAATACGTGCTGTTCAGGGCCCGCTGCACTAACCAGGCGGCTCAGGTTCATAGGGTGCGGCCGGCTCTCGGGGAGCCTCTCAGCTGTGCCCTTCTCCTGCTCGTGCGCCTTGGGATTCTCACCTCGAGCCATGTGAGGGCTTCGCACGTCACAAGCACTGATCCTGTTGCGTATTTGGTCTATACATGTACATTCGCAGCTTAATTTAAAATTTTGATAACCACACGTTACAGGGGCCATGAGTGCAGGGCTGCTGAGTGGGCCCCCCGAGTTGTGCCACGCCTCCTGGGCTGGCCTCTCGTCCTCCGGCTCCCTGGCTTCCCGCCAGGGTGACCCGGGGCAGCCTGAGAGCGTGCTTCTCCCCGTTACACAGCAGCTGGTGGCCCAGCTTGCTGCCCGTGTCTCCATCTCCTCCTGGCCCGACCTGGCTGCTTCCCCTGGCTCCCCAAGGGTTCTCATCATTCCTGGGGTTGCTCTTGAACTCCTCCTTAAATTGTACACTGAGCCTGGGTGACTTCATTCCTTTTCACAGCATCAGCTGCCGCCTCTGTACCAACAGCTTTTCCATTTATCTTTCCATCTCCACTCGTTTCACCCTCAGTTTGAGTTCTCAGGTGGCTACGGGACACCTCCACCTGGACACGCTCCCTGTGACACAGTCCCGTGTTTCACCCTGGAACTGTGCTCTACCACCCGCCCCAACCTGCAGCCCCTGTTGCCCCTCATGGGGACACAGCCTGAGCACCTGTCAGCCACAGGCGTTACCTGGAAGTCGTCTGTCCTTTCCTCGGGCTCCATGCGCAGCCCACTGCCTTCCAGTCCGCCTCTCAGAAGGCTCCCTGCTGCTTCTCCTTCCCGTCACTTCTTCACTAAAGCACTCGCTTCCTTCTTTATCTTTCAGAATCTTTCCTAATCACAGCCAGTACTATCTTTCGAAAACAGTACCTGACTGTATTCTTTCTCTAATCCTTGAAATATTGAATGACTTCTTCCTGCCTGTGAGATGGAGTCTGAACCACTTGGTATGGCATCCAGCCTTCCACGGCCCACCCTACCCACTGCTTCCCGTCCCCCGCCACTGCTTGCTGGTCCCCACTTGCGGACTGATACTTTCCTTGCATCCAGGTCTTGGCTTCTGTTACTCCAGGGGATGTGCTGCTCTTGTCTGAACTCAATTCTCGCTCAGGCCAGAACCACCCCATCTGTGCAGGCCTTAATGGCCCACCTCGCCTCTCAGGACTTCACGTGATACAACCCATTTCATAAAAATGAGACAAAACATGCTACAAGCATAGTCAAAAAAGAGGAAAGGAATCTTGCATACATACCTGGAAATTTGACCTTGGTGATATTAACATTTATAATATACAACTATTGCAAATTTCCATAAAAATTACAAAAAAATAAGAAAGTCGGGAAAGAATATAAAGAGCAAAGTCACAAAAAATCAAATCTAAATGCCCAATAAATATTTTAAAAGAGTTTCAAGTTCAGAAACGCCAGTGAGAGTGGTCGTTTACCCCTAGGACTGGCACAAGAAGACGAAGGCGTCTCTGCACGGCGGGGGCTCTCCTGTGCCCCACCCTTCAGGCGGCTCAGCAACAGGCCCCCCCATGCCCCGCGACCCCCCACGACTGTCTGACACACCTCGGTACCTGCCAGGGCCCTAGACACACCTGGGTTTCTACTCAAGATCTATACCTTCCACTCACCTACATACTTAGAAGACTGATCTTTTACTCCTCCTATTTATTCATGTATCTTTGGCTATCAGTTCAGGAAGGAATTGAAAACGAACCACCTCTAATTAGAAAGTGTGTTGGTGTACCCACACTTTTTTAGACACTCTACTAAAAACTCGTGTGAAACACATGAGCCAGAAACCCACAGGAAATGGAAGCTGCCCACGTCACTACTTCCTGAGAACACGTTCCAAGCGTCTGGCCAGGGTGTGTGGGGTGGTGATTTGGAATGTGGGGGTGGGTACACCTTCGCTGTTTGTTGTTGAGTTTCATACTCTGAACTACCATTTGATCGCTGAGATAATCAAAAGATCTCTGACCGATCCAGATGGATTCCAGTCACTTCGCTTTAACTCACAGATGTTTTTTGTTGGCTCTGAAACATATAAACAATCATACAAATAGCTACTGCCAGCAGTACCCGGACCATCAGCAAAACCATCAAATGTATCAGAAAGCAAACAAGTTAAGTGAAAAACACATAAATGCAGGGATTTAAACAAAAACACTAATTACCTAAATGGTTAAAATTCTTTGCCATAGGATATAGTAATCCTTTGCTATTTTCTGCCTGTACTGCTCCTCAGAGGTATAGTAACCTATATGTTAGCATTAAAGCTCTTCGGGAACAGTTCAAAGGGCTTGAACTTGTCAGTAGAGATGTTTTCTTCATAGACCAGGGGAAATTTCTCAATTTAGTTGATCTCCCAATTTAAATAATCTGATATTCCATATCAGAAGCCTACATGACATGTGCATGTGACAGAATGCAGGTGTGGACGTCTGTCATAATAGGGCCACATAGGATCGGTCATGAAAGAGCAGGGCTCTGAAGGGGCTGCAGTGAACCTCGGCGAGAGATTACGCTGAGAGCTACTGGCGGAACACGGCAAGACAGGATGTCAGATTTCATACTCGGCAGACACCTACAGCAACTGATGGCTTGTAGTCAGAGGCTGCTAAATTACCTGTGAAGGGTTACTGGCAGCCCTGGATGTTTTTCTCATCGTTTATTTAGTTCCAAAAGCACTTGGTCCTCGTGCTGCTTGCCCTAACTGACAGCACAGAAAGGCTGCACTTTGTAAACAGGGCAGCGCTCGAGTGAATTACAGGTTGCAGGTCTGTAATCAACCTGAGGGCTGCCCTTAGAAAAGGAAATCCTTGCCCTGTAGAACAAAGCAAACATCATCTCTATAAATAAATAATATCTTAAAATGATGAACTTGGAAGAGGTCATAGGGACATTTCTAAACTCATCCTTTTGAACAAAAAGATCCTAATGTGACATAAAGAGGACAATAGTTTACTGATGAGGAAATTATGATCAACAAATTCATGGTTTTGAACTGTGAAAGTTGGCTATCTGACATTTGGGTTCAGCCAATCTGGAATGAGAATGTAAGATACTCTAGTTCCATAAAAACCGACCCAAAACACACAAAATTGTATAGCATCTACCTTATAAAAGCAGCATAAACTGAAACGACCAAAACGAGATGATATATTTCTGTGGGAAATATGTGAAATACAGTTGTTAATTAAAACACATGAATAAAAAGCGAAAGCTCCTAAGTTAGCTGAATGAGAAAAACCTTTCTTTATATATTGACATGAGGGGGAATCTTTCCATTACTAGTGACTCGCTCATCGGCGCTAGTGGACACCGAACATAATGACATACAGTAGAAAGAAGACCTTTCTGAGAACTTTAAGATGCATTAGTATGAGCCCCATTTCTTGTGTGCACATTACTTATTACAAGAGATACTATATGTTACCACATTATCACACCCAAAGACCTCATTTTACAGGTTGAAATTAGAAAATCAAGGTTTCATCAGTATACTCATTGATGCTGAGCATTTTAACCTCCTATTTAGAACACTGAAATTTAATCTACAGAAAAACTGCAGTATCTATAAGCTATTTTTGCCCTTAGATCTATTATGGAAAGTGTGAATTATAACTTAATAAAATTAGAAAAGTAAACAAAATGTACCATCAATGAATGTTTCATTCATTCCTGCTTTTTTTTTTAATTCCAAAAGCTCAAAGTAGGGCCTCTAATAAACAATGTATGTTTTTATGAATGACCTTCAATCATTGGTAAATATAACTGAAAAATTCTTGTCAAAGCTGCTTGGCTAAAAGATGCATTTGCACAAGATAACATATACTTAGATAACACCATATCCAGCAATTCGGTTAAACACACTATAGAATATTTAAATGCCAAGCCACACATATGTGTTACTATACAGTTCTCATGGAGCAAAGAGCTGCTGTGCAAGCCAATCTGTGACATGCCCAGACTTACGTACATAATATATTGCCATAATTCTGCTTCAATTAAAAGCATATTTCAGTAGAAGCCCAGAATGTCGGCTCTATGCATTTTAATAATGCCAGCCTACAACTCTGCTTATGCTAAACGTACATTACTCAAATGGATTCAGAATTATGCTTTACATAAATAACGACTGAACATATTAAGACAAAATCTTGCATAACCTAAGTAGGTATTTATGGCGCTGTCCCAGAAACTGCTGGCGGTCCTACACATTGCATAAAAATCAATCGACATCATCTAAGATTTTACTAATATTTTTACTTCAAATTGTTTTTTATTCTTATCCTCCCAAAGATAGAGCAAAAGTAGAAGCTGAGCAGATCAAAGACTTCTAGAGAATGCCCAGTTGCACTAGATGTCTGTAACACAGCATATACCTTGGGAGTTACTGAGGCCATAATGATTTACCCCACTAGTGATGGGGTAATAGCAGAATATACAACTTTCACTGCATAAAGAACCATGATAGTCCTGGATTAGTATTGCCTCGTGCCACACACCCCCAACAGGCATTTAAAAGTTTTAGAGAAAAAATTTTGTATTACTATTGTTACTTTTCACTGTGTAGATTGTAATAAATGTATTGAAAGGCATAAATAAAGCTTCTGTAAATTCTAACACCTCAAAGTAGGAGAGTTTCATGTTTGACATGATTAACATAATCAGGTGAAGTTGCCTAAGGTAATTTGATACTTGGGAAAAAAGTGAGATGTCATTAGAACCCTCTTTAAATGGATAGCAAATTAAACTACAACAATGCCATTATTTTGTTGATCTTTCTTGTTTTAGCTACTATTAAGACTTATGTAGGCATTAAGATTTTTCAAAATGAAAGGGTTGAAATCTGATGCGTAATACAAGATGTGATTGGAAACTGATAAGGACAAAACGTTGAGGGGCAACAAATCACAACTGTGAAGCCAGTGTGTGACACAAGAGGACATGGCGAGTCTCCTGTGTCATGGGACACACAGGATTTGAGGGCGTCTGGTTCCCGCCTTACATCTGTGCAGGTTTTTAGAGTGTATAGAGTCCTTTCGTAAGAGCTGTTAGTATAATTAGAACAGGCCGTATACACTAAGATATTAGTAATCACCTAAGAATAGTTACAAATACTATGATAAATTAATCAACTGCCATACGTTACTGTTAAATGTGTCCTTCGAAAACCCGTATGTTGAGTCCTACCCCCAGCATTTCAGAAAGTGACCTTGTTTGGGAAGAGAATGAAGGCAGAAGTGACTGGCTTAGTTAAGATGAGGGTGTACTGGAGCAGGGAAGGGCCCTTAGAACGGCTGGGTCTGGTGGACGTGGACATGCACACGCAGAGAGGCCACCACAAGCTGAAAGACAGCCAGACACTAGCAGAGAGGCCTGGACCCGTCCTTCCCCAGGGACTGCAGGAGTGTGGCCCTGCCAACACCCTGGTCGCGGGCATCAGGTCCAGAATGGAGACAATATATTTCTGCTGCGTAAGCCCCTCTGTTTGCGGCGATGCGTTGCAGCAGCTCTAGCAAACCTAGAAAAATTATACCATATTTGTTTCAATTACACTATAACTTCTATAATATGAGCAATATCTACAAGATATTATCAAACTGGAGACGTACAAAAGGACATTCAGTTATCAACGCTTGTCCCGGTGGCCTGTGCCATGCGCATCTGCAGCAGACTGGCTCTCCGGGACCCGCGAGTTGGCTCGGCACCGCCAGCCCACACAGACCCTCAATCACAGGGGGCAGAACCCGGCTGTGGTGACCCGGGGGTTGCGACAGGGGTTTGTTACACGGTCTCCTCGCAAGTTCTCTATTCTCTAACTTACATTGATGACTGAAGCAAAAATGTAGCCTTGTCTAATGTACTTCTCAACATGTGTAGTTATTACACACAATTATATTCCAAATGAGGGTGGTAAAGGCTACTAAAGTGACATAAAGTCTCCACACTTCACTCAAGTGGTAGTACCAACACAACACATCCCTTACAGTATGCATGTGTGATGTAGTGCCCAGGGCAATCACTAAGGAAGCTATGGGAAGTGAAGCCCTCAAAGATCAAAACTGAATTCTAGAAATGTTCAAGTAAACCACAGGAAGGCAGGAAAAGAAAACTAAGGAATGAAAAACAGAATAAATGGCAACAAAAAATAAAATGAGACACTTAAGCCCTAACATATCAAGAATTACAGTAGGTCTAATGGTCTAATATACCAGCTAAAAGACAGAAATTGGCAAAGAACATATAAAAAATGTGGCCCAATTGCATACTGCATATAAGTATGTATGTTCCATTTCAAGTATAATAATACATATAGGCTGAGAGGAAAGCAAGAAAATATTAACCTTCAGCATTTATTTGTAGAATGCAAACTAATTAAGTGCATGTAATGAAAGCCACAAGCAAAAGATTTAAAGCCAGGAAACTAAAAAGACAGAAAAAAACAAGAGAAAAGCAGTTTAAAAGTGTATTTATAAGATGCTAGTTCAGAAGAATTAAAAATAAAAACAAATGAACAAATAAAAAACCAGAAGATAGGTTGTTGAATCAAATATTTCAGATGCGTTCCCCAAATTTTCTTCCCTGACAAAGCAAGATGGATTACTATAGAACCTATTATATATAAAATTCTGAGGTTGCAAGGGAAAAAAGTACTTTTGAACTAGTCATCAGATTTTTCTTCATTTGCTTTCTCAGTGTTTTTACTGCACACCATCTCACAGTCTTTTGGGAAGCTAGTAGGGTATGAAAGTGATGCTATCAAATATGATGCACTCAGGCAAAGGGAGATGCGTTTGTGGGTGCCCTGTGCACTGCCATCTACCTCTGTAACCTGACCCTTTGGTTCCCTGGCCTAGAGGACTATATCTGTTTGGGAACCAGAGCCAGGTCAACACCAATGGGGTCTGCCTGGGGAAGCCTGTGGCACAAGCACTCTGCCTCCTATTTCTTACCTTATTCTGGTGCTTATCTTATCCTTGTCCAAGCAGGCTTCACACCGCCAGCCAGTCAACAAAGGTTCAGGCACTGACACGCCTGACCACGGCTGCGAAAGCCATTCTTGTTCCCCAAGAGGGCGCCACAAATACTTCTGTTCACTCGTGGTCAAGAGACAACTGTCGATGCCTGGCCTTTGACAATCCAATTGCAACCAGGCATTAGTCATTTCATACATTTGCAGGTGGGAATTCTTCATGAAAAGATGGGAAGATGGGAGGACTTTTGCAATACTTTTTTTTTAATTAATGTATATATTTTTAATTAATATATATTAAATTCTCAAGTGTAAAATCTGAAGTGCAGCAAATGTAATCATTCTAAAGCCATTAAAATATAAGCCACCTGAAATTTTAGGTATTAAGTAATATAAACATTGCTTTATAATGATGTGAATTGTTTAAGCAGCTAAATATAAAACCAATAAAATGTGAAATAATTTGCTATTAATTAACATTTCCTCTTCTTAAATTTTAAGATTGTTGCATAAGTGAGGGGATTTTGCTATAAAATCTGGATCCATTACAATGCAGGAAGCTGAGGGTACTATAAATATTCTGCCAGTATGTAAGAGATCTATTTTTTTTTTAATATGAGTGGTTCCTAGAAATTATATCAGAGTTTGATCAAGAAAAGATGAACAGAGATGTAAAGATCACTTATCATGAGTGACGGTTTGAAGAAGGCCACCACTCAAGAATCAAGAGGCCCAGAGCACCCTGCCAGGGGGGCCGGCTGCAAGGGGCACTCACGTTAGACAGGTGACCATTCCACACAGGGCAACACTTCAATGTCTGTCATTTTCACCCATATTCCAAAGAATGTGAGAAGTCAGTCTGGAGTGAACTATTTAATTTTTGCAAATGAGAATGCTAAAATGCTGCTGGGTGCTCCAGGCTTTGTAAACTAGGCCGCTTGGACTTCAGAATTCCTCGTGGTGAACTGGGCACTCCAGAGCGACACACAGCCCACTGGCTTGCTGTAGTGCTTGGAAACATTTTATTCAGGGTGGAAGATAGTAAACAAAGGTTAATCAATGGAGATGAAAGTAAACTAGAGTTAGAAAGGGTGGCTGGATTTTACAAAGAAATTGCAGTGAACTCCTGGAGGCTCCAAGGAGTCTATGCAGCTTCCGGACTGAAGTGACGACATGGAATAAAGACTGGATTCACTGTCAGAGCAGGATGACCCCTTGGTACAAAAGAATGATGAACAGTTACAGTGCAGGTGAATCATGGACAGTGTGTGATTGCCAAGATTTCTGGCAAGGAACATAAGATACTCCTGGTATACATTCAGCAATTTATTAATTCAACAAACCACTCAGCTGAGTCCCAGGCCTTCAACAGGTTTACAGTAGGAGAGGTGAATGGCTAGATGAGCAATTTCAGTACAGTATGTGAGTCCTGAAGAGTCATAAGCACAAGTGCTATGGGAGTTGAGAAGAGGATCGGACCTGGCCTTGGGGAACCAGAGGTGGGGGGCAGAGGGTGCAGTATGTGCAAAGGCCCAGACCCATGAACGGAGGCATTCAGAAGGAGGCCTGGCATGTCTGGTACACACCAAGAGCTCTAGAGGGCTGAAGCTCACGATACAAAGAGGAAGAGGGGCGGTGAGCCGGGGACTGGCAGGGGTCAGTTCACGGGAGTGCCTGTGTTCATCCATTCCTGCAGATGACATCTGCAGAGCACCCAGTGTGCGCCCAGGACACCTGCCTTTGGATGGATCTTCACAGGTGGGAAAGACAGACAGGATGCCCAGGCCCAAAGAGCTCACGTATGTGGTAGATGTTAAATTAGAGCATTCCTAATGGCATTGCATCCTACGTTAGTTTGGACCCTCGGGAAGACATTTACAGGTAGGGGTTCTTGGGGAAATGGTCTAGTCCATGAAGACGACAACACAGCAAAGCACAAAAAGGGGAATTTTCAACAGACAGTGTGTGTGGCTTCCTACTGTTGAGAAGAAATATTTCTGATATATAGGATGTTGATATTTAGTAATGACAAAGCACATCATTAAAACCATGTCAAATGCAAGGAACAGAATAGATACAACACAAGGATTTTCAGTCCACATTGAATGAACAAAAAAACAGAATGCATCACTGGTGGAAATGGCTTTCCAAGCTCTGGTAAAAGGTAGTTCAGCCTTACAGAACTAGTTTTCCAACTGTTGCCTTTCACGCCTCCAAACTGAACTGCTGCCATGTCACAAACACCAAAGAATGTAAGTTCGTGGGCAAGTCAGGCTCTGATGAGACGTACAAAAAAAACTGGAAAACAGCAAATTCTAATTTCCAAGATTGGTTGAATACATTTTTCCAGCCCAATTAAAATCCAGGGAAACCTCCTTCCCTTGGAACTCTCTGAGCCCATCGTAGACCTTTGCTGTGGCACAAACCACCTGCTCTCTAAGCAAAACTCCACAGCAGGCCTCAGGACTCCTGCATGGTCCGCCCCTTATCAACTGTGTGATCTTAGACAAGGTACCTATCCTCTTAAAGCCTCAGTTTCCACATTTGTGAAACGGAGACAGCGATATCATCTATAACATAGAGCTGTTGTGAGGGATACAGGAGCTCAGTGAATGTAAAATTAAAATATTACCAAATGTCAAGCCCTTAAAGGACACAGGCTGTAGAAAGAGGTCATAAAACAGAGCAGATGTAAGGAAGGAAAATAATACCCAGTTCCTTTTGAGAGTTAGACACATTCTACCTAGTACTTTAAGTATATTATCTCATTTAATCTCACAATAATCCTGTAATAAAGAGGCACTATTACCTAATTGAAGACCCTACTGATTTTGGGATTTCAACCTTCAGACAAAACCACAGACATTAAGTTCTACAAACCCAGAGAATAATAAAACCACTATAATGTGCAGCACATGCACTTGTGGAGTGCTCAGTATGGGTTAACTATGCTCTACGAACACATGCTGAGCCTAGGCCCTGAACAGAAGCTGGACGCTGGACACAACTCCCATGGTACTGTCTGCCCATCTCAACAATGCCCTGATGGGTGAGCAATGGCAACTCGAGGTCAGCAAGCTTCTTAAAGTCACTGTTTCTGATTTGAACATCTTTCTCTTATGGAGAAACCTTGAACTCTGAAATTTTCACCAGTACTTTTAAGTTCCACCTTACCTATCAAACAACAGATGATTTACTAGTAGATGCATATAAACCCAGATACTACCACCATCCCTGGAAACAAGCTAATTAAAGCTCAGCTCTGTTGGGGAGATGGTGCCTAGAAGGGAAACAAACACATTCCCAGGTGTGTTCCATTCAGAAAGTCCAACATTGACAAGTTTTCACCATGTGGGCAGAGATATGTTTCAAAGATATGCAGGAACCCAAGGATGCTAAAAGTGATCAACTCAGACTTCCTTCCAAATGTGTCCACGTGAGCAAGGCAAAACTTCCGGCAAGGAGACAGATTATATGAGACCCAGAGGACAAAGGAGAGTCAGGCCAAAGCCCTGCTGCCCACGGGGAGGCAGCTGAGAATGGTGGTGGCATAGTTTAAATCTCAAACAGCGACCAATCTGTTTCAGCTCCTTATTCTTTAAAAAAGACCGAAAAAGTAACAGGCTTTAAATCAAAACATAATTTGACTTAACTTTTTGTTTTGGATTCCAGTTGGCAGAACATATGTGTAAAGTGTTAAAATCTTGAACAGCTCCTCTGACCCTAAAATCTACTTGGGAGACAAAGTCTGAAGAACAAATATTACCCTCCATGGTTAGCACTCAGTACTGGCAATCTGCTTGACGTTAAATAGAAAAGAAGAGCATTTTGATGTAATAAAAAGCTTATATATAAACATTCGCCAAGTCTTGGTCTCAGAAAGTTTTCAGTAAATAAAAGACCTGATGGAAACCAAGGCCCAGGCAGCCTCCTGGAAAAAGGTTGCTAGAGGCGCCTCCAATGCCTGATCTCCACCTGAATGTCGACATCTCTGTTTGAATCCTGTCTGGTCATGCTACCTGTCAACTGTGCCGTTACTGGAAGCAGTTTCTGTACAAATGGGGGTCGCCTCCTCCCTGAGTTACACAGCACGTTATTCTTCTTCAGCCAAGACCACAGAGAGCAACACCTTTGCTAGAATCTTAGTGGGACCTCAGAAGGCCCCACGGCCAATCTTAGAGGGACTTCAGAAGGCCCACGGCCAATCTTAGAGGGACTTCAGAAGGCCCACGGCCAATCTTAGTGGGACTTCAGAAGGCCCCATGGCCAATCTTAGTGGGACTTCAGAAGGCCCCACGGCCAATCTTAGTGGGACTTCAGAAGGCCCCACCGCCAATCTTAGAGGGACTTCAGAAGGCCCCACCGCCATATGCCAAAATTAGTGCAGAGTCCTCCTTGCCCACTATTACTCTAGTCACTCACTCACTTTATGCTAGGTGTACATGTTGCTCTACAAGGCACACCTGGGACATGGATTAGTTAGACATGCCCACCTGGCTCATGTCCAAAGGCCTTTTGCTTCCTTGTCCCTCTGCCTAGAGCATTCATGTACCCGTCTGTGCATGGCTAGCTCCTCATCACATGTTCCCTCCTCAGGGAGGCCCATTGTGATCAGTCAACTCAAAGTAACCTCTCTGGAATGTTCTATTCCCAAACCCTCCTTTTTTGCTTTTAGAACACTTGTCATTATCTTACGCTAGCTTGCTTAACTACTTGTCTGTGCTCCTTACACATGCATACATGCTCCGTGGGTAACGGTGACAGTCATGACATTCCCTTTGCTGACCTTGGACACTGACCAGCACTTACACGAGTCTCTCACATAGAGTTAGGACCTCAATAAATACAAAAACATGTTCGTCAGGATGGAGTGCTCACTCACAAGCATGCCAAGGTGAGAGGCGTGCGGCGGGTCTCCAGACAGGGAAGAAGCCGCCTGATGCCACCTGAGGGGTTCCGGGAAGCCTTTGGGAAGCACAGCGCTCAAGTCCAGCTTGAAACGCGTGTCCTCCCAGCGAGGGCCAAGGAGGCAGAGGCGGGAGGGGCCCTGAGCTCCTTACATGGGCGCGGCGGTCAGCAGTCCCCCCTCCGAGCGCTGGGCTCACACAGGGGCTGCCATTGGCAAGTGCCCGGCCTGCCACCAGGAGAGGGGCCGTACATGGCCTGCCACGTGCTCTCTGGGGAGGAAAGCTGAGGTTCAGAGTTTGCCCACCAAGCCGTAAACGTTCTCCCAATGATGGTACTACCTACCTCCTCCCATAATAGAAACCACCTTCAAATTATTCTGTGAATAAAATAGAACCTGTCAATGCTGACATCCAGGGAATTCACTAATTAGATACTTACTACATGAATATATATTTTTATGTTTACACAAACTGACATTTTCAAGTTCGTAATCTATTAAGAGTAACAGACTATAACCCTCTCCTGTTTATTGCTCAGAACAGTTTCAAAACTCAGTCCCTCATCTGGAATGTTCATTAAGAAGATCAGAGAGAAGACAGTGAATCACTCCAAAAAAAATAAAAAGTTATTATAATTAACGCAACATGGCCTGGATAAGCCAGCCACATGTACATCCCAGATGTAAAAGCATCCACCCCGGGAAACTCGTAAGGGGCTCACTCATGGCAGACCGAGGGGCAGCGGCGGCGCGGCCCGACTGTGTTGGCGCGTACAAGCTGGTGCGGACCGGAGCGCTGGAGGAAGGGACCCCCGGGGCATTGGGGAAAGGAAATGCAGGCTTGGCGCTGCCGTGTGCAGTAGCGCTCGGGGCGAAGGGCAACCAGAGAGGGCACACAGCCTCTCTGCCTCTGCGGGCAAAGCCCAAGGGCTGCTCAATTACTCTGTCCCGGTTCAAAGCTCAGCGAAGCAACATTCTGATTATGATGTGGCTTCACAAGTAGCTTTTCCACAGGAAAATGTGTTGACTGCTGACATGAGTATTCCAGTCTGCTTGACAGTAATATTTTTCAATTTAAAAGAAAAACATTCTAAGTTCCATAATTACCTTGCAAAATGTAGTTCCTGTGACACTGTCAGATGGTCTCGTTATTGACAAGATCATGTCTGAGACCTGCAAGCCTGAGGGCCAGTCCCGGGAGCCTGGGTGAGAGCCTCCCCTCAGGCCCGTTCGGCCTGAGAACTCCTAGGCAGCCACACGGCTTCCGTCAGCCGGGCCTTCCCTCCCTCAGACACCCTCCTCGCCGCCTCCCAATCCCTGCTCACAGTTCATCTCCTACACTGAGCCAGCCCCACCTGATTCCGCTTCCCCCACAGTCGCAGCACCACTGCTGTCCCCATCGCCTCCTTCACCTGTGCCTCAGCCAGAGCGGACACAGAAGACGTAGCTGCGTCACGCATACAACGGTACAGAATGCATCTCTACATCACATGTGTGATATGTGATATACATCTCTGTATCATATATACACCTCTACATCATACATGTAACGATACAGAATAATCTCTATGTGACATATGATGCATACATCTACATCATATATGGTCTATAATACATCTCTACATCATATATGACATATATCTCTATATCACATGTATGATATATAATGCATCTCTACATTATATATTTAATGGTACATAATACATCTATATTGTATTACGATATATAATACATTTCTACATATGTAATGTGATATATACTTTTATATCACATACATGATATATAATACTCTCTACATCATACAGTTATGATATACAATACACCTCATATATAATTGTATATCTGTATCGGCCAGAGCTAATAAAGTTCGTGCTGTAAGGACATTAGAAGTATTATCACCGTATGCACACTGGGTTTGTACATTAGATTTGAAAACAGCAAAATGGCTAATGAAATTTGATAGTGACAGTTGCTATCTTATACTTTGGTTTAAAGAAATTCAAAGAATAAACTTTTGGAAAGAAGGCTGGAGAGAATCTCTGTCTCATGAAGCACCATGTAAACCATTAAAACAGAATGGCTGCTGAAAGCCTTACACACCATAAAGAGGAGAGTCTCTGTTGTCCGTGCACACATGGCACACTGAATGCGGGCTGGGCCCCAAGTTAAGAGAAGCAGTGACAAGCTGGAGGACGCCAAGGGAATGCTGACCAGGATGGTGAAAGTTCTGAGTAGATGTGATGAGAAAATGGGGATGCTGTCACAGAGAGGACGCTATAAATGTATTTGATTTGATAAACAATGGACATTTACAATTAACTGCATGCTGGGGACTTATTTTTTCCCTTCAGTTTATAATCTCGGAAAGAAGCAATTTTTTAAGATGAATAGAAATGGTGTTAGACTTCTAATGTGCAGCTTCAGAGAGAAGAAGAGCTGGGAGCAAGGGAAGTTATAGGGGGAATCTTTTGGTCCCGCTGAGAGATTAAATTTCTGAAGCTGGAAGAGTGTGGTTCTGCCACTGACGGTGCCCGCATGGAGCCCACCTGGCCCGCAGGGTCTCTGTGGATTCAGGGAGCGTAAGTATGGACACAAAGACAGGTTGGTGACCCTGCAGCTGCAGGTCGATTTCCAACCATGAAATTCTATCACGTGGCTTTGAGCCTGACTGATTTTGTAAGACTCAGAAGACGCTGATGAATGAGCAGACCCCAAACTCAGTTGCTTGCTTCTGACTTGATGTCCTCAGATGAACTTCTCAGTTATCACCACTTTGGGGAAGAGAGCATTTTTAACATTATTTCTTTGAAGATTTTACCAACGGAACCTAATTCTTTATCTTCCCTTCCCCATTCCACTACAATGCACTCTTACCAACAACTCCAGAGTAAAGAAAGACTGAAGCACTGATTATTTTCAGTGTTGACCACGTCTTCCTGATTTATCAGTTGCTGGCTCTCCCTCAGTCTCTGATCTCCAGGGCCTAGGACTCTTCCTTCACTTCTGTCCTCTGTCACGTCTGGACTGAACTCTTTCTCAATGGCCACACCCTTTATACACCGGCCCCGAGTGCACCCATCTGCCAGCTTGAACTCTTCCCCTGGGTTCCTGATGGCGCGCTCCCTCCATGTGCCTCAGCTTCTCCTCAGTCTCTCTGAGCTTCTGGTCCCTCAATTTCCCTCACCCCACCATCTCTATGTAACTGTGACTGTCCCTCAGCAATGCCCTGAGGCTCTCCAAACTCCTAGTGGTTACATATCCCTGTTTTGTGACACCACACCTGGATGACCGTCCACAACCGCTGCTGCTCCTCTGTCACGGCCATATCTGTAGCGCCTGCAGAGTGCACGCTGGGCTTGTGACACGCAGTGACACCTTCAGGGTTGACCTCAGTGATAGCGCTTGGAGCTCCTTCAGAGCGAGTGCATTCTGGGATATGTGTCCTAGTATCTTCACTTATTAATGCCACTGCCGGCCTTTGCGGTGGTGTAACTACGGGGCTGGAAAGGCCACCCCGAAGGGACAATGGCACTGAAGTCCACAGTGGTGGAAATGGGCCAATGGCAGGACGTTAGTGGGACAGACAGTTTAGGAATATCCCTTCCCCTGAGCATAGGGTGATGTGATACTGTGATTTATAATAAATATAAGGTTTTCAACTGCCTGGCCCAGAGCTCCTAAAGCCCTCGCAATCTCTCAAGTGCCCAGAGCACTAGGAGTGTCCTGTTCCGATAAGGCAGTCAGGGTGGGCTCCGGGTGGGTCTCTGCATCTGGTTGGTCCCAGGAAAGACCATGCTTAGAAGTCGAACGTTCTCAGCCCCATCCCCTGCTTGCCTCGAGAAGAGAGGGGTGGGAATGGAGGCAATGACTGATCATGCCTACTTGGGGAAGCCCATAAAATCCCCAAAACATGGGTTCAGAGAGCTCCCACATGGGTGAAAACATCCACACGGGGGGACAATGCACCCCGTCTCCATGGGGACAGAAGCTCCCATGCTTGGGACCCTTCCAGACCTCCCCCTACGCATCTCTTCACTGTCCACCTGGATCCTTTAATAAAGTGGTAGACGCCAGTGTTTCCCAGAGTTCTGTGAGCTGTCCTAGCAAACTGAGCGTGGGAACCTCAGATTTATAGCCAGTGAATCAGAAGCACAGGAGAGCACCTGCTCTTGCGCTGGCATCTGAGGTGGGGGCAGCCTCGTGGGACTGGGCCCTTACCCTGCGGGATACGGTGCTTTCTCCAGGCAGAGAGTGTCACAATTGAGTTAAATTGTAGGACAGCTGGTATTGCAGAGAATTGGCTGGGGTGGGAAAACCCCTCACATTTGGTGTAAGAAGGTTGTGAGTGGGTTGTAGTGTAAGAGGGAAGGAGAGACACAGGAGCAAAGGCTGGGTTTTCACAACTCAGGAAACATGCCTGGGAAAAGGGATTTTTAAGCCTAACAATGTCTATTGATCGGGATAGTTGCTTCATATACTCTCAGCCTAAATACAGATTTATGTTTATAAAAGACACTGACAGCTAATCCAGTAAAACTGCGTCTTCTAGTACCGCTGGAAGTTTCGAGTGATACAACTGGGCTATCAAAATCCAACAAAAAGTTCAGACTAATTTCATTCATTAAAAATTTAATAATTATTACACGGTTGTAATGTTAGTCCTCTTGAAGTACTGACTTCTTACTAAATGAAAATGTTCATTTATTTTTTCCTTTGCCCAGTATTTTTTATTTTATATTCTAATCTGGAGCAGACAGCTTAGTAAATATCTATATTGAATAATCATATCACTATTAATGACAGAGTTAAGGATATACAATAAAAGCTTCATATAAAAAAAGATGATAGTAATATAAATGTCTATTTTGAAAATAATTATTTTGGAATAATATTTGGTCTGTTTCTTCTAAGTAACTGTTTCTGGTGAGTTGGCTTTTGAAATAATTTTAAGTGAGCCAGTTGATTAAAAAAATGTGTTTCTCGTTTGTATTAAATGCTGAGATGGGCCTTCTTTCCTTTTTTTAGGAATTAAATTGTTTTTGAATCTCAAGCATCTTAATATTACAAAATTAAAGAGAAATTAAATCAACTAAGGTACTTACCTTCATTATGACTAGTAAACATGTGTTAAAACACCTATTTATGTGTGTCTGTACATGTACATACACACTCTCTCCCTCCCCTTTCTCTGCCTTTGAGCCCAGGGCTGGGGATCGCTGGCAGAGGGACAGGACGACGGAAGCCTTTGCTCCAGAAAGTCATGTGTTGTTGAGACAATCTCAGCGTGACTGAACACAATATAGGGGAAGTGACAGGCCCTCGGGAGCCCACGGAACCCAAGCTAGGGGTCCATGGACGCCTCTCCAGGGGGAAGGGGCGGCACGTGGCATCTCTACTACAGCCAAGATAAAGCAGGAAAAACAGATGCCAGAACATACAGATCGGCCTGGCCTGCCAGCCCTGTGTCTGTGGCTGTCAGCCGGCCGGACGCAGCACACAAAGGGGACAGAGAGAAGGCCGGCTCTGGAGTCAGAAAGAAAGGCGGCTTCCAACCCGAGCCTGACCACTTCCACCACCCTGCCCCACAGTCACTGTCTCTCGCCACGAGCATCATGTCCCTGGGCAGTCATTTCTCCACAAACAAGAGTGATTTTTTTTTTTCAAAATAAAAAGCAATACAGGCTCCCCTCTTGCTCACATGCCTTCAGTGGCTTCCTTCAGAGCTGGAAGAAAGCCCTCTGCACGCCTCCCCTGGCCCCGAGGCCTGCGCCGGCCCCTCCCGCCTGAGGCCTCCGTAGCTGTTCCCAGGGACACAGGCCAGGGCTCCGGCCTTCCTTCCACTCAGACCTCTGCTCAAAAGTCATTGCCTTACAAACTCAGGGGGAGACGGATGGGTTCATTACCTTCATCGTAGTGATGGTTTCAAGGTTTATATATGTGTCAAACCTTATCACATTCCCCACTTTAAATACATGCAGTCTGTTGTACGTCAATTGTACCTCAGTAATACTTTTTAAGAAGTCATTTTCATAGATTTTCCCTAAATTTGTATGCAAAATAGTTCCAGCCCCTCCCAAATCCCTCCTTCTCTAATCCAGCTCTGTTTTTTTTCTCTTCCTGCCTCTATCCCAACATGCATTGCCATAAACATAGAGTACTTACCACCTTTTTCCCGAGAGCCAGACTGTCTCTGGATGCAGAGCAGTGGCTCCTGACCAGAAAGCACAGACAAATATTTGGTACATGAATGGGTGTAACTTTGGGCCAGGTCCTAATCTCCCCTGTGCCCTTTGCTCCCAGCAAATAAGATAATACAGCACGTGGGCCACAGTCAGGAAGAAAAGAGATAATCCGACATGGGCACAGACCCAGTGTGAAATGCAAACCATCTCACGCGAACTATCATAAACGTGAGGAGACCCACTCAGTTACCTAGTCTTTTGACCTTTAACGACTAATCATTGATCTAAAATGATCAGGTATTTTCTTCTCCCCCGCCTCCCAGGCTGGGGCTCACGGAAGTGCTGACTTCTCACTCCTGGGAGGGGGCAGGCTCAGGACTCCTGAATAACGGAGGCTGGGGAAACATCTCGCAGTGCGGCTGTAGTGACTCCAGCAACACTCCTAGAGCAGTGTGAGTGGTCGCTATTTGGTTGTATTTTTAGTTTCTAACAGTATGTTTTCATGTGCTCTATTAAATATGATGAGAACTTGCCTAGAATTACTGTTTTCCTCCCAATCCTACTCTGTAAAATTGCCCTATTCTCCAATTATCTGGTATTTCAATAAAAAATTCAAAAAATGATACTCTTAGCAATTATTTTCATTAAGAAAGTGAGCTTATTCTGAAAATTAATCACTGCGAAGAGAATATGCTGTGAAAAGGCATCAAAGTTAACGATGAGATTAAACCCTCCATGTAAACTAAGTGTAGTTAGTACTGAAGATGAACTGAATCTTCAAATATGAATCTAACAGAGTAAATGAAAACCCTATATATTCAAATAAAATACTACATTTTGAGGTTTTCCTGGCAATTAAGTAGTTACAGCGAAACTATGATGATGACCAAAGAAGAAATATCAGCACACTGATACAAAGGCCTGCAATCAATGAGAAGATCAAGCAATGAAAGACAGAAGTACTGACAGTTAACTTACTGAGGACTCATGTTGCATAACACAACATTCAGCATTGTGGAGTTCTCCGATTTTCTACAACATCCCTGTGCAACTGTTTAGGCAACTCAACAGGGTGACAACATTGACTCAACCCTAATGAGTAAAGAAACCAAGAAAAGAGAAGAAAACAACAAAGACCTTGGAGGCAGCCCAGGCCTGTGGTCCACTACCCTTCACCGCTTGTGCCTTGGGGGGAACTCCACTGTTTACAAGGAAATGAAGCAGTCAGTGCTTTCTGCTTAAGTTTACTTAAAACATCTATATCATAAGAAGAAAGTAAAGTTGGGTGAATTTGAAAGTTTGGGGATGTTTGGGAGCACAGTTGTTAGGGTCTTAATAGAGAGGTTACTCTGTTATGCTAGCATACTGACCGCTGCCCACGAAGGGAATGAGATTATTCCCCACTGTAATATGCAATATGTGCCCATTCCAAGATCAAAAAAGAGAAAAAAGTGTTGCACGTGAAAATATTAAAATCTGAGTTGTGGCGACAAAATTTCAGTACCAACAGTCAACTCAGTTCCAGTAAAGGCAGTAATACAAGGTGAAAACAGAATCACTGAAGAAGTTTCTAAAGCTTCTAGAAGCCACACTAAAACCATATCCTGTTAAAGGATGAAAACCCTGGAGAGTCAGGTGAGAGTATGTGTATGTGTGTTGAGAGTATTCCCATTAGCAGGAAAATGGGAGACCTCTCCGGGTTTGGAGAGAACTTAATTCCAAAGCTACTCACCACACAGCAAAAGAGAGGCATGGTGCGGTGCGGTAAATGAGTTTTCATGGAAAAGAGTGGCAAAGTTATCAGAATGGCTTTGAGGAAAACTTCAGTAAACACAGTTTGCAGGTCTCTTTAATACTAGAACCACTGCATACAGGCACTCATAAAACAGCCTCCATCCTGGGTTAGAAGAATCAGTACAAAACAACACTTTCCTTCTACCTGAGCTGTGCCTCCAGCACAGGTTTTCAACCTTGATATTTGAGGCTTTAGGACAAGGCCTTTACTCTTTTGAGCAGCAGAAATAATGAAAATAATTCACTACTCATGAAGGCCCACTAAGGACTGGAGACTACACTGCCTTTTCGCATTTTGTTAACTGACTAAATATTTTCAAGGAGGTAGAGTGGTAGGCAGGAATCAAAGAAATCACAGGATGCTGTTTTCTGGCAGCCATAACAGACGCCTTGAGATTGGACTTGGGCTTGGACGGAGGGCAGCAGCTGCCTGGTCACAGGGTGGTCATCTGGTGACCCTTCTCAGGTCTGCCTGGGCCGAGGACAGCCACCAGGGGCCCTCTGCTGTTGGGCTGGCACTCATGCACTGCAGGTGAAGGCCTCGTGGCCAGTCAGCGGTCCTGTCCTCCACTTCCCACTGGCCTCGGGCACTGTTTTCTGCTGCTACTGGGAAGCCAGCTTAAGCTGGGACTGTCATGTGGAGCCATCAGCCTGACCATAACCAGAGGGTGGTTTAAAAAAAAAAATTCATCTGCTTTTGTTTTTTTGTTGTTTTTTGCTATAACATGACAGTTCTGATTTTTATTTTCCGAATTGACTTCTAGAGGGGATGGGTCAGATCCAACAGATTTAATTCCCCCTCCCACTGGGGTTGCGCTCAGGGCGTGTATGCCCTTGTGTTAACCTTGTATTTCAGAGACATGCCGGCAGACGTCCAGGTGCTACGGGACTTCAGCAGAGTCACGTTGCCTTCTCAGTGGCGGGGACTCTCACTGTTCATTCAGCGGCCTTCGCAGTCCCTTGTAAAGGACATCAGAGGAGTCAGAGCTTGTTCTTTGCTTGTCTCCACCTGGTTTTCCTAATCTGGGAGCCCATAAACTCAATAACAACCCCAGATTTCCTGAAAACTGTACGCAAACTCTAAAATCAGTACCAATATTCTGAGATTTTGCTTTCCTCATTATCTCAACAAATGAAAAGTGATGAGATTACTAAGAGATTAGGGTTGTATCTAGTATTCTTTGTCATTTCTCAGACTTGCCCTGTATAATTCTTCACCCAGGAAGTGGGTGCCCAGCAAGCTCACACACTAGGATTCTGGCCTTCATCTTGCAGAGCTGGGGTTAGGCGGCTCCGCAGACAGTGAACACAGGCCACAGGACTAGACTGCGGGCCATGAGCTCCTGCCTAAGTGGGCTCTTCACTGGTCGGCCGGCCCTTGCTCTTCACGAGTTTCCAGGGGTTCCTGGTAGGCATTTGATTCCAGAAGTGTGCTTGCCTGAGAGAAATGTACCTGCTGAAGATATCGTCAATGGCTCCTTCTGTACTTTCTCAAATTTTCTTGCTCTGTTTATTAGCCAGGTGATTCCATTTCTGGTTTCCTCCTCCTTCTGTTCCATCTGCTCTATAAATCAACACAACAGCTGACTACAGACTTATTTATTTCTTGTACAGTTTGCTTCTCAATCTTTTCATCACCCTTCACGTTTTCTTATTTATACACTGAAATGAAACCTTTAAATAAAACACCTTAAGAGTTAAAAGTTGGAATATTTCTTCTTTATTTCTGGCTTTAATTTGTGGAAAAAATTCACTCTGATTTGAAATCCTATTTTAAGGCCAGATATTCTGACTGTTGTTTTCTCTGATTCCTAATTAAAGCTGCCTGCATTTTGAAATGGCCTTCTTAACACAAGTTAAGGATGTTTAGAGATGTCAAGGCATTGATGTGTCTATTACAACCCCCAACACACTCTCTTTAACATTTTGCCTTTCCTCTCTCCTAAAAGGTGAACTTGATCTTTCCCTAGGGTTAGTAATATATATATATGGATGTGATGAGAGTGAATTGCTTTTTAAAGAAATATTATTTTCAAGAACACAAATAAAATATCTCAGTATTACATGCTAGAGTTATCAAATAATTTGATATTACTGAGGATTCAAGGTGTATATAGTACACCCATTCCCACAGAGTGGGAATTCTGAACTAGACTAATAATTTTGACAGACTTGAAACTTTAAAAGTGATGTCTATGGATACAAAGTTGTGTGTAAGAAAGGGGAGAATAGGGAAAAGTCAGCTAAAATCTAGTAGTCTGGAATATGTTGTTTTATAAGTAAATGGAACAGTCTGAGTAATGAAAACTAAGCGTAGGTGAATGTCAGCGGACACCTTATGGTAACAAGCCGTAGGTTGTAATGAACTCACAGTAAGACCGGGAATTCCCAAGGCACCCAAAATGAAAAAAGTGGCCACTGAGTAAGAGCTCCCATTCAGGAAAACTAGCAGACGGAGGATTACGAAGAATCTGCTCTTCTAAATACTTAAGGCAGCTGAAGCAAAAAGCAGAAGCAGGCAGACAAGACACCTTCCTTAAAAAGGAGACCAGTAACTCATCTTCCCACAGGGCTCAGGGCCCGCTGACAGCTGAGACGGTCCTGGGTCCTGCTGGTAGCTCTGCACTGAATTCTGTTACCTCCGAAGCCATTCTCTCTCCCCTCGGTTTTGTGGGTGTGCATTTGCAGCATTTTCTCTGTTCTTGTTGAAACAGTGAAAAGGAGAGGGGTGTGAAAGGTTGTAAGAAGAGCAGGAGGAAAGGAATCACGGGAGGAGGAGGAAGGAAGAGCCGGCATTCTCGGGGCTTCGCTCTGCCTGGAGGAGGCGTCGGCTCCCCGCGGGGCTCCTGCCTGCCTGTCCCCACGGCCCTCCGCAGCGGGCACGCTGCCTCGCCCTCGGGGAAGGAGCGGGCTGGGCATCCGCAGCGTGTTGTCGGCATTTTGCAGCCTGTCCTGAACTTTCATTACTTTCACGTTCTAAAAATTTCTGATTTATTTTTTAATTTAAGTGATTTCACATTTCACATCACACCCCACTGCAGTACTTTATGCACTTTGCCAAATCGAGCACTACCGAAAACGATACTTTGAAATTCCCAAAGGAGCTGCAATTAAGAGACAGCTCAGCTGAAGCTGGCACGGGGAACACCATGAACTTGGGCCTTCTCACTTCACAGTATTTTTAATTCTCCCAGGTCACCAGTAACATGAAACCAGTAATAATTTCAGCTAAAATTAAGCAATACAATTCACTGGGAAAAGAAAAAGCAAACTATAGAAGAGCCTTGTCTGAAAAATTCACACAAAATTGCTTTTCTGCCCATTTCGAGATTATTCAAATAAAGGAGAAACATACAAGCTATTTCCTGGAATGGCTTCAGCATGGTCTGGTTTGTGACAAAGGGTGCGACAGGAGAAAGTCACCTGTTTGCTAAGCAACGATGACCTGCTTCTTCTGTTGGTTAAACTGACAAGGCAAAGCATTTAGATGACTAACCCTCGCTTCAAGTACTAAAACAAAAACATATTTTCAATGAGAAAAAAAGAGGTGTTACTTGAGAATTCTAACAGTATTAATCAAAAAGCCCTTCACTTCATATGATTAAACTCACTGCAGAAGAGTTGAAATGTGCTTTAAGTCTCACTTTCAAAGATAGCCAACGTAGATTAGTTCTTCAAAGGTGAAGCTTAAAAACTGTCACATTATTTTAGGCATTATTTCCCAGGATATATCATTGTTATTGTTACATTTTTACTTAAAAATAATGTTTTTTATCTGCCACATTTATGCTTAGTTTGATTTTGAATGCATCTCTAAAGCAAACCAAATTCCTAAAATCATGTTCAGTTTTTAGTTTCAGCCCAAAAGAGCAAACGAAAATAAAGATCATATAGATTGTTATAAAATATGCATTAGTTTTCAAATAAAATTATTAGAATATATGTTTTATTTAGAACTAAAACACACACAAAATAAACAAATGAATATTTTTAAATGGGCCTAATATATTTTCCCTCTGATGGCTTGTATTTTCTGACAATTCACAAAATAAAGCACATCTTTTAAAAGGGTGAATTTGAAACTAAAAGTCAAATAAAACATGCCTGACAAAAAGACGGATTCAAAGGATGTGTGTGTTTTTCCTGGGGGTGAGAGAGAAAAATAAGTCCAGTCATTCAAATCATACAATCTGCTGGTGCTAACAGTAAACCTGGCTATCTGAAGTTGTAAAATTCCATACTTAGTCTACTGTTATTCACAAAATCTGAAGTGGTTCTTGAATTGGGAATAATGGTTTGAAATGGTTCTTTTTCCTCTTTCCATTTTAGTTTGTTCCATAAAATGTGCTTTTGCATGTGTGTTTCATTGGTTTACTGTTATACACTCCTAGATAGTCCACTTAAATGTATGTTAACTGAATAATCTCATAAAACCATCTTCCCATATCAGCCAATACCTTTGGTAAAGACTGATTTGGAGGTGAGGGTGTTTGGGACAGCACAGAGGGTGTCTGGGACACCTCTGGCAGAAATGAAATGCAGTGTTCGGGGAGTCTGTCACTCAGTTGTCATCCTCAAGTTTAAGGTGAGCAGCGAAAGGCAGAGGCAGTTGTGAGGACAGGAGAAGGCAGCAGGCAGGCTGAGTGGGACGGGAGCAGGGCTCCTGCAGAGACGATTTTAATTACTGTGTTAATAGTACAGGACCTTGCCTGATTAATGGGGTTGGAGGGAAGAAAGAAGAAGAAAATTAGATTAATGACAGAATCATTAAAAAACAAAGAAATTAAAACTACGTAAAGAATTAGAGTTATATGACACTGGCATTTATGAAGAAAATTTTAACAATAATACAAATAAGATTAATAAAAGGAGGGGAACATGAACTCTTTCTGGAAAAACTTCATGCTGTCAACAGCTTGTAGAACATGATCAGGAATTTTCTGTAAACCTTTTTCCAATTCTGGAATTTAAGTTGTCATATATCCAAATGACACTTAAGCCATGACAGTGGTTTTCTAGGCAATGTACACTTCCCTTTCAAGAAGCAAAACTGTCTTTTCTCTAAATAAGCATAATAAAATGGACAAGCTGTTTTTGAGGAAGGAAAACCATCAAAAACCAGCACAAACTGGTGGAAAATCCAGGGCACATTGCAATCAATTCTGGCAGTCAAAGCAGATTTGTTTCTTTACCATTAGAATCCATGAACTCTTTTGCAGAAATAAACTCCAACTCTCACCTTAAAAAAAAATCCCAAATACAGGTAGGGAGTTTTAGTTTTGATTCGTACCTAAGTCCAGGGTCTTGAACACAAGGGAACGACTTCTGGGGTACTCTGTCTGGGTTGAAACAATAATTCATAAACTATCTTATTTCACCCGTTACACTGGATGTTGCAAACAGTCAACACAATGCAGACTGCAAGTATATTCAAGTCAGCAAACGAACAGAAAGAGGGCAGTTGCCGGCTGTTACAGATAAACTGGGGATGGCATTTCTGTCAGGGAAATACAGATGCAGACACCCGAAAACACAGTTTGCTCTCCTAATTTTTACCCACAAACTACCAGCAGAGAATGAATTCATGATCCCTGGAGATGCTAACCCTTGGCTATATTTGAACACTGGTGTGGCACTCACCCTGTTTCTTTGAAACTCCTTTAAAACTAAACATAGGCTTTCTTCCTTCTCTGCTAATTACATACTTTTTTGTTAAAGAAGCACGCCCTTTATTGCTCATAATTTCAGCTATCACTTGCTTGGGATTCTTCTCTGATCAATAGCATAGCGTTAAATGGGAGAAAAGGCAAAGTACATGTGATTG
>JAQQAC010022866.1:40639616-40778212 GCA_029783875.1 Phataginus tricuspis | reverse complement strand
GTTACGAGAACGCACAGCAGAGTATACTACACACTAGTACCTTTATTCCGTAAGATGGGTGCGCCACAGAATTGCTGATCAAATGGTGTGCGCATTCAAAGCTGAAAAGCTTATCCAGCTCCCTTTCCAATAGTTTTCACAACCCACTCTCTGACCAAGAATGCATGAGATTTCTAATTTTCCAGCCTATGTTCCATCACTAGTGGTTCTCAACCTTTTAGGTTTCTGTCCATGGATAACAATTTTTATCTTGTTGTTTTGATGCACTGACAACTGGGGAGGGCAAACATCTTTGTATATACTCACTGGTAATCTGCATTTCAAAATACCTATTCAGGTTTGTCTTTTTTAAAAAATCAATTTGAGGGAGGTTTCAGTAAATTATGAATAATGACCTTCTGCGGGAACACTAATTATATTAATCCTTATCTCTCTAATGTGTTGCAAATATTTTTCTTGTAATTGATTGTGAAACTTTGTTTACTTTTTTCCCTTTTGTTTTTTGTTTTTCAAGTCTTATGTAAACCTGAGGTTATATAAATATTATGACGTTTGTCCTCATCATCATTTGACTATGTAAGAATTTAAAATGAAAGTGCAATTCATGTGATTTTTAGAACAAACATATAATACCTTTCTTATTAATTATCTGGCATCTACTCCTTCACACTTCAATTATTAAGCGTCCAAGGTTGATAAATAAAAGATTCAAAAACACATCTAATTGTTTATAATAGTTCTACATTGGCCTTCAGATGTCAGATTATTATTGAGCTACTAAGTATCATTACAAATAAAAAAATCCATAATG
The DNA here is from genome assembly GCA_029783875.1 of Phataginus tricuspis. Classification (NCBI taxonomy): domain Eukaryota; kingdom Metazoa; phylum Chordata; class Mammalia; order Pholidota; family Manidae; genus Phataginus; species Phataginus tricuspis. The sequence goes on along the minus strand of JAQQAC010022866.1, from coordinate 40,777,401 downwards.
ATTTGTTACTTTATATTTTGTTTCTAAATAGAAAACATCATAGTGATTATCTGTCAATACTTAAGGACCTAATTAAAATAGTAAAAGCCGATTTTCTTGTATTTCAATTTAAAAATTTTTTAATATATTCACTCTCAAAAGTCCTGATTACAGGATAAAAAACAATAGATGAGAAATGTGGAGTGTGAAAGTCCAGAGGATGTTTTAGGCATGCCTGTCTAGATAAATGTCTACAGATTACAAGCAACAGAAATTGTGTCCTAAGTAAATAGGTGATATGTAATCAGAAATGCATGCTTAGAATTTAAGGTATTAACCTCCCCTTCCTGATCAAAGGTATGCCTATACTAGCTTATATTAAATTCTGGATCCTGTCTTATCCTGCAATGTCAACTCTGTCTCTATGGTCTGAAGGATTATTTTCTCTTCTTGTGCTTTTATAACCTGGCCAAGGACAAGGGAGCTGACTGTCCTTCCCGAGTGGGTTGACTACTACCTATCCCTATTTTGCCTGGTGCAAACACAGGCAAGTTCCTTTGTGAACTGATCATTTTCTAGAGGTCATTCAGACCATAATTTCAGGCCCTCGCCACTATCCTGATGGTCCTTCTTAGGAAATTAGACCCAGTGGGAACGTTTTCTCCCTCTGCTTAGTCTATGGGTCAGCATTTTCCTTCCCTTGTAGTTCTTAATTCCCTTAAGTGGCAATTATTTAAGACACAGTTAGAGAAGGTGCAATCTACATTCATCCAATAAAACCTAAATATTAAAAAGGACAGAAAAATTCAGCATGGTTACTAAGGATAAATGAGACAGCATTTAGCATTTGAAAGGTACCAACGAAGTGGTACATGAATAAATGGATACAATTTTTTAAAAAATGATTGGAGGTAAAAAAAAATTAAGAAGAACTCAAAGGGCATACTATGTGTCAAAGAGACAGAGCACCTTAGTTATGAAAGGTTAATATCACAGAGTCAAGAAATAGGTGGAAAAATCACTCTACTAAATACTACCTGGAAATCCACAGAAAGATAGCAGATCTAGAAAGTGTAAATTTTAGATATTCAATGAGCATATGATAAAAATTAGATTAGTACTGCGGTTCTAAACACCCACTCTTAGCAGAGGTGACCTATTAGTGCTAAAAACATTATGCTTGAGAATAAAATCACCAACGTCTCTAGAAAGACAGATTTGAAAAATTCTGATCACTGCACGGTCATGGTAAGTAAAGGTACTCTGAGGTCAAAGATTCCAAAAGAAGGCAGAAGATAAACATACAAATTCTGAATTTTATGCGACCCATTCACAAACAAATGGAAAAACTATGAGGAAAAAAGAGGGAATGAATTAAAATGATGACCTATTCACGGCACACGCTGCCAAAATCCTGAACACGAGCACCATGCAGAGAATACAACGGAGCGTGCGAGCTGGGGTGCTGTGCGGTATATAGTGCCTCCAGGTCTAGCAAGCATGATCTTTATTAAATTCCCCTTTTCCTACAGTCTATTTAAAGTCATATTTAAAGGCAGGTAAATATCTATGAAATTTTAAGGAGCGATTCAAATCCAGTTACATTCTTAAATTTTTACAACTTAATATTCACAATTTGGCCTTCAGTTTAACTGACCATCTGCCTGGTATATCAAAAGCAGTGTTCTGCTAAGAAAATCCAACATGTGACGTCTGTAAAATATGACAGACACACTTAAAACTTCTGGGTCTAAAGTGGATTTTCATACATACAACTGACTTCATTCTGGTAGGACCACTCTTAAGGTTTAAACTCCCACAATTAGGAAAGGACTAATCTCTACAACAAATCCTTTATTCTATAGCACTCAGAGTGGTTCTGCTCCTGTGACTGAACCCTGACTGCTGATAAAACACTTCTGGGATGGCAACATTTCATGCGAGTATTGCACAGAGCAGTCAATTATCTGGCAGAAAATAGCAGCACAGCTTTGCACAGAAATAAGGGCTGGCTTCAAATTGTGTTACTAGCCTTGTAAGTCTGGGTCAGTTACTTTATCTCAATTTTTTCCCCTCACCATGAAATTGAGAAAACATGCAGCAGAGGGTTGTTCTGGAAATTAAGTGAGATTATGCTCTTAAAACCAGTCTAATAATCTGGCATATACTGAGTGCTCATGTGAAATTGTTACTTATCACATATAATATGGTCAATTATTTAGAAAAATGGAATTAATTCAATGTTACTTTCTACATATTTCCTATACTCTAAACAGTAGGAAAAAAATTACTGTGGAAGAGGCCTCATAAAGACTAGATCAACGTAGACAAGTATTATGATAACACACTCACTTCCAACAGCACCTCAAGTTTACTATTTCTCTTTGTTGTTCTGCTGCTAGAATGGTCTCTCCCAATTAACTCTCTCCCTCTTTCAAGCCTGAGCTCTAAGGCAGGAATCTTCCCTGGTGCCCGACATGGAACCCTCCCTCAGTGCCGCCCAAAGCACCTCAACTTTTCTTAATAGACCTGATTGAGCAACTGGAGTTTATTTGTGTGCTTATTTAATTAATGTCTATTCTCCACTAAATTAATAATCTCTATCATTATTACTACATACAGGAGGGAAAGGCCAGAAATACGGACAGAACAATCCATTGGAATAACATTAAAGTAAAACAAAAAGAACCTGCAGTGCGACTGAGCCCTGGTTCTGGCCGGCTGTGTGGCTCCTGCTGGCTCTTGGGCACCTTCCTGCAGATGCTGGGCGATCCCACCTCCCACTCCACCCCGGCAATAACATTAGCCCCGCTAAGGCTGCCCCACCGGCAGGGCTTCCAGCAGACCTCACCTCCCCTCTCTTGCTGATCGGTTCCTACAAACTCAAGCACCCTTCAACTCATCTCCTCATGCTTCAGACCAATCACCTGTGTTTACATGAGTCGCACAAGTCACAGGCACCTTTCCATCTTGGGAGCAAACGCTATTTTCAACACTTGTTCTAACAGCAAGAGTACTCAGAAGTCATCAGATAATATTACAGTTAAATGTGCACAAATGGGACCATATCTGCCCCTGTTCTATCTGGTCCTTGATTCAAGCAGGAAACTGTGTCTGAATATCAAGATTAATCAAACAAAGCCTAATCCTATCAATGGGTTATTTGTAAAACACTAAGAAGTATCATGGTTCAGTGTTGACCAGATGCTCTATAAAAATATCAATAGATTCAATAAGTATTTCGTTACTAAATATAAAGAATATTAAAATATGATACTTAGCTGCCTGATAAGTGGGAAAGGTCAAAAGACTGGTATCTTTTAAAAAAATAAAACCTTAGATGAAACCAACTGCGATATACCAAACAGTCCTCTAAACTTTGAAGAGAACTATCTGGGCTCTTTCAGGATCTGTCATTTTATACTGACAAAGACTTTAAACTAGTCTGTTTGTTAGAAACAGCCTTGTTTCTAATTGAGACAATAGGGTATATAAATGTGAATATGTATGTGCTTTATGTTTAGAGTTCATTTAGGCCAGTGATAACAGGTCAATAGAAGCGTAAAATCTAACTGGGAATGTCTACACGGGTCTCTCAAGAGCAGCACCTACTGGTGCAATTAAAAAGAACCTGAAGACATAGAGTAATTTCATTTCAATATTTTATTAATTAAATACTTGTAGATCATTTATATATACAAGCATTATTTTAAATTCTTTACAAATATTAACCTATTTAATCATTCCAAGACACTTCTCACTAAAAGAGATTGACACAAAACTTACTCCAAGATGCAGAAGGATCTACTTTATTAATGTGAGACACAGACTCTATTCAACACAACAAAACCCGTACGTGTCTCTGGTCAACATCTGGAAAGAAACTGTATAATAATTCATTCTAACTTAGTCAACCAGGCAGTGAATGTAGAGGAAATCTTGAAAGGTAGTTTCCCCAAAGAGTTCTTTCCCAATAAATTGAATTTTATATTCAAAGCAAGGTGAATAATTAACGTATACTAATTGCAAAGGAACTTTGCCCTTGCCTTTATAAACAAGAAATTACTTATGCCAGGTTTTTATTTTAAGCATGCATTAAAAATGATGATTTTTTCATAGATGAAAGAATGACTTTCTGCCAATCACACTGACATGCTGCTCCACAAATGGCAGTAGTAGCTGCAACAAGGGTGAACCTGCCTGAGCAGGGCCTTGGAGGAAGGATCTAGACCAGCCACCAAAAATACTGTTTTATCTGGCTGGGACCTGTACTATATTCTGATGCAACAAAAGCTATTAGGTGATTTAAGTGACTACTTTACTATGATGGATTTTCATCTATTAAAAGAATGTGTTTAAGTGTTTTTAATCTTACTTAGAACAAGAAAACAAAAGGAAAAATAAGAAATGTACGCATGTCTGTAAACTAAATAGTTTCCTTCTTCATATTTTTATTGAATAAATAAACTCTGCAAATTTACTCAATCGATTTCCCTACTTCAGATGCTGATCAGCATGTATCATATAATATCCTTTTGGTCTATTTAATTTTAGAGTCTCAAGCCAATTAGTATAATTTCTGTATTAATGTCCCCATTTTCATTTTCCCCATCCCAATCAACTCCCTTCTCTAATGACCCCTCACCAACAGAAATACCTATTTAATATTTTCTAATATGGATATGCACAGAAAATAAAGAAAAGGGTACTTTTTTTGTATCCATAATTTAAAAAAAATTAACTGTGGTGAAATACATGTCAAGTAAAATTTACATCTTAATCATTTCTAAGTGTACATATTAAGTATATTCATGTTGCTGTACAATTTCAATAATTTTTTCATATTGCATTTTCATATTCTCTACCTACTAAACAACTCCCCATATCCCCACTCCCCAGCAACCACTATTTTCCTTTCTGTTTTTATGAGTTTGCCCACCCTTGCTACCTCATGTAAGGGAAATCATATAGTATTTGTCTCTGTGACTGGCTTATTTCACTTATCATAATGTCTCAAGGAATGCTGTAGCAAGTGTCAGAATTTCCTTCCTTTTTAAAGCAGAGTAATACTACATTTTATGTATAGACCACACACCACCTTTTCTTTTACCACTTTATTCATTTATGGACATTTGGGTTGTTTCTACCTTTTGGTTATTGTGAATAATGTTGGTATGAATGAAGGTGTACAAATATCTCAAGATCTGCTTTCATTTCTTTATACTCAGAAGTGGAAATAGCTGGATCATATGATATTTTTACTTTTAACTTTTTCAGGAACCACCACACTGTTTCCAGAGCAGCCGTGCTATTTTACATTCCCACTAGCCATGCACAAAGGTTTCAAGTTTTCTACACCTTTGCCAATATTTGTTATTTTATTTTTGATAGTAGCCCTCTTAATAGGTGTGGGGTGGTTAGAGTAAATTATTTTTAAGGTGGATTTCTTAGCTAATAAGAAAAATATGATGAACACAAAATATGAAATTGGTGAGTACTGTCTATAATGATGGCAGAGCTAATCAGAGAAGAATGATATAAGGAAAAAAATTAAAGGATTTTCTTATTCAGTAATATTAAGGATTAAAACTTTCACCAGTCACTATGTTCAAAATGTGCATATCTCATTTTATTTGTTTGTAAGACTTTTTGAATCATTGATTATAACACATATCAGGCTCATTAATGTCCCCTCAGTGAGAAAGTCACCAGCATAAGGACAAAACAGTGGCAAATTAGATTCTCAATGAGTTTATATTAGATTACACAGCAATGAAGAGATGGATATGTGAAAGCGAAGGATAAAATTTTAAGTCCATAGATGCTTAATTTTAGAAGTTGCTATGGTAATAGAAAGGAAAGAAATGGACTCAAAGAATTATTGCCAACTGATTTTCAACAAAAGTGCAGAGAAAGGATAGTGTTTCCAAATTTTGCTAAAAAAAAAATAAACCACCTATATGCAAAAAAAACCCTTGCATATACCTCATTATACAGAAGTTGAAACAAAATAGATCATAGAACTAAATATAAAATAGAGAAGCATAAAGCTTCTAGAATAAAATACACTAAAGATTTACTCCTTCAAAAGGAGTTAATCCTTGTAACTCAATTTAGGCAAATTGTTTTTAGATACTTTATCAAAAGCACAAACCAGAAAGGAAAATCATTAATAAACTGTACCTCATGAATACAGTAGTCCCTCCTTATCCACAGGGGATTGGTTCCAACACCCCCACTGAATGCCTGAAACTGTGGATAGTATGGAACTCTATGTATAATACCATTTTCCTATACATACCTGTGACAAAGTTCAATTTATAAATTAGGCACAGTAGGAAATTAATAACCATAACCAATAACAAACAGATCATAACAATGTACTGTAATGAAAGCTAAGAGAATGGTGTGGGTCTCTCTCTCTCTTAAAATGCCTCATTGTACTGCACTCCCCCTTCTTGTGATGGCGCGAGATGGCGAAATGGCCACACGGTGGGAGGCAGTGAGGGGGGTGACTGGGGCACTTCGATGCAGACTCAGGCTGCTGCTGACCTTCTGAGTGCAGGTCAGAAGGAGGGGCCTCCACTCCCAGACCTCAGTTGACCACAGCAATTGAGACAGAGGGAGAGGGGGTGCTATTGTATTAAAGACTTTGCTCTGTGAAAGACACCATTAAGAGGAAAAGAAGACAAGTCAGAGCCTGAGAAAAAGTATTTGAAAATCATGTATCTGGCAATGGTTTTGTATCAAAATATTAATACCCAATGACCCAATGAACAAAAGGGGCAAAATATTTCATAAGACACATTATTAAAGAAAATACACATATGCAAATAAGCACTGATAATCAACATCATCAGTGAATCAAATACAAACTAAAACCATGAAAACCACTAAACTCCTATTATAATGAGTTCTACAAAACCTGACAATAGTAGATGATAGTGAAGATATGGAGCATCTTGTACTCTCATACATTGCCAGTGAGCATATAAAACACAGTGTTACTTTTGGAAAACAGATTGACAGTTTTACTTAAACATTAAATATATATATATACCATGTCATCCAGGTATTTTATTTCCAGGTATTTACCCAAGAGAAATAAGTTTACATTCACACAGAAACCTGTATGTCAATGTTTATAGCAGCTATATTTATAACTGCCAAAAAGAGTAAACAACCTAGATAGGGTATTTCACTGTGGTCTTGATTTGCATTTCCCTAACAAGTAATGATGCTAAGCATCTCTTCATGTGTTTATCGGCCATTAATATATCTTCTTAGGAGAAATGGCTATTCAGACCCTTTCCCCTTTTTTAATCAGGTTATTTGCCTTGGTATTGTTGAGTTATAAGGGTTCTTTACATATTCTGGATACAAGTCCATTATCAGAGAGATTTGCAAATTTTTTTCCATTTGAAAGGTTTTCCTTCCATTATCTTGATGGTATCCTTTGAGGCAGAGTTTTTAATTTTGATGAAGTCTGAATGCTTTTGGTATCCTATCTAAGACACCGTTACTTAATTGAAGGTCATAAAGATTTGCTCACATATTTTCTTCTAGGGGTTTTTATAGTTTTAGTTCTTATGTTTAGGATTAAGATCATTTATGTGTTAGATATAGAGATGGATGAAACTAAGTATGTTAGTGGGAATGCAGGGGCCATATGCACACATACATTTCCTGGTTCTGTCTGCTGAGAAGCCCTACAAGCAAAGGTGCAGAGAAGCAGTGAGTAAACAGTGTACATATCTTAGTTCCTAAATACCATTCTCCATTAAAAGGAGCTAAGGCTCCTTAAAGAAGAGGTTGATTTTAGAACCAGGGCAGGGAAACCACCAGATAAGCAGGGAGCACACTGTGGTGCTGGCAAGTAAGCAGATGCACACTTAGAAGGATGCCAGCATGCCAAAGGGCACAGGAGCCCACCTGAAGGAGTTCACAATGTTCCAGCCAAAGCTGGAGAAGTTTGAGCAGGAAAATGAGTAACAGGGATATAGAATTATAAACAATACAGTAAAATAAGTCCATATTGATAAAAATAAATGGAATAAAAAATAACTGTGAGAAAAGGGACAGAGTTCCTTAAAGGATAAGCCCAATTAAATGTGGAAATTATGAAGGAAAGAGAATATCACCATTAGAATTCTACAGATGTTGCTGCAGGAAGATCCAATATGAATGTCAAAATTAGTGGGCAAATGCTTGAGGAAAGACAGGCTATTGCATAATTTGAAAGTATTTCTACTGAGATGGATATGAATTAAAAAGGAGAAAACAGTAAGTTTGTAGTGGAGAAATATGGAGACATTACTCAACTGATCCAGGTTACATCATCTGTCGTAATGTACCCCTAACATGCACATCTACTCTGGGAATTCTTAAAAAAAACTCAATTGAATCATGAGCAAACAGCAGACTAATGCAAAATAATGGACATTCTACAAAATAACGGATCCATATTCTTTAAAAGTGTCAATGTCATGAAAGACAATGAGAGACTGAAAACCGTCCAAGGATGCACAGACTGTGGAGACACACCAACTAAAGGGTGTGTCAGTTCCTGAACTGAGTGAATTCAGGAAGAGAAAAGTGACATGGCTGAAAACTGGCTGACTCTGAATAAAGAATGGAGTCTAGAAAACAGTATTGTACTGATGCTAATGTCTTCGGTTCTGGTAACTGTACTATGCTTAATACATGATGTTAACACGTGGGGAGGGTGAGTAAAGGATAAATGGGTACTCTCCGTATTATTTCTGTAATTTTTCTGTACATTTAAGATTTTTTCAACATGAAAACTTAAAACAAGGAAAACTTGATAAATGGTAATTTTGCTCACTAAAAATAGAACTAAATGAAATTGCAAATGAGTAGGAATGTGCATTTTTATACTGTCTGAACTAAATTTCAAAGCTAATTAAAGAATATAACTAAACGTTCCTCATAATTTGGAAAACTGGTAATGCTGTTCTTCATTACATGGCTTCAACAGGAACAGTAATCTGTTATGCAGAATCAGCAGTAGGAACTTGTCAACACCTACCTACCTTTTTCCCTCATATAAAACTGCATTTTAGTTGGGGTCAAGACAGGTCTGTGAGAGTGTGTGCAATTTAAAAATAAATAAATTATATTGAATTAAGCAGTTGATAAAAGGTCTATATAAAAATAAATGCCACATCAATTACCTGATAAAATCATACTGTCCCCACTATAACTTTCCACAATCAATTTTTTTCCCTTAAAATTTTGATAAATGAAGTTGTCAGGGGGGATAAGATCACACCTTGGTTTCTTTTTCTTTTTCTTTTTCTTTTTTTTTTTTACTATTTTAACTTTCAGAATTCAGTTCGTGAATGCTGCAAATGTTAGTCTAGATAAGATCACAGTTTTGCCTGATGATGAGGCCGTCACACTGCTGGGAGCCCGGGTAACCTTGTGGCAGCAGGGAAACAGGCCTAAAAGAAAGTTTTAATGGGGCCCTGAGCTATATCAGAGGGCGATTATACTGGCTAGGCCTCCCAAGAAAGACAAGGAGAGAGTGTTCTTTTTGAAAGAAAATGAGCATCATTTTAAAACTTTTCTTTAAGGTCATGTAGCTAGGGGATGCGTCTGTGTGCCCTATGGGCCTGAGAGCCATTAAAAATGATTAACTGAATGTATTTACATGAATTTCAGGTATCTTCAGCCAATTCTATTAGGTGTCACTAACAAAAGGTGTATTTCAATTGTTTACTCTGACTTTATTTTAAATGCTGTAAATACCATTAAGGACTTCACAAAATATTAAAGCACACACTATTAAGGACATTATTTCAGAATCATATTCTTTTGTATAAAGTTTTAACAATACAGACTATAGTAGGTAACAAAGTGTAGAAATAATTAAAATAAATTAAGTGATAAGCTTGTACTCTGAAAAAAGTTTTATATAGACCTCTTCTAGCCCTAAGTTTGGAAATATGCTCATGCTATACTCTTAATAGCAATTTGAAATAAACGCAAAAAGTCACTCTCATCCTTTCCTTCTACTTTCCTATTAAAACAATAACAAAGCCCAATATCTTTTTCTTTTAAAGAAAATCTCAATATCAGTGATAATTTCCAAAGTTCTGTCACATATATTATTTAATTTGATATTCAAAAGAGAAGCTGTTATTCATTTTGTAGTTGAGAATACAGACACAGAATGATTTGAGTCACTTGCTTAAAGTCACACATCTCAACTGCCATAAGCCAGGACATTAAAATCTAGTTTGTTTGGCTTCCTCTCCCATCTATCCATCCATCCATCCATCCACCCACCCATCCATCCATCCATCCATCCATCCATCCATCCACCCACCCACCCATCCACCCAACCACCAGGCTCTGTACTCAGCAGCAGAAGTACAACTGTGAAAACATTTACCCTAATGTCTTATTATTATTATTATTATGTGCTCCTGCATAGTGCATGCTTTCAGATGATCTGGTCTTAAAAATGCCAAAATTGTAAGGCCTCCTTGGTAAGAACTTCATTAACCCCCAGATGCTTATTTTTCAAAGCTCCTATACAAGCAGGGTATGGAACTGAAAAGCCTTTAGCACAAACAGGCATGGGTTTCAATCAGTCATACTGTAGTTAAGAATCTTCCTCTTGAAGATCCATTTTTTATAAAATCATTAAATTGGGTATAATGCCCACCAAAGAAATTTGTTGCGAAGAATCAACGGCCTAGTGAAAAGTTTGGCACAGACACTGTAACTACCCTTCCTCTTTGTAACTGAAAAGGTAAAATGTGACAGTGCAAAGTAATGGAGTTGCCAGTGCTACATACAACCATCTAAAATAAAAACCCATACATAAATACAATTTTCAGTATTCCAGAATGCTTAGGATGGCTCTACTGCAGCAGGACTGTGGGGAGAAGTGGCAGAGGTGGGCCAGATAGCAGAGAGGCAAGTATTTCCTTAACCCTGCTCCTCAGAGTTAAGCAAATAAATGAAGCTTTGGGACATACTGAAGAAAAGTTAGAGACAACATATTTATTCTTAAACAGATAAAATTTTAAACTAAGAATGGATAAGCAGAAAGTTTAAGAACACATATTTCAGTATATTATTGAATATAATAATGAGAAATAATGATGAGTTGAGAGAGTCTGTTTAACTTTTCAGTAAGCAGTATGTTTGCTGATAAACACCCAGCAATGAGATAATCCTGGACAGCGATGCTATCACTGAAAAAAGTAGGTGGATGAAAACTACTGCTTTGGTATTATTCACCCATTGACTCCAAAGTTCTAAACTTAGGAACTCCAGCAGGAGGGAGAGAGAGAGGGAGAGCAGAGAGAAAGGCCAGTTACCAAAATACCAAATCCGCCCTGCATGATGGACGCTGAGGACCCCGCCTTACAGGAGTCAGAGTATTTAGACAGGAGTTTGAAAGGAACAAAGACATTTAGCAGCAGTTAAGAAAAATAGTAAATTAACTCATGGGTGATGTCTGAGGTTAAAGAATCAAATTGTTGAACTGTTAATTATTTTAGGAAATCTTTTGTTAGTGGTGAAGTATCAGGAGACTGGAAAACAAGGAATCCAGTCTGAAGGTTAAAAAGAAAGGGGAGAGGCTGAAAATTATAGAGCTGTAAGTCTAACATCTATATTAGGAAATAAATTTGAGATGATACTTATGGATGAGCTTAATGATACATTTGGAGAAGTACAATTTAATAGGAGTGAGTCAGCATGGATTTACCAAAGGCAATCATGTCAGAAAAAATTTTGTTCCTTTTTAGGTTGAAGTAATAATTGGTTTATGTAAGGGAAAACCAATGAGAAACTGTCAGGATTTTCTGAGATTTTTGGACCTTTTCAGAAAATGAATTATTGTTCAAAATGTCATGACATGTGTCAGAGCATCCAACTAACAAAAGGGATGAAAGGAATGGGGTTAAAAATAGAGGGCCAAAGAATTTGGCAAAGACTACATTCTACCAGGCTCTATACATGAGAACGCTAATGTTTTTAATTAATGATGAAGAAAATCTTTTATATGGGGAAATTTGAATATATCGCTAAATGAGAGGGAATGGTTAAGCTACAAAAGGCTATAGCTGTTTCATCCTAACTGCACTAGATTAAGCAAATGCGCTCAGAGGTGGAATATGAAATGCAATCTGCCTAAATATAAAGCGATGCACTTGGAGAGAATTAAGGGATCAGTTAAGTACAATTTAGACCGTACTGAATTAGTTACCATTAGAAAGAAAAAGGGTTTTGAGTTTTGGTAAAAGTCAGACTCTCACACTTTTATTCTTCTAACTGGGTGAGGGAACTGCTATGAGATGCAGTTAAATAACACATGTCATAAAGATTAAAAAATGGATTGCTGTAAGAAGAATATGAAAAATCCCAATTTGTGAAGGGACTATGATAGATTTATGTGCTATCACACTGTGCAGGTAATAATCTAAGGTATATTTTTTTAATGATTAAATCTTAATATATAAAAACCAATAAAAATCTTACCCATTTAAGTATGATTAAAAAAACTATGACAGTAGAAAAACAAAGGAAGCTAGTAAAATAACACATCATCACTTAATGCTTAACTTGCCCTGAAAAGACACCACTGGAGCGTCACCTTTAGAAAATACAGAAGCATTTACCACATTTAAAGTCTGGCTTCTCCAGAGAAAACAGGAAGTAACTACACCACGGTCAGAGTCTCAGGGCAATAGCTGCACCCTGGACAGTGCGCACACCTCTGGGTCTCCCAGCGGGCACTGCCCGGGGCAGCGAGTGCTGCTTCCAGAGCGAACATGCTTTTTGAGCTGCAGAATCTGTCACTTGGGATTCAGGAGAAGAAACACCCTCCTAGGCATGGCCCCTAGGCCCTCAGGCCCTCTCCATGGCCTTCTCCACCCTTACCCCTCCCCTCTTTCAGGTAGTGTCTTAAATATTCTGAGATATATCCACCCAAGTCCAAGTGAAGGTCACTTCACTGCAACATGAAGTGTATTTAGTTCTTTCCCAAGGATTAGTGAGTGAACAGCAAGCTTATTCATGGATAACAGATGGTAGAAATACAGTGGATAAAACTATAAAGATCAAATAAAGATAATTTTTGAGCTGAGATGGATTTCACTAAATGGAAAATAAATTACAATGTACAATGACAAAGAATTCTGGCCATTTTTAATCTGATGTCAATTTGTGGGAACTAATGCTACTATAAAAACCGCATCATCTTAGATCTAGAGTGGACATAAATGAACATCTTTAGAAATTTGGAGGCTAAAGGAGTCCTGTGTTTTAAAAAAAGCATATAAAGAAAAGCATGCAACTCATAGATGAGCCTGAGAATTTTCTCCAGCTGAGCACAGGCATGTCCCAGCCCCAGGAACAGAGAGTGTCACTCTCCATCCCAGCGCGGGCTGCCCCCACGGGGGAACACCCTGGTTGCTGACACCACCAAGTCATTCTGGCTGTGTTTACATTTCATACAAGTGGAATCATAGAGAACATATGCCTCTGGGTCTGGCTTAGTTCACCCAGTGATGCTATGTTAGATTCGTTCGCATCGTTCCTTTAGTTGAATTCATTCTCACTGCCATAGAATCCCACTAGATAAATACACAGCCTTCACACATCCGACTTGATGGACATCTGGGGAGTTCTGATTTTTGACTACAATGAATATATCAGTGATTATGTTAAGCACTAAATTAAAGACTATTTCATGTAAAAGGTTAAAATTGTCACAGCACATAAAGACACATAAAGCAGCTATGTGCTGCTTACAGGGAAGCTTGTGTAGCTGTAAGAGTATGAAACACAGAGTGATGGCAAGAAGCACTGCCACAAATAAAAGGAACCTTTCCCAAGTACGAGGGAACACATACATATTCTTTATCGTAGGTGTGTATGTGTGTAAGACGACCCTAAAGTTCCGAGTACCCAGCAATATATCTTCTAAATACATAAAGCCAAGCGAACAGAATTAAAAAGAAAAATAGACAAATTTACAATCAGAGTGAATATACCTCTCTTAGTACACCTACCTTAACAGTTAATAGAGCTGGAATAAAAAAATATCAGCAAGAATACAGACTATGTGAACGACACAGTGAGCGAGCTTGATATAAGTGGTGTATAGAGACCCTGGGGCACGGCATCCAGACTCACCACCGCTCCCAGGCCTTTCTAGTGTGTCTGATGGGTTCCACACTCACCGTATGCTGGGCATAAAGAAAGCACACATGAACTTAATGAGGACTGACATGATTCAGAATACATTCTGTAAGCACAGTAAATACAAGCAAGAAACCCATTTACATTACTGTTTCAATAGTTAACAAAAAGATAACTAGAAAATTCCAAAATATAATTGAAAAGTACATTTCTAAATAATCCACTTTCATTTAGAAAAATAAAAAAACACTTATATCTTGTTTTGCAAACAGAGCTGCAACCAAAATTAAAGCGTACATGTAGCCTTTACTTCTCTGGTGTATGATACAGAAAATGATGCCAAAATCAATCTTCTAGCTCCCAAAAATAATTGAGAAGAATGACAATGAATCATCCACAGGAGCCACAGAAAAGAAAACCAAGCAACGTGAATGCTGAGTATCATCATGTCCGACAGCTCACACCGGCGGCACCTCCTTCAGAGTGTACGACACACCGTGGCCATCACTACCCCCGTCTCACCGATGGGAAAACTGAGACCCCTCGCCTCCAAAGTCATTCCACAAGGGAATGAGAGCTCAAGTTCCTACCCTAAAGGCCGTGCCTACAGAAACACGGACGCTATCGCTAGGAGGGACTTGAGATTGTCAACTCAAACCCCTAACCACACTGACGAGAGGTCTGCAGCTCGGAGATGCCCAGAGGTCTGCCCACGCTTTCTGAGGGGCGTGCAGGCACGTGAGCCTCGTCCCGCGGTCTCTGCATCAACACCATCACCTCAAGCCACTGGCTCATCTCAGTGCAGACACACCCAGGGAAGCCACAATCACAGGAAAACCTCTTTCTATATAGCACTGTTTTCCAACAAAAATCAAATACCTTATTTTAACATATATACTTCCAAATACTATCTGAATTAAAATTTAAAATACCCCACATGACATAGTTTACAATTTTTTTGTTGCTGTTATTTAATGCTTCTTTGTATTGGTCTTTTAGGTGTTTGATAAACACAAGACAGCAAGTCAACATCAGAGTGATTTTGTCTGTTTGTTTCGGGGTAGTTTTCAATTTAACCTTTTTATTAAAAGAACTGTATAATATGCTTCACTGAATCTTGGGTTACAAAGCTGTCAACACATTAATAGTGTAGACACCAGGGAAAACAACTGGCAGTATTCTTCAGGACTGGCCATAACTACTCTTAAGATTTTACGCTACTGCAATGACCTCTCCCAGCACCACCCGCCAGGCATTTGCCCACCGCGGTGCTCCGTCCCTCTACCCAGCAACAGAGCATGAGAACAGCGACAGCTTGACTAGTTCCTTACCTGATACTGAAGAGTGCTGGTTTCATATCCTTGAATGCATTACAGCTGATTTAGAATTATGAGGTTAAAAAGTCAGTGAGTCCAGAAAACCATCACCTTTTTAAAGTTTTCTCTGAACCAAGCTAGGTTTCTCAGTGCAGCAGTGTCACTGAAAAGCACTATCACCGTGCACAGAGGGGATGAAACACCGCCACCCGCGTGTGCCATTTGGATTCCATTTGTGAAAATACTGCGGGGTGCACTACTGTAACTTACGGAGAAAAAGTCTCTAACAGAGTTATAAAAATATAAACAAAAAACCAGGATCATACACAATGAGCATCACACACATACACAAGGGAACTAGGATAACTTATCTTAAAGCTCTTTTATACTAGTAGTATCCCAAAACATATCACCAAGAAACATTCAGCATCACTGGGGCAGCGAGCGCATCAGCAAAGCAGGTCATCCTTTCTGTGCAGAACAACAAAAGGAATATATTTCTATGGTCTGCAATTAGCTTCCTTCCCCTTTCTTGTTGTTTACTTCATTTAAAAGTTAGAGGACTTTATTTTAGGGAAATAGCCCATTTGTAATGTCTAGTCAGTGCGATGCAAGGGAGAGAGAATGCCTCAGTACTGGACCTTGAGAAGCAGGCACAGGGCACAGCCTTGAAAGGGGTACTTTGCTGACACCCACCATCAGTTTGGACCATTTTGCTCAGCCATGTCTCTGGCGTCTGTATTGCCAAGCAGTCATATCAATGAAGAGCCCATAGGTACTGATAGCCAGAAAATATTTCAGGTTGACTTTTATGTGTTTTCATGAACTAAATTGCTAAGCCATGTAGTTCAACACTTTTTCAGTAACAACCTCACCAGAATGCAGAGAGCACTGGCCTATGTTTTTGTTTTCAAAAATAACAGAGATTTAAAAAATCACTCTACCGTTACTTTAAAAAGCCGATCGCAATGAGCACAGAGAAATTTGAAGAACACACCAGCAGAAAACTAATAATAACCTTATATGCAGACATTGTTAAAGGTATTAATAACATTATTCCAACACAAATTATTCATCAAATTCTGTTTCACATAGATACTGTATAAGCAAATACTGTTCACATATTTTGCAAATGGAGTCTTACATCTTGGGTGGATTTCCTGTGACTTTCACTGTTAACACATCTCCAGTGCCACTGCCACGACCCATGACCCCCCCCCAGCATTACTCCTGTGAGGCATGCAAGGCACTGGGCTAAGAGCTTCACAGCCATTCTCTTTTAAGGGAAGAAATAGGGCTTAAAAGCAGCTCTACTTGATACCAAAGCACCTGCCTACAGCATCCCCTGTACCAGCCGGCATTGTTTCCATACAGTACTATCTGGGCAACATTTCAGAACATTCTCTAAATCGTCAGGGTATGCACTTCCTCCAACAGATCCCCACACTCATAACCTATCACTTTGCTGTTCTGCACAGTAAGAATTCAACACTCAAGGCATTCTTGTGAATTAAACAAAAAGTTGGGCTATAGGATTAGAGTCGCTTAAGCCTGCAGCTGGCGCTACAGCCCTGATCCTCGGGAGAGCACTGCAGCTGATTTCAAACCCAGCAAGGCTGGGATGACCTGAGCCGCCTCGGCCATCACCGACACGGCCCCAGAGCTCTGGACAGATCTCTCCCGATTCTGGGAAGTGAGGGGCACTATGCCCCTCACTCCTGGACACGCTCCTCGGTCACATTCATTCCCTCTCCAGGTATTCACTGGAAAACCGTGTTATGAAGGGACAGGGAATGACATGTTAAAATAACATTTTTTTTTAAAGATAAACATTTTACCAATTAGTCAAAACATGAATCTCAAACAACTACTATGTTCCAGTTCACGGTGTCTCGAATGTTTGATACTATTTCTTGTCCTGCGGGCATCATGTTGCCATGTTTGTTCTTGATGTACCTGTGTTCACAGCTGAGTGGGTAGGACTGAAATGTGTTTTCTAAGACTTGAAGCAGACACCATCACATACTCACCACACCACAATGAATAAGAGCGACATACACACAGCATGTTGACTGCAGCGAGGAGCGGGGTGCGCTCCGCGGCACAGGCCCCTTACCTGCGTGAAGGTAAGCCAGGTCAGGGTTCTCAATATCAGGGTGCTGCTCCTTCAGGTGGTTCCGGAATTCCACGGGAACATTTGTCCCATAGTCACACTTGGGGCAGTTGTACATCTTCACGCCTTCGTGTTTGCCCGTATGTAAAATGTGTTTGCGGATATTCTCAGCACAGTTTGACCTAGCACGTAGGAGGCAAAAGTAAACCGAATTAAGGTCAAATCAATAACATTAGACCACAGAGATGAGCTTACCACTCATGCAGACCTCACTGCGTGTCAGGTATTACTCTAAGTGTGGTACTCATGCAATAATGAACTTGGGGAATACGTTAACCTTATGAGGCTGATTGTTTTCGTAAGCCTGGTGCTAAATTTTTTTTTTTTTTGGAATCATTAATCTACAATAACATGTGCAACATTATGGTTACTAAACTCCCCACTTCATCAGGTCCCACCCACTTACTCCATTACACTCAATGTCCATCAGCGCAGTGAGATCCTATAGAATCACTACTTGTCTTCTGAGTTGTACAGCCTTTCCCATGCCCCCCCCCCCCAACATGACATCTGCTAATCTTAATGCCCCTATTTCCCCCTTGGCCCTCCCTTCCCACCCATCCTCCCCAGTCCCTTTCCCTTTGGTAACTGTTAGTCCATTCTTGGGTTCTGTGAGTCTGCTGCTGATTTTTTCTTTCAGTTTTTTTCTTTGCTCTTATGCTCCACATATGAGTGAAATCATTTGATACTTGTCTTTTTCTGTTTGGCTTATTTCACTGAGCATAATACCCTATAGTCCATCAATGTTGTTGCAAATGGTAAGATTTGTTTCCTTCTAATGGCTGAATAATACTCCATTGTGTATATGTACCACTTCTTCATCCATTCATTTACTGATGGACACTTAGGTTGCTTCCATTTTGTGGCTACTATAAATAGTGCTGCGATAAACATAGGGGTCCATCTGTCTTTTTGAAACTGGGCTGCTGCATTCTTAGGGTAAATTCCTAGGAGTTGGATTCCTGGGTCAAAAGGTATTTCTATTTTGAGTTTTTTGAGGAACCTCCATACTGCTTTCCACAATGGTTGAACTAATTTGCATTCCCACCAGCAGTGTAGGAGGGTTCCCTTTTCTCCACATCCTCGCCAACATTTGTTGTTGTTTGTGTGTTGGATGGTGGCCATCCTTACTGGTGTGAGGTGATATCTCATTGTGGTTTTAATTTGCATTTCTCTAATGATTAGTGAAGTGGAGCATCTTTTCATGTGCCTGTTGGCCATCTGAATTTCTTCTTTAGAGAAGTGTCTATTCATGTCCTCTGCCCATTTCTTAATTGGATTATTTGTTTTTTGTTTGTTGAGGTCTGTGAGTTCTTTATATATTTTGGATGTCAACCCCTTATTGGATATGTCATTTATGGATATATTCTCCCATACTGTAGGAAGTCTTTTTGTTCTACTGATGGTGTCCTTTGCTGTACAGAAGCTTTTCAGCTTGATATAGTCCCACTTGTGCATTTTTGCTTTTGTGTCCCTTGCCTGGGGAGATATGTTCATGAACAAGTCACTCATGTTTATGTCCAAGAGATTTTTGCCTGTTTTTTTCTAAGAGTTTTATGGTTTCATGACTTACATTCAGGTCTTTGATCCATTTTGAATTTACTTTTGTGCATGGGGTTAGACAGTAATCCAGTTTCATTCTCTTACATGTAGCTGTCCAGTTTTGCCAATACCAGCTGCTGAAGAGGCTGTCATCTCCCCATTGTATATCTAAGGCTCCTTTATCATATATTAATTGACCATATATGTTTGGGTTAATATTTGGATTTTCTATTCTGTTCCACTGGTCTGTGGGTCTGTTCTTGTGCCAATACCAAATTGTCTTGATTACTGAAGCTTTGTAGTAGAGCTTGAAGTCTGGGAGCATAATTTTCTCTGTTTTATTCTTCCTTCTCAGGATTGCTTTGGCTATTCGGGGTCTTTTGTGGTTCCATATGAATTTTAGAACGATTTGTTCCAGTTCATTGAAGAATGCTGTTGATATTTTGATAGGGATTGCATTGAATCTGTAGATTGCTTTAGGTAGTATAGCCATTTTGACAATATTTATTCTTCCTAGGCAAGAGCATGGGATGAATTTCCATTTGTTAGTGTCCTCTTTAATTTCTCTTAGGAGTGTCTTATAGTTTTCAGGGTATAGGTCTTTCACTTCCTTCCTTAGGTTTATTCCTAGGCATTTTATTCTTTTTGATGCAATTGTGAATGGAATTGTTTTCCTGATTTCTCTGCTGGTTCACCTTTAGTGTATAGAAAAGCAACAGATTTCTGTGTGTTCATACTGTATCCTGCAACTTTGCTGAATTCAGATATTAGTTCTAGTAGTTTTGGAGTGGAGTCTAGAGTTTTTTATGTACAATATCATATCATCTGCAAATACGGACAATTTGAATTCTTCTTTACCAATCTGGATGCCTTCTATTTCTTTGTTTTGTCTAATTGCAGTGGCTAGGACCTCCAGTACTATGTTGAATAACAGTGGGGAGAGTGGGCATCCCTGTCTTGTTCCTGATCTTAGATGAAAAGCTTTCAGCTTCTCATTGTTAAGTATGATGTTGGCTATGGGTTTGTCATATATGGCCGTTATTATGTTCAGGTACTTGCCCTCTATACCCATTTTGTTGAGAGTTTTTATCATGAATGGATGTTAAATTTTGTCAAATGCATTTTCATCATCTATTGAGATGATCATGTGGTTTTTGTTCTTCTTTTTGTTGATGTGGTGGATGATGTTGATGGATTTTCGAATGTTGTACCATCCTTGCATCCCTGAGATAAATCCCACTTGATCATGGTGTGTGATCTTCTTGATGCATTTTTTAATTCAGTTTGCTAGTATTTTGTTGAGTATTTTTGCATCTATGTTCATCAGGGATATTGGTCTGTAATTTTCTTTTTTTGTGACGTCTTTGCCTGGTTTGGTATTAGAGTGATGCTGGCTTCATAGAAAGACTTTGGAAGTATTCCCTCCTGTTCTATTTTTTGGAAAACGTTAAGGAGAATGGGTGTTATTTCTTCTCTATATGTCTGGTAAAATTCAGAGGTGAATCCATCTGGCCTGGGGGTTTTGTTCTTGGGTAGTTTTTTGATTACCACTTCAATTTCGTTGCTGGTAACAGGTCTGTTTAGGTTTTCTGTTTCTTGCTTGGTCAGTCTTGGAAGGTTGTATTTTTCTAAGAAGTTGTCCATTTCTTCTAGGTTTTCCAGCTTGTTAGCATATAGATTTTCATAGTATTCTCTTATAATTCTTTGTATTTCTGTGGGATCCATTGTGATTTTTCCTTTCTCATTTCTGATTCTGTTTATGTGTGTAGATTCTCTTTTTCTCTTAGTAAGTCTGGCTAGGGGTTTATCTATTTTATTTATTTTTTCAAAGAACCAGCTCTTGGTTTCATTGATTTTTTCTGTTGTTTTATTCTTCTCAATTTTATTTATTTCTTCTCTGATCTTTATTATGTCCCTCCTTCTGGTGACTTTGGGCCTCATTTGTTCTTCTTTTTCCAATTTCAGTAATTGTATTTTTAACTATTTACTTGGGATTGTTCTTCCTTCTTTAAATAGGCCTGGATTGCAATATACTTTCGTCTTAGAACTGCATTTGCTGCGTCCCACAGAAGTTGTGGCTTTGTGTTGTTGTTGTCATTTGTCTCCAGATATTCTTTGATTTCTGTTTTAATTTGGTTGCTCACCCATTGATTATTTGGGAGCATGTTATTAAGTCTCCATGTATTTGTGAGCCTTTTTGTTTTCTTTGTACAATTTATTTCTAATTTTATACCTTTGTGATCTGAGAAGTTGGTTGGTAGAATTTCAATCTTTTTGAATTTACTGAGGTTCTTTTTGTCACCTAGTATGTGGTCTATTCTGGAAAAAGTTCCATGTGCACTTGAGAAGAATGTGTATCCTGTTGCTTTTGGGTGTAGAGTTCTGTATATGTCTGTTAGGTCCATCTGTTCTAGTGTGTTGTTCAGTGCCTCTGTGTCTTTACTTATTTTCTGTCTGGTTGATCTGTCCTTTGGAGTGAGTGGTGTGTTGAAGTCTCCTAAAATGAATGCATTGCTTTCTATTTCCTCCTTTAATTCTTTTAGTATTTGTTTCACATAATCGGCACTCCTGTGTTGGGTGCATATATATTTCTAATGGTTATATCCTCTTGTTGGACTGACCCCTTTACCATTATATAATGCCCTTCTTTATATCTTGCTACTTTCTTCGTTTTCGAAGTGTATTTTGCCCGATACAAGTACTGCAGCACCTGTTTTTTTTCCTTGTTGTTTGCATGAAATATCTTTTCCCATCCCTTCACCTTTAGTCTGTGTATATCTCTGGGTTTGAGGTGAGTCTCTTGTAAACAGCATATAGATGGGTCTTGCTTTTTTATCCATTCTATTACTCTGTGTCTTTTGATTGGTGCATGCAGTCCATTTACATATGTACTTTTTGCCATTGCTGGCTTTGGAATCGCGGTTACCAAAGGTTCAAGGGTAGCTTCTTTACTGTCTAACAGTCTACTAGTATTTGAATGGTCTGCTTTCTTTGCTATGATTTTATTTTCTCTGGTGACATCTTTTTAGCCGTAGGCGTGCTTCCATCTAGAGCAGTCCCTTTAAGATATCCTGTAGAGGTGGTTTGTGGGAGGCAAACTCCCTCAGCTCTCGCTTGTCTTGGAATTGTTTAATCCCTCCCTAAAATTTAAATGATAATCGTGGTGGATACAGTATTCTTGGTTCAAGCCCCTTCTGTTTCATTACGTTAAATATATCATGCCATTCTCTTCTGGCCTGTAAGGTTTCTGTTGAGAAGTCTGATGATAGCCTGATGGGTTTTCCTTTGTAGGTGATCTTTTTTCTCTCTCTAGCTGCCTTTAATACTCTGTCCTTATCTTTGATCTTTGCCATTTTAATTATTATGTGTCTTGGTGTTGTCTTCTTTGCGTCCCTTGTGTTGGGAGATCTATGGCTTCTGTGGACTGAGAAACTATTTCCTTCCCCAGCTTGGGCAAGTTTTCAGCAATTATTTCTTCAAAAACACTTTCTAGCCCTTTTTCTCTCTCTTCTTCTTCTGGTACTCCAATAATGCAAATATTGTTCCATTTGAATTGGTCACACAGTTCTCTTAGTATTCTTTCATTCTTAGAGATCCTTTTCTTTCTCTCTGCCTCAGCTTCTCTGTATTCCTGTTCTCTGATTTCTATTCCAGTAACCAGTCTCTTGCACATTATCGATTCTGCTCTTAAGCCCATCGATCGCTTGTCTTATTTCTGCATTGTCTTTCCTCACTTCCTCCCTTACCTCTTGCATATTTCTCTGTAGATCCATCAGCATGGTTATGACTTTTATTCTGAATTCTTTTTCAGGAAGATTGTATAAATCTATCCCATCAGGCCCTCTCTCTGGGGTTGTTTGGGTAATCTTTGTCTGTACCATATTCCTCTGTCTTTTCATGGTGATAGAAGTGGTCGCTGGTAGGTGCCACGTGTGTCAGCTGGAGAACAAAGTCCCTTCCTGCTTGTTGTTCTCCTTGCTCTTCTCCGGGGTCTGAACTGGTTTCTCACCCACTGGGAGGCAGCCTCTGGGATAATCCCCGGAGCTGCCTGTGTGCAGGGTCGCCCTCAGCCTAGCCTATAGCACTGTTGGGGTTTGATGTCTCGGTGGGTGCCTTCTGGTCCCCTTGGTGCTTTCCAGCCCTTGATGTGGGTTTTGGGGTGCTTCCCGCTTAGCTGCATGCCTGCCGGAAGTAGATTCTGTGAGGATGCTGTGGGCAGGGCTGCTCCTCTGCTATTCCGCAGCAGTGGAGGCTACCAGACCCTTTGCGGCGCTGGCCAGGCGGAGGGAATGAATGGGAGGCTGCTGATCACTGTGGGAAGCCTCGGCATGGCTGCTTTGCTCAGCCGCTGGCCAGGGTAGTCCGAAATTCCCCACGACTCCCAGCCTGCTGGGCTGAGTGCACTGGGACGATTTTGTTCTGCTGTTGGGCCCTTGTCTCTTTAAGACTTTAACCAAAGAAAAAAACAAAACAAAACAAAACAAAAAAGAACAACAACAAAAAAAAGCGCCCCTTCTTATTTTGTCCCAGGGAGCCAGCTGAGGGGACCCGCTTTTCTCCATCTCGGATCCTGCACTTCTGCTTCTTTAATCTCCGATAAACCATGCGATGTGTGTCTGTGCTCCCGGCGCAGATCACCAGGGCTGGTTATTTGGCGGGCTTGTGCTTCCAATCCCTCCCAGCTCTGAATCTTTTCCTCCTGCCGGTTCGCTGGGGTCGGGGAGTGCTCGGGTCCTACCGGGTCGCTGCTTTGTATCTTACCTGCTTCGTGAGGCACTAAGTTCTCGCAGGTGTAGCTGTAGCCTGGCTGTTGTATTGTATCTTCTGGTCTCTTTTAGAAATAGTTGTGTTTGTTATATTTTCACAAATATTTATGGTTTTGGGAGGAGATTTCTGCCGCCCTGCTCACGCAGCCATCTTCCCAGAACTCCCGCCTCCCCACCCCCAGTGCTAATTTTTAAGTTGGTCTTTAACCTTAGCGATTCATTTCTATGCAGGACCAGAAATACCTAAGTCCAGGTCCTATGATTTTAGTATCAAATTATTCTGGTACCACTTGAGGATGGCATCCCCTTAGCCCCTAAGAGCACCTGTCCCCAGAGAGGAAGTGTGCAAAGCACAGTACCATCAGCCCCACTGAATTCAGAGTATGAAGAACACAGCGGCTTTGGCTTTTAAGTTCTGCCAAGTGAGCTGCTTCTACATAAATATAATAGTTTAAAGATAAAAATGAACCTAGACACAGTCCTCCAAACCCATGTATGGGCAATGTGCTGGGTTCCAGTGAGTTTTCAGTATTGATGTAGGATTTTAAGAGTGATGGACTGAAAAATACAATGGTGGGCCCAAACATTATAACCAAACTGCCCCTGAAAATAGGAGCAGGCTCCTCTCCCAGGGCCTGCAGGGTCAGAAAGGCAAGGCCTGTAACGTCCAGACAGCTGGAAACAGGACACTGCTCTAGGAGGCCAACTGTCCCGCCTACTCCTTCGTTACTCTCAACATCTTTGCATCTGAGACACACGCCTAGAACCTTCTGAAAACACATGCAGCTGGTTTTCTTTTGTTTTGCTGTAAAGTAATAAAAAGAGTCCTGCACAAATTCAAGCAGACCGGGTGGGTGGTGGAGGGGATAACAAGAAAGAAATAAAAAATCAGGCTGGCCTCAGATGTCCTACACAGCCAAATTGAGTTCAAAAGAAAACCCAGCAATATACTCATCAGCATTTCTTGAGGTATTGCTGGAGAACAAAATCCTGCAAGACATTATCTGAAGAAAAGGTTCCTTGATCAGGTGGGGTAAGGAAATGGTGGTTGGCACACCCACCCCGCAACACACAGCAGAGCGAGGAAGGCTCTGCCAACAAGCTTACGTCGCTGTGCATCGCCTGCACGCCTCCCAGTGGAGTTACACTCGCGTGTGACATTCAACTGCAGCACGGCGCATCTCAGAGTGCAGCCAGGGGAACACGGGTGACACTGGTGAACACGGCTCTGACCCCAAGGTTCTGTATTAGCCATCACCACTCACACGTAAAGGCAACAGACAGTGGAAACCCACAGGCTCGGTAAACACGTTATCTGTTCACTCACTACAAGTGAAGAATTGTGAAAGGAGCTGTTCAGGAAATCTATTCCACAGACGATGGGGCAGGGACGTCCTTCTGTGCCAAGGCCTGGGTGCAGCAGACACGTACACTCTCCTGAATGGCTCTCCTGTATATGGAACAGCCCTGAGGCTGGATCCCAAAGGCTCCTTGCGAAGAGCTTCTGCCGCCCCCTTCCCCCTGCAGCTGGGGCCCGTCATCACAGGGATATGCCTGGTGAGGCACAGCCGGGCACAGCAGGTCAGGCCGGGCCCCTGTGCCCGCACTAGAGTAAGCACAGCAGCACAGCCACGCGGCTCGGCGGCAGCGCCCGCTTCTCTGTATTTTCCAGATGTATTGTAATGATTTGTGTATTAACATTTACATGTAAAAAATGTAAAATACCAACAAACACCTTTAAAAAAGAGAAGATAGAAGGTGGAGAAGGAGGAGGACAGGAACAACAGGTTTTCTCAGCTATTTCCAGCTTGCCTTTGGTAACAGCTGCCAAGCTTCGTTAAGTTTCTCTCAGAACTCAAACTAAATATATGTGAGTGAGGGGACACGTGCCTAGGCAGCATATCACTTTCTGGTCACTACTGAATTACCAAACTTGCTTTTTATATACAGTCCCTATTGTTAATAACCACTGCAATCAGGAAAATGAGTAAGCACTAATGTACTCTCTGTGCCTGCCGCGGCCCCGAGCGCAGGCTCCTGGGGGGCTCCACAGGGAAGGAAGCAGCTGGTACAGAGCGGCACGGACCGCGAGGAGCGGGAACCAGGCCACAAGTGGTCAACCCAGAATCTGAAAGCAGGTTTCTGTTTTCTGTTTTCAAGGCCAGTGTACCTTCAGTTATATACAGGGTTCCTTATGTATTTACATACCAAAGATCCTAGCACATTCTAAAAAGGATGGAGTTGTACAGTTTCTTAAATGCATAAATATCCTTGGACTAATAGCTTTGCATCATGTTGACAAAAGAAAGATGGGAAACATCTAAAGGCAGATGAAGTAGTGTTCACATTTTTGAGAACTGAAAAGCAAAAGACCATTTTTTGAATTCCCCAAAGAGCTGGGTGTATGGTTCCAAATCACTCATTTCCCATCTGTTTTCTGTGGCATCACAGACATCCCCTAAATTCACCATTGTTTACTGACACTGGGGTGGGGAACAACAAGCTACTACTGTACTTAATTAGTACTGTTTATTAGGACTGTTGATTCTTAGGTACCACCTACATTATTTCCTTATGGAAAAAGCTAGGCATTAGGAATCATCAGAGACAATCACTGACCAAGTGAAGATATTAAAGTTACCAAAATATACAAATTTCAATGTATACTGCCTAATTAAATGGAGGACAATATAAGCAATGAAGCCTAATCTTCAGCGAAGGAAGAAAGAGATGATTTTGAAAACAGAGTATTTTGTTTCTGAGAAGAGTGTTACCTTGGAAAAAAAGAAAGTAATATCGCTTAGCACCTGCACAGCATGTGTGATCTAACAATCAGGGGACCATTACAGAAGGAAGTAAGGAGGGGAGAGGATTAAAACAGGTGAGCATCTTCTTTGTATTCAAAAATACAGACTAAAATAAGGAAGAAGTGTGTAGAACTTGAGACTTTAAAAGGTATTACAGACCCTTGCATACATATATGCATTTATTTATGCTACTTCAAATAGTTGCGTATTTTACATATATAATACATCTGTGTATATAATACTTATCATTCTATGTCTTATAGAAACATTAAATACATGCAAACAAGAAGAAAAATGAGGCAATGTCTGTTTGCAATAAAAAAGATATATTTCATGGATAATAGTATATTTGTATATTATCCCAAATCTACTCTTCTGTTTGATATGTTGATATGTTGTTCTGGGTGATGGTTACATGAGCGTATACATATGTTAAAATTCATCCAGCTGTACACTCAGATTTGTGCACTTTATTGTATGTATCTCAATATAAACAAATAACAATAATAATAAAAAGTCTGTTCTTCTGCATCTAATGTCATGTAACATAAAATGTTTAAAATGTTGGAACACAAAGGAGTCTTTCACACCTACAAAATCAAACTATTCCAATCCAACTAAAAAGTAAAAGCTGTAACATATTATGTCAATATCATTTAAAGCAGAATACCTACAAAGGAGGGGCCAGTTTTAGCCCCAACACTTGCGAGTATCATGTGACATACAGCTGAATATATAGCAATGTCAAATGATTCAGTGAACAGTAACTAGATTGGACACCTTTTGCTAAGTAAGTCTGCAGAATATTCATCCCAAAAATATTTTTCATGAAAACACAGCTTATAAGTAATAATTGAAATGGCAAATTGAGTGGAACTAATCAAGAAGAGGTCATGTAGGAGAAGGAAGGATGTTCTATGATTTTGCTTCAAACAGGGTCATATCTAGGTCTCCAGAAAATAACAGCAGTTAAGCCAACTGAGCATACAATCAACAGAGGTGCGACTGAATAATGTCCTCAGTTGGACACTGAGTTTTAAGGTAAAGAGCTTATTTTTCTCCCAGGTTCACAGATTGGAAGACTTTATGAAGATGACAACACCCCCAAACTGATGTACAGAGTCAGGCCAATCCCTATCAAAGTCTCAGCTGTGATTCACAGAAACTGAAACACTGATCCTGAACTTCGTATGGAGATGCACAGGACCTGGAAGGGTCAGTACAGGCTTAAAAGGAACTGAGGGGAAGGACTCACAGTTCCTATCTCAGAAGTTCCCAGGAAGCTACAGTAATCGAGGCAATGCAGGCACGGGAGCGAGTGCACGGTTCCGCTGTCCTCACGGCCACCAGGGATTCCCAGGGCGCTGGATGGGATCACACCCGCATGCTCTAGGCTTATGGGAAAGGCATTCCACGTTATGAGGAAATTTTGAATTATATTTTGGAATATAACATGTTGAAAATCTGAGACAGCTATATACGTATCACAAGCTGGGCAGTTAGCAGAAGGAGACAACTAATTTTAGGGCTTCTTAGAAAAATATGTAATAAAGGAATTCTTTTCTCCAGTTCAAAGGCAATGTGTTTTAAAATAATAAGTGGAACATCCCGAGTGCTTCTAGAACTCCAAAAAATTATTTGTCAGTACTACACTCTAACTCACTGCCTATTAACACAAGAAGCATAAGTTAAATTTATGTTACTTAACCTGAGGAGAAAGAAGCTTAAAAAAAATCTACTGAATATATTTTTTCCTTTTTGGATATATATTATTTTGGTTATTTTTAGAAAAAGGGAACAATGAATTTGTTGAGAAAACCTACATTTGTATATTTTAAACCTCAAAAAGTCTAACAGTGGGCAGTACTGTGGTGTCCCCCTGCCACCACTGCCCTGGTCTGCCCAGGTCACCCTTACCCACCAGGAAGGTACAGGTCCCAACTTGTTATCAATCCTTGGGGGAGAATTAAAAATAACTTTTTCAAGCCAGAAATATACTGTATATTCTTTTCTCCCCACTCCTTGCCTATACACTTGTTAATGTGACACATCTCAGCACCTCACTGTTTACACCAGGCAATGCAGCAGGGGGCTCTTTCCCCATCAGTGTGCAACAGGGTCCCGATGCCCCTCTTCACCCTTCTTTTACTCCCTCCCTCTCCTCTGCTTTCCTTTCCTCACTTTTTAAGAGCAGGCTGTATTTCACAGTATAGACACAGTATACTGTCTTTAACTGGTCCTCTACTGATGAGCAATAAGTTTGTTTCCAATCATTTGTTAGTTGCAATGAATATTCTTATAAAACACTTTCCATTTCCCTGGATGCCAAGAGAATCTCATGATGCAAAGTGGAATTGCTTCAAATGTCAATGGATATATGCTTTTTAAATTTTGATAAATTTCGCCAAATAGCCCTCCAGAGGAGTTGTAGCAATTTACACTTCCCGCAACAACATTTGAGAGAGACTGTTTCTGCACGTTCTTGCCAACTAGTGTGTTACCAAATTTGCAAATTTTTGCCAATGTGGCAAGTGAAAAATGGTAGCTTACTGGAGCTTCAATTTTTAATTTTAAAAGTTTTACTTTGCATTACTCTTTTAATGAATGAGGTTAAGTATCTTTTCAAATATTGAAATGCCATATGTACTTTCTTTTCTGTCTGCTTGTATTTTTGGATGTTTTCTTCTATGTGGTTCTTAGTCATTCTCTTAGACATTAAGGAGACTTACTTAGTCTTTGACAGAAATTACAAACATTTTCCCCTTAGTTCCAATCATTTCTTTTGCCTTTTCTTATGGTCTCTTCTGAAAACAAAGCTTCCATTTTGTTCAGTCTTTTGTTCTATGGCTTCCTAAGTTGGTGGTTAGAAAAGAACTGTCCCAAATTTGGTTCTAGTACTTGTACAGTTGCATTATGTTATAATAAATATTAGATCCATTTCAAAATTATCCTAGAGTGTGGCATAAAGTATGGATCCAGGCTGTTAGCCAGATTTCTCAATATCGTATTTTTGTTCATCTTTCCCCCATTGACTTGAAATGCCACCTTCATCAATATTTTATTTGTATTTGAAGCTAATTCTGGACTTTCTCTGATAGTCTGTTGGTCTGTCTGTGCATGTGCCAATCTGTCCCAATGGCCTGGGTGGCAGGGGGCTCACTTTTGGTAGTGGCCATCCTTCTGCATTGCTCTTTTTCCTCCCAAACCACAGGTTTCCACCCCAGCCATCAGGGAGTCGGTCACAAGACTACGGTCGTGTGTTTGCTGATATGGTAAACATCTTGAGCTAACTATGGAATGAGAGAGACCTGGGCTAGCAGTAAATAATATCACTGAGACACAACCAGGCAATTTCCATGTATTTCTTAGTAGGTGGTGACACTATTACCTTACTGATAAACAAACTGAAATGCAGAGAGTATACCACAGAGTTCACGTGCTGAAGTGGCTAGAAGAGCGCCTGGCACACAGCAGCCATACCTAATACCTCAGGGTTAGTTTCCTATGTCCCCAAGGGAAGCTATGTATGTGCCTCACCACCCCCAAATTCTCTCCTGCGAAATTAATGCTTGTCTTGACCTCTGGTAACAATTTGGCATGTTGTATATATAAATTGACATTAAAAAGTATGGAGTATGTTAGCTTTGCTTAACACTTTACTTCTCAAACTTTCTGACCATGGGCACGTTTTTGTTGTCTTATGGGAATAACATATGTATCTCATAAGGATTAAGGTAAGTGATATTGAATATGTTCAGAAAATAATGGTAAGTACTCAATTCATTTTTTAAATTACTACCACTAGTCTTTTTATTTAATGTTAGACAGTTCAACTGTCTGGATCTTTATTAGCAATTTTCTTACCATATATAAAAAGCAACCTCAATTCATTTGACTAAAGGCAGATTCCCAAGAGAGTTATGTAGTGCACATACGCATACATAGACCTTTAGAAACGCAATTATTTTTTCTGTCTGTTCAGAATATACTCTTTGAATTTTTACCTTTGAAAACAATTACTCTGTAGTTAAGTTTAGGTATAAATGCATCAATGCTATGCATTGTAGTACATTTATCTAAAAGTGCAGTGGAAAGGGATTTCTACTATCTTTACAATAGTAAACCAAAATGAATAAGGAAAAATCTTAATAAAGGAAATAAAGGAAAGTCTTCATGTAAGGTAAACTTAAGAATTACTACTTTTTTAAAAAATCAGTAGTAGTTAATTATAAACTTACTAAGCAAAGAAACAGTCTAAGAAAGACTGGAAAAATCTCTGTGGGACAGAAGAACCTAAAACTGTCGAGTCACTGCAGGTCAGAAGAATGTGCTCCAGTATACAAGCTCAGGGCTTGTTTCACAACTTATGTAACATGGCTCAAGATACACAGTCCTCTACACTTACACTCTCACTAAAGGACCCACAGAGAAGGAGTCTAACTAATTTTGGATTACTGGATATTTGTGCTGATTAAATTTAAAATTGGTAAGAAGCTGCAAGATAAAGAATTTCATATTCCTCTGCCTCAAATGGAACATTTTCTCAACAACACTTAGCAAATAGCTGAATGCCATCTGGAATGTTGAACCAAATACATCACCAGAATAGGGAGCACAAAGATCCATGTATATGAAGAATAAAGACGTCATTTCAGATCAGTGAGGAAATGATGGGTTATATAATAAATGGTGTTGAGTCAATTGCTATTACAAGGGGAAAAATAAGTTTGATTCTTGTGGTCCTACACCATGCAGAAATAAATGCCATTTGGATTTTAAGATTAGCATGATTAAATTATAAAAGTGCTAGAAGAAAATATATGAAAATGTTTTTATGATACAATTCAAAACCCAAATGGTACAAACAGATATAGAAAAATATACTACATGAAAGTTAAAACTGGTATATAGTATATTACATCATAAATAAAGTTAAAAGACAGGACAAAGAATTGCAGAGAATATATGCAACATACACAGAAACAAATTACTAAAATATAAACTATAAAATGAACACCTATGATTAATAAAAAAAGATAAAAATCTCAAAAACTGGATACAAGAAATTCATAATTGGAGATCTACAAATAGTTATGTAAGCATATAAAAGATAATCAAAAACTAAAAATAGAAAAAAACATACCACCCAGTAATTCTACTTCTAAGAATTTACCTGAAGAAAACAAAATTTCTGATTTGAATAGATACATGTACCCCTGTTTATTGCCACATTACTTAAAATAGGCAAGATATGGAAGCAACCAATACATCCAACAATAGATGAATAGATAAAGGAGTGGTACATATACACAATCAGACATTATTCAGCCATAAAACAGAAAAAATCCCTGCCATTGGTGCCAACATGGATGGACCTAGAGGGTATTATGCTCAGTGAAATAAGCCAGGTGGAGAAAGACAAATACCATATGATTTCACTTACATGTAGAATCTAAAATCAAAACAAACAAACAAAAAAATGAGTAACATAGCAGCAGACTCACAGACACTGAGAAGTGGCTGGTTGTTACCATGGGGGAGGGGATAGGTAGGTGGGCGGGTTGGGTGAGAGGGATAAAGAGGCACAAAATCTCAATCATAATATAAGTTGGTCAAGGGGATAGAAGTTCAGCATGGAGAATATAGTCAATAGTTCTGTAACATCTTTCTATGATGACAGGTAGTAACTGCACTAGTGGGGGTGAGGATTTAATAATGTGTGTAACTGCTGAACCACTGTGTTGTATACTTGAAACCAATATATTATTGTATATCAACTATACCTCAATTTTTAAAAGTTGCAAAAAAAAAAAAAGATAATCAATGACTCCAGTAATCAAGGAAATACAAATTAAAGCCTAAGGTAACAGGGGGCAAAATTTAAGAAGACTGATAACATCAATTATCAGCAGGAAATGAAGAGCACTGCTAACAGTATCAGTCAGCAAAGGCTTTAGGAAGACACTGATGACAGCCTCCGAAATTAAAATGTACACAGACTTGTAGATTTATGAGTTCAACTTCTAGATATTATCCACAAGGTGAATCATTATACCATTATAACAGCCAAACACTAGGGGAAAATTTGACACTAGGTGTCTGTTAATATAGGAATGGGTCATCGATTTATGGTGATTGGCACTATAAGATTGCATACTGCTGAGAGGTATGGGTTAACCTGCAAGCCTGCTTCCCAGAGTAGGAGCTGGTCTCAAACAGAGCTTCATGGAAGCCAACTACATCCTGGTAGAAAGTTGGGAGGGCACAGCCTGACCATAGGAAAAGAGAGGGTATTCCCCACCCATGAAATGAATGCTTAGTGGTGTCAGAACAAGGCAGCAAGCCCTAGGCCACATCATGGGATGGCTCCGCCCCAGCCCTAAACACACATTGCTAAGGGTGGTGCCCCTCGCTCAGGGGGCCCGAGGGCCAGCCCCTTTCCCAGGCTGATGTTCGACACTACAACACCACTGCGTGTGGCTGTGGAGGGCAGCAGGCACAGGCAGAGGCTGAGCAGAGGATGGTGGAGCTGCATCGCCTGCGAATCTCCCCCAGCAGATGCTGACGGAGGCGGCCGGTGCTGTGCACACGCATCAGTTGTCCTCCTTGGTGGACAAAAGCCATGAAATGGAGTAAGACAGGTCTTACACACTACCATGGAAAAACTACCACGACATACCAACAAGTTAAAAAAAAAAGCAACAGGTGAAAGCATACAGGGGACCTTCCAGCTTTTAAAAACCATATACATATATAGATATATAAATGCAGTAAGTGGGTATCCAGAAGGAAGCCGTACCAAACTATGGTTGGTAATTATTTTATGGGAAGGTTTCCAAGTCAGAGGAGACTTTTGTTTGCTTGGTATATTTTTGGATCACTTGGGTTATTTGTGAGAATATCTTTAAGTTTTGAACATGTAAAGCAAATACGACCAAAACATGTACTGGGAAAATAACTATATAGCACAACATCAAATGTAAATGTTGCAAACAGTAAAAGAAACAGTGTAGCTGGCCTAAGTTGGCAATAGAGGTAGAAACCCTTAAATGCAAAATTTTCATGTTTACATAAAGATGATTCAATTTGATGAATCCAGTTAAAGATTTAAGTAAATACAGTTAAGTCAAGTTGTAAAGGTAAGCACTCGAAAACCAAAAGCAACACTGTCATAAAAAGAGGAGTGGTGGGAAATAGGGTGACCGAGCTAAATCCCAGATCCTGTTACAGCACCAGATGCTGCCTATAAACCAAGAAACAGAAGAATAAACAAAGTGTATAGATTATCTCCAGCAGGACAACACGACTCCAAGGGGCCCTCAGGAGAATACGCGAGAGGAGGTCTGGGAATGGGGGCTGGTGGTTAAGACTCTGACTTTCCAAATGATAAAGTACAAATCATAAAAATAATGTACAATAATGGTAAGTTTTATGGGCATTTAAGTAAAATAGGTATTTTAAAATAATGGCATATTTCACTACTTACAAAGTCATCCAAAGTCTTTTTTTTTTTTTACTAAGATAAAGAGAGTTTATAGGTATCAGGAGTAATCATAAAATACAATTTTCTGACTTTTTTCTATAAAAGCAAATTTTAATTGGATAATTTCTGGATCACCTTGCTCTAATTTCCATGAATTCTCTTTTTCTTTTTTCCTAAGTGGTAGACATCTATTAAATAGGACAGTCCCTATCAGATGCTTATGCATTACTTCTTGTTTTCATAAATCCAAATTCTTTGAAATCAATGCTATGACAATAAAAGCCGATGTACGTTAATTTTTCTCTCCATTTCTCAGCTGTAATTATGTTACTGTTTGTTACATGATGTAAGGTGACGTGATGCATATCATCTGATACTGAAACACAGCAGTATCTTATAAAAAGGAACTTGAAAGCATAGCAGAGGATGACAACTGATGTACCACTGATCATGTGTCACTGCTCTCACGTGGATGTGAGCACACAGGTTCCAGGCTATATCGCTGTCCACGCATTCACAGCTGCGTTCATCCTGCAGTAAGCATGCTGACGTGCCCATGGAGAGCCACTAATGGTGGCCACAGCAGCAGACCACGCGTGACCCACAGGTCTCTGTACGTCTGTGCATCTACATGCTGGTCTAAAAGCCATGGGAACAATGTCGGCCTTTCAGATCCATGGGGAAGCACTTTCAAAATAGAAGTAATTTAAGCTTAATTATTGCTTTATTTTATAAGAAAAGTCTATAGTAATAAGTCTGCTTTCATATGCATTGGCTTAGTAATTTCAAAGTGATTTGTTTCAGATATATTTATTTAGTGCCTACCATATAAAAAGAAACATAAAAATGAATCATTTTGGTTATGTCCTCAAAGAGAATATGACTTTATGGAAGAGATGAGTCATGTGTTTCAGTAATCCTAACAAAAGGCTGTGCTTCACAAAATGAAACCTAATTTTGAAAATGAGCTGGGAAGTCCACCTGCCGTCTTACAGTACTGCTGCACCCGCCACCCCTGTTAGTGACATCTTTAATTAATAATGGCATAAAATTATCTTGCTTTCCACACTATTCAAAATGTTTTTTACTAACTTGGACTGATTTCAAATGATTACCTATGTCTATACCATGTCTTTGATAGCTTTATCACATAAGAGCTGCACCCACTGATACACTATTACACCCAAGAGAGGGTGCAACTCCCCAGCTTTTCCTCACCATTCATGTCCCCACATTCTCACCCACTCAAATTACTTCTCTATGCAAACTCTACTGACGCTATCTACAACCAAGAGGAATAAACTGCTTTAAACCTAACAACCTCCTTTCCAACCACCACTCTACTGGAGAACAATGAAAATCATAAGGAAGAAATGGCAGGAAGCGACACTGAGTTTTCCCTCTGTTAGAAACATAAATTATTTAATTAGAATTTACCATTTCAAGAATTGTCCCCTTCATGACTTTGTGTAGTGAGAAAACGAGGCTACAATGCAAACATGTGGCCAGACTTGGCCCGTCCTCTGTGTCACATGGAGGGCAGAGGGACCGCTGGCAGGTGCCAGCCCTAGAGAATCTTGATTTCTCCTCGATTCTTCTTCTTTAGCCCAAAGAGCAAAAATACACTTCATTATTTACCGTTTTATTTAACATGCTGATGAACTGTCTAGGAAAAGAGGACAAAAGCAACTTGCTTTGAGAAAAAACTACAACCAAGTAGACTTTCATCTGACGCTAAGTCAACAAGCTAAATGCTTCCATAAGGAAAACTAAACTCAGGGAGCTCAAGCAATTATCAGACGGCTTATACTATGTGCTTTTGAGAAACGAATATCCCTGGTCTAAGTGAAAACGTGTAACAGACATTAACGGTTGCCTATCCTTTAACAAAATAGAAATATTCCAGCATACTATTAGCTCAGCGTGATGCCTACAGGGCTTTGGGGAAAAGGCCTCAGCGGCCAAAGTTTCATATATTTCAGTTGAGCAAAATTACATACATTTCTTTACGGCAGGAACTCTGTTAAGTCTTTACTATGCTGGTCACAATGAGTCTGAAGAGGGTGCACAAAGAGTATAATATATATAGTGTTTTCAAACTTATCTGACCACAAAACACTGTTTTAAGGCTGAGCCAACACTATTGCTTGAAGCTAGTGGTTCGTGGAAATCAGAATGTCGCCTCAGCCCCGCGTATTATTCTGCCTTCTACTGATCCGCTCGGCCGGTGCCGGCCGGCAGAAACTCCCCACGGTATCTTGTCACCTCTGGGTACTGGACTGTGAAATAAATTCAGCCCCCGCCCACCCTGACTCCAGCTCTATGTATTTATGTCCTCACAGGATGTGTTTGCTTCTCTCCTTTTCTGTTAACTAGCTACACTCAGCAAAGCGACATGCTGTAAAATTAGGAAAGGTGTGTGGATGAGAAGCCTTCTGAAAAAAAGGATCTTTACTAAGAAAGTATGGCAAAGTGCAGCCTGACCATCCATCCAAGTCCAGCAGTCATTCAAGTTGTATTTGTAAGCGTGCCTAAGGAGTGGAAAGGTGTGCCAGGGATATTTTGCTAAGGGGCCTGAACTATAGAAAGGGGTGCTTACCAAATGATGGTTTGAAATAAGTCACCTACTTTATTAATCACATTCTAAGTATATATATATATATATATATATAAAATACTTAGCTTTTTAGTCAAAAGCCCTTCAAATTTAAAGTGATATAAGTAAAATTTTACTGAACCAAAAATGTTTCACAATATTTCTGATGGTCTAGGCCAGAGCTTAGTTTCACTTGGGACAATCTAATAATGTCAAACAGAAAAATAAAAAGGCAAGAATTAAACCACCACCAACTTCCTGCATACACGCGTAAGAGTGGATGGCCCTGCAGACCTGAGCACACCAATTACCCTGTGCTCAGAGCCTCATTCGATCTATGAGGGGCAGGGGTGCCTGACATTTTAAATACTTCTTCAGTGGCTGAAAGGAGACTGTAAGTCTCACGCCTGGAATATTGGAGGAACTGGCCAGCAATCCACTCAATGCAGGATTAGAGTGAGAAGATGGGAAAGTTCATTTCTGGCTCTTCTCTCAAGTATTTATACTGCACTGCTAGAGGAAACTGTGAATTTGCCTGTATTAGAAAGTCTTCAAAAGACTCTTTCCCCGGCTTTAATTCCATTCCTTACAAAGCTCTCTGAGTTAGGTGTGCATTTGCTTGACAGTACATTTGAAATGCATACTTTATTAATTTTTTTAATTGAGTCCTATCAAGGAGCCATTCACACTTTTGTAATTCTGAAGTTACATGATCTTAAATGAAAGATCTTAAAAAGAAAAAGTTAATAGGAAAGAGCCACTGATGACAAGCAGCCATTGGACTTATTTAACAATCTATGTCCCTTTTTACAAAACTGTTACACGTGATCCACTTAAAAACAGTAACTGGTTCATTTCAGTCCTTGCACACAATGCTTCCCTTTGTCCCTTGTAAGTCTCTCAAATGTCTTATTTTAAAGGAATATATAGTACTCCCGGAAGACATTTTCCCATTTCTATTCTCTTCGACTCCTGCGAGCCCTTGTTCTGTGTGATAAGGCAATCTCCTCCGGGATCGGAGCTGTGTAGTTTCGCACCACGAGTGACAAGGACTCGACTTGAATAACTGCTGTGCGCAGGTTGTAATTATGTCAGCTGGAGTGTTGAACAAGGGGACTGATTAATGTGAGCCCCGGCCCAGGAGCAGTCCCTATCAAAACCTCCACGCAGGCCAGCAGTGGGGACGGGTTAAAGCAAAAAGACAAAACATGCTGTATCGTCCATGATAGATGAATTGCTCCAACAGTCTTCAGGCAGATGTTCCAGGACAGTATAATATACAATTACTCTGCCTTATCACTTTCCCAGGGACAATAAAGCTTCCTCCTTCTATAGCTCATGTGAGTGAAGGCAAAATTCGTTTTACTTTTACAACACTGACTCACTTATCATGGTGCCTTGATTGTGCTTTTACAGCTAAAGAAAACATATATTCCACTTTTAAACTAAAAGAAAAAACCCTTAAAAATAAAACTGGAGCATTGTTTTGAATCAGAGCAAACAATGCTTTAAAAGATTGTTTTGTTAATAATGGATGCAAGGAAGGTGATATATATATGTGTGCATATTAGTTAAAAACAAGTACATATAACTCAAAAAGGAAGATTTGGATTGTATAATCATTACATTCATAACATCATTTTTCAAAGGCCATACAGAAATCATTAATTGGAAGGAACATGTAATTAAAAACATATATATGCTGGCTTCATCCATATATTTCTCAGGCACCCAAAGATACATGGAGCCTGAGAGGATACATTCCCAGTAGCACACTTCTCGTGGCTATTCCCACTGGCATCGGGGGGCCCTTCTTCTTTAGGAAAGCTGGGTTAGCCCACAGAAAGGAGGCTGCCCAACCACTTGGTACATGCTGTGGCCAGTGCGAAAACCAACCTGCTTCAGGAGGGCCATGGGGATGATCCCTACTACCTTGTTTTGTATTTACAAAGATGGTGCCAAAACTTTGTGGCGAGATACACAGAACTATCTCAGTTTGCAAAGGGACTGAGCTTTGCATTTTTAAAGTCAAGAATCAAGGTAAAACCAAAAATTGAGATGCAGCCATAATCATCATGTGGTAACCGTAATGTGAAATGAAACAAGGCAGCAAAAATTCCAGTAGAATCAAAGGAAATCCATACAAAATGTTACTGAATGCAGAAAAAAAAAATGCATCAGCCTATGTGGCAATATATATGACTTATTTCCACTTTTTAGTGGTTTAGTACAACTGACACCACCACTCAGCAGTTATAATACACCCTAAGTCATGAAAACAAATCATGTCCTCTATCTCACCCTAAGGTGTGATATATTTGCTTTCTCCTTTCATATTATACACACTCTAACTCCAACGCCCACATGATCCTTATTAGTACATTTCTCTTGGTAGGACCATTCCAATAGTTACATGTTTCTAGACATACAGCAATGTGAAGACGACAGAGGTCAATCTAAACAGTCAAACAGAAGTTTTAGCACAAATGCACTGAAAATCTAATTAAGTCCACAATTGGAAAAGAGTTACACTGTACTTATAATTACTTGAAATAAGTCAAACAAATATTCGGTAAAACAATTTGAGTGGGCTGTAAATACAGTGGGCATCAGGTGTCATCACAATAAACAACTGTGAGCTCTGCCACTGGCTTATGACATCACTAGGGTGGCCCGTTAGGTTTACTGGTCATAGAAAAACCCTGAGACATTAGCAAATATTGTTTTGGGTAAGTCAGAGAAAAGATGGAACATTTTAAAGGAGTATATTTAAAATGAGTCTTTGTTAAATGATTACACTGAATTGTTAGCGACTGCCAAGCACATTTTTGAATGTATAACAGTTACATTAATTTAGCCTTTGGGGGAAATTCTCCCATATAAAGCAAATAAAGAACCCATGTTTGAGTGTGCGTGAGCTGGGAGGCGGGGCAGTGGGGGGAGCAGAATAATACTGTGATACACTATGTTCTTCATTCAAGAGCCTGAGCACAGCACAGGTCCTATCTGGTGCTGAGCAGCGCCCCAGAGATGAGGGAACGTTGTTGTAGTGGCTGCACAAGAAGATTCAGAGGTTCTGAAACTGCAGCTCTCCATCTCAAGAGAGGTGTCCCACTATGAGAAGAGTTAGCTGCTGCTCTGACCCACGAGTGCTTCCAAGTCACGGAGGCCTACTCGAAACCTGTCGGGCCCCTACGCATCACAAAACCCTCATCTGGGTGCCCATCCCGGCCACTGGGTATGACGCAGTACTTGACTTTCCTACTGCGCTCGGCTCCTTTGCTTGGAGCATGCATGCACTTAAATGTTTAAAAAGTGGGACAGGATCTTACTTTTAACTAAAATTAAAGCTCTCTAAGGTTTTTAGAACAAAACAAATTTGCCAGCTTTACCCCAAATAATTCAATCCAAGAGATTAACTGATTTATTTAAACACAAATACTGAAAATTTGCCACATTTTCTCTCAGTGGAAAAAGTTCTGATTTGTTCTATGCCATTTCATGTATGTGCTGAAAGTGGTAATTTAAAATAAAGAAATTATAAACATATTGAGGAAAGAAAGGACCACGTGAAGTTAATCAACATATATTCGAAACTTACACAGTGAGAGCTCCAAGCTGTCACAGCTGATAGAAAAGATACAAAATGAGGGACTCAGGTTGTTTAGCAGGATTCAAGCCAAAATAATTAAGAATAAGGCATTAAAGTTCAAGGAGTAACAGGTAAGGTTAATATTAGGTTAAAATTCCCTATAGGGGAAAGT
Source organism: Phataginus tricuspis (assembly GCA_029783875.1). Classification (NCBI taxonomy): domain Eukaryota; kingdom Metazoa; phylum Chordata; class Mammalia; order Pholidota; family Manidae; genus Phataginus; species Phataginus tricuspis. Next base: position 40,736,791 of record JAQQAC010022866.1, on the reverse strand, counting down.
ATCAGGTTACATATCATATCACCAAATAACAGATTCTAGCTTACTTCAGTCACAACTCAATCTTAGTTCTGCAGTAAGGTACAGCACAACACCATTTTCTCAAAAAGGGAAAAAAATTGGGAGTACTTCTTGTTACAGGATTTCTTTTAAATAAGGGAAAAAGCCAACGGTTCGTGCTCCATAAGAAAACAAAGATGGGGAATTTGTAAAAAATTTAATCTGTTTACAGACATTCTTAAGGTAAAGCCCAGACACCGGCACATGCTACCAGGCTGAGGGCATCATGTGCCGTAAAGGAGGCGTGGTGGGCAGGAGGCGCGCTGCTGCCACACAAGCCACAACGCCTGCTGGCGCCTCACACTAACTACTGCATCACCATTTTCTAAATGCTCCATGATTTTCTCTCTTTCTTCTATCATTTTTCACAGGCCCTAGAGAGGCAATATTTCAGAATATGCTGAAGCACAGGATCTGCAAACAAAACAAAGTGACTAGTATCTTAGCATTCTCCTAGGAATGACGATCGGTGAGCTTTTATACAGTTCAGAGCTCTTTTATTCTGTTTTGCTATTTTCTCTCACACACCATTTCTGTGAAATCCAAGTGAAACAGTGAGCGTGATGTTCTGCTGACTGCTGGCAGCCCCTCCTGGTGATTACAGAGTTTTCCTAATCAGGTACATTGTATAAGCCTCTAATGCGAGAAGATATAGATAGTTACACAGCGAAGTGTTTTGTTGTGTGATAATAGCTCTAGTGTCTGAGGAATAACTTATTATGCAAGAGACTATTGCCCAAAAAATATTTTCTATTTTTTTCATCTCTAAGGTCTTTCTTTCTGCCACAATATATACAGATATATCTAACTACCACCCAAGGGACTGTCCATAGTAATTCCTTGTAGAAAGACCATCCCCAAAGATAGCTTTGGTCCTTTTATAATGACTGGATTTGGGATTCAACAACAGTAGGTTAAATAAACATGTTTATCTAGATTCTACTTTAAGCGATAGCAGAGGGAGTGCGTGGTCACTCTGTGTTCAAAATGGCTCTTCTAATTAACCTGTGATCTCAGTGTCTATTTCAGCGACATCAACAAACAAAATAACTTACTTGTACTGATAAACAAAGTGAATTGTCTTACTTTTTTGTTGTTGTTTTAAAGATAATATGAACCAATCTGTAATTTTTAAATGACATATGAACCAATCTGCAATTTTTAATGCTATGGAATCTATTTGTTTTCAAGTCTATGGATTTTTTTTTTGAACTTAAACAAATTTTGTTAAGATGAAAATTCACCAACTAACAGCCTCATGTAAACACTTGTGTACTTGTGCAGTATCAGCACAGCCTGAACCAAAATTGTACAGAAAGCCTAAGTGCTCGGGTGTTACTGGGCAGGGAGGAAAGGTAAAGTAAGACACACCATATAGAAAAGTGACATTCATAAACATTATAGAAAATTCAAACCAAATCAAAACTGCAATTAGAACCACTGAGATTAAAAAATCATTAATGAAATGGTCAGAGAAAATTAGGAGATTATTGTTTCAGAAAGAATTTGGTTTCTGCTGGAACAGAAATATTAGGAAGAAAAAAATATTTACATACAGTATAACTTTTATAACTCATTATAAAAACCTGAAAAGAAGATACAAATTATGTCATTTTGTTAGGAAGCCCTCAAAAAAAAATCCCACCTAAGCTTAACAGAAACATACACTCCACGTAAAAAAAATAGTTCAACTCCATAAAGTACCATCTTGACACATGCTAGGGGAATCTTCGTAAGCACATCTGCGCTCGCCCATGACCAAGCGTGGTCTCACAAATCAGCCCCCATACTGACATCTACCTGTGGCCCTCTGAACTGTGGGAAGGAAGCCGGCAGGGAGGGCGGATTCACCAGGAGCAAGCACTACATCCGTCATGCAACACATACATCTGCCTTCCAGAAGAAATTGATCACAATTTGAAGAAAGCCTTGGGATCATCATTAATTACCTAACAGAAGTTTTGGAAAGTTAGACTTTGAGCTAACCTTTCAGCCTCATACGTTTGTTGTTTATTCCATTAACCGGATTAGCAGTTAAGATAGAGGAGTAGAGAGAGAGAAGAGATAAGATCAATGAAGTAATGAAATACTACTGCCTGGTACTCTAAATGGCAAAAATTAAAGTTTGCCTTTTAGCTTACCTTTTCTTTGGGTGAGAACCTTTAAGTTTTACTCTTAGCTAATTTCAATTACATAATACAGTATTACCAACTGTAGTCACTATGTTTCACATTAGTCCTCAGACCTTACTCGTCTTACAGCTCAAAGTTTGTGTCCTTTTACCAGCCTCTACCAATCCTGCACCCCCAACCCCTGGAAATCACTTTTCTACTGCTTCTGTGAATTTGGTGTTTGTTTGTTAGTTTTTTCAGATTGCACATATAAGTGAGATTGTGAGGTATTGGTCTTGGTCTGGTTTATTTTCATTGACAAAAAAATAGGTTTGATTTGAAGTCTGTCTGACATAACTAGGTTTGTGGGTGGCATCAATAAAATTGTTTTAAATATAAATTAATATCTAATACTAATACCAGATATTTTCATTTGATCATTTTTATGTAGGGTCATCATTCTTTGAGAAGCTTAATATTACCCAAAAGAAATAAATGCTACCCGATTCTTCAGAAAAAGAAACGTGTGCTGTTCATTTTATGCTGTAATGTCTCGGTTTTTTCTCGGTATATATGATGTTCCACCACAAAGACCAACACCTGTTGTTTTCTCTGTCATTATTCAGTGCAGACCTAAGCTTGCTCTAGCCGTTGCTTCTCCTCATACAACCTGTGGACCTGCACAGGAAGCCAGAGGGAAACGGGACTCTCTGCAGAGATCGTCCACAAGGAGAGGATCATCCCCTGTGGAGTTGGTCCCCTGACTCGGGATGCTGCTGAGACAAACGGAAGACCACACGATGACTCCCACTGCACACTGAGTTCCTCATGCCCACCACCTGAGAAGGTCTGTCTTGTTTAATTATGTGCCACAAACATAAAATGTTTATATAGTATAATTATATAAAATGCCTAATATTATCTAATTTCTGAAAACAAGTGTCATAACTGAGACTGTATAGAAAATATGTCTGAGAAATGAACACAAACGTTAAGGGGAAATAAAGAATTATTGTAATGACTGTCATTACATCTTCAACTACCCTGAAAATGCTTCCAGCAACAGGCCAAGACAGAATTCACCTTCAAGTATTTGTTGACAAAAACTTTCTAGACTGCACAAACACACACACATTGGATGGCTGTGACAAACAGCAAGTTCTGCTTACCCCAGTCACAAGAAAAAAGTTACCAAATTTGATTATAATAAACATGAAACAAAGTATATAAATAAGTAATAAAAGTGGAGGTTAGGGATTATCACAAAAAGCACATCGCACGGGCCCGGGGGCCAGCTTCCCAGGCTTGCCTGCAGCACCCAGCCCTCCTCCTCCCTGGGTTAAATGTTACATCAAGGATCCTAGCCTCCCCCTCGCCCAAAATGGAAAGAAAAATCTTGAAATCAAAGCGTAATGTATTAGTGACTTCTGTGGAATACACTGGCCAGGAGCTAAGCCAACAAGAATGCATGAAGAAATCAAAGTGCACTTGCTACAAATTTAGCAAAACCTACGGAGTGAATTTTTCAAAGAGGCAGGAACCATATTCCTCTGCTCTTTGATACATCACTGTATCATTTCTTTCTGGGGCCATAATTTCAAATAATTTAAAAAGGCATAAAAACAATGAGTAAAGCCAAGAGTTAAAAAAAATTTTTTTTAAGTATTGTTAGTACAAAGGCAATTAGACAATGGAGGAAAGGTCTGGCCAAAAGCAATCTTAAGACATTAAAATTATCTGAAGATCAGAAATAGGGACACAATAAGTAAATGCTCAGTTTTCCAGAGTTTGGCTTGAAATTTTAGTTTTAATTTACTAAATGGCTAAAGTGTTTTATAGGATTATCCTTAATATTTTTAACACGGTAGGTAGTATTTTGTGTTACTTTTCATGACTTATCAGTGGCTCACTGATTAACACACATTTGTTGTATTTCTCCCACAAATTCTACATAAAACATAGAAGCCAATGAGAAAGTTAAGTTTCACTTAAAAGCAAAGCAAACCCACTCACAGCCACCTACTCCTCTGTGAGAGCCAGTGTCACTGGTGAGACAGAATGCAGTTTGATAATAATAAATTCTATGGAGAAATAAGGATTTACATTGTTATTAAAGGTTCTTACAGTAACATATTAAAGAGACTTCTACTTCTCTCCTTAATATAAAAGTGGCAGTTACCAAAAGGAAATAACAATATAGAAAAATGTTAGATTATTTCCATTTTAATGTAGAAACAAGTTCTAAAGAATTTGCTGCATAAAAATATGGTAGGACAGTGTGCTATGAATCTAAATTTATCCTTTGAAATTATAATGAATAGTAATTAATGGTGAAAAAGTAATGATGGAATATACTGATTTGTAATGGATTAGACTTTTAGATATTTTAGACAGTAAAAGCTTAGGAAAAGGGATACATGTTTACATCTAAATAGAATGCGATGTCATTGCCTAAATTAATAATGCAAACTTGAAAAATAGCCCTAGGTTCAAAAGACCAATTATAAAATTCTTTTGTAAACAAATCTATATTCACATTTTTCATGAATAATTATAACTACTAGTATTTCTCCATTAATGTTCAATTTATAAAATGAAAAACATATTTTCAAATGAATTTAAATACTTCAGTTTCTAATGGTGGTAACTTACCTGCAAATGAGTGTTAATAATGACAAAGATAAGAATACTCTACAGGAATAATTTTTATCTATGTTAAGCAAATAAAAATCTAAATGGGAGAAAAGTTATTTATATCTTTTAAGCAATAAAAATATGAACAGATACCAATAAGACAAACATAATCATATCTTCTTAGGAATTACATAATCATCTTAGATTTTTGTTCTATGGAAATCATATATACTCAAATGTATTTATCCTCTGAAAGAAGATATTTTCCTTATTGCTATGAGATAGATATGGTTAAGCACTGTGTTCTTCTCAGTCTATGCAACAAAAACAATAATTTTGAACTGAATTATTTGCTCATTTTTAAATCTTCTGCTCACCTAGACAATAAAAGTATCTGTTGTAAATTCCATGTTATATTCACAGTCCCTAACTTCAGTATTCATATATTTTCAAGGTTTTGTACTTCTGGTCAAGGTTAACTTGTCTTTTGTTCACTGGTGAAAGCAGAAATAACCACAGGAACAAAATGATAAAACTGTCACACAAGCAGAAAACGTCCAAACTTTACTTTCAATAATCATCACGTTATTAGAAAGTTTTAAATAAAGATAAAATCCCCTTTTATCAAGGACTTCAGGCATTTCAAAAGGAAACTGGTAGATATCACTACATTTAAATGCCCTGAGCAGTAACTCATAGGACAGTGACAATATTCTTAGAAAACACACATCCTTTCACTGTGGTGCCTGACAGAGGTATAACACAGACGGGATCCAGCTAGCTCCGTGCCCTTCTACAAGGAGGTGATGCTATTTCGGGAGATATGTTGAACAGGGGACAAGCAACACAACCTCAGCCTCAGCAAAAGTATAATACAATTTCAAACCAAGGAAACCTGAAATATTTCTCAATATGTTTATGCATACAAAGACCTAAGAGTCTTCCGAAACACATTGCTGATCAGTGATACATAATTCAAATCCCAACCTTTGTAGAAATACTACTAAAACTTAAATTATACTTCTAGGAATTTCTTCCAAAAAAAATCACAGATATGCACAAAAATTTAGGTATAAACCTTTTCAGAGTAAAAACCTGAAAATGGCCTAGATATCTAAAAATTTAATAAATTGATCATTTACTGATCTACCTTGAGGCCATGAGAGTATTAAAACTGTATTGCATAAGATTAGTTTTCAAACTCAAAGGTAATTTCTGCAATTACCCAACAATTGATTGTGAATTTCATATATATTTACCAACTTCAACAACAACAAAAAAATCCATCATGGCATGTATTATAAATAAGTTTTAACACACTGAAGTCCTTCAGGGCATTAAGACAGCTGCAGGACCTCACTGAACAGTATCTTGAGTTTATACGATGCAGTAAAACCTACAGCCATCTACAGTGCTAGCCTGAGGGGGAGGCAAACAGGCCAGAGGACCACTGGGCTCGGCTGAGGAATTCCAGTGTGCCCTCATCTAGCAAACAATGATCCTGTAAGGGTGGTACCCTAATCACCCACACTTTACAAATGAGGAAGTGGCAACTCCAGAAGGGAGATGATTCCAATAAGCACCAGGCCAGCTCCTCTGCAAAGCCCAGCTCCTGACGACACCCCCTGCCGAGTGCCCACGTCAGAGCGAAGACGTGACCTGGACGCTGAGGCTAGTCCAATAGCAACTGTTATCAATAACCCCTCCATTTGAAAAGTTAATGTTTATTGAAACAATCTTATATGATGTTTTTTAATGTTACAGACAGATATTACAGCTTTTGACTATGAAGCCTACTTAAAAATGGTAGATACCACTTTTATCTAGTTTATATATGGGGTCTGTACATGATCTTATTTGAATTTTCAGTTCTGCTACTTAAAAACAACAGTTTGGAAACCAATTATATGAAATTAATGAAACAAAAAGGTGGTTATAATTTGTTAAGTGTGAAAAAAAAACTAAATTTATAATGAAGGAAACAAAAAAACCCCCAATACAACAACTCAGACCCTTAGGCACAGAGTACAGACTGAAAGGACATAATCCTAACAGCTAAGAGTGATAATTAGGGGAAATTTTTATAATTTTCTAATTGCTTTTTTTGTGTGTTTTACAGGGAAAGCAACTACATAGTATTACCTCTTTAATGAGACAGAACACTCAATAATGTTTATTTTTTAAAGAACTCATATTATCAGCACCTTAAAATTTTTATGTCTACTTCTAATTGGATCACCATTTTACCAAATTTCCAAGAATTACCAATCTAGTGTTAAGCAAAGACAGAACTCATAAAATGTTGAATGGATGAATAATTAATGAATGAAATATATCCGTAATACCACTGTACTGTTAGATGACCTTTAACTTAAAACTTAATACAATAATGAGGGTAATAATAGAGATTATGGCAATATATTTACTGAATGCATGGCTACATCCACAGGAATACAAAAGCCGTTTTTAATGAAGGCTTCAGGTTTAAGGTATGTGTTCTGATATTTAACAAAAGCGGCCACGCTGACCACCTCAGTGCTTCCGCTTCATCACATATACACACCAGGGGCTGTGAGACCCTCGGCTCCAGGGGGAAGAAAGCTCTCACACTCAGGTCCGGGCTCCTCAGTCCGGCTCCTGGGGTGTCTCACCAGCCACAGCCCAAGCCCTGAGCTCACGCCCACGGGCACCCCGCGTAGCTCGGCCTGGCAGCAGCCCGCACCCATACTGCCCTCTGCACGTACCCTGGCATATGGTGGAACAGGACTACTGACGAGTGGCTGCGTGGGTCTCACACTGCTCTACACCTGTGCTCTGCTGCCGCTGGGAAGTACCCCTGCCGCCTGTAGACGTCACTTGGCCACCCTGACCGCAGTGAGGGTACGGAGCACACACGGTCTCTAACTCGGGCTCCCGACGAACACCGCACTGCGCAGTACCTCCCGTGACCTCGTAGAACACACACTGGGACACCTAAAGATCCTTTAAGCCTTGGCTGAAATGCTTTCTCCTGCAGGAGGACTTCACTGTGGCTGAACTTGTTCCTTCTCTGCGCACTCTCCTGGCCTTTTTGTTTACTCACTGAAATCTGTATTTTAATTATTTATGAATATTACAAGTCACCAATTGTGTTATAATATCATTAAAGACAGGAAATCTTTCCTCTATAGTTTTCATTGCCTAAATGAGTACTTCACCCGGGGTAGATGACCTATGTGTTGAATGACTAACTGGAATGGCTCCTTACGTTGGCAAATAAATAAAATGAAAAATAAAAAAATGAATAAAAGAAATTCAGGTGTACCAAAGGATTATAAGGCCCAAATGTTAAGATTATAAAAAGTGGGAAAGAACTTTACAATTTTAAAAGCAGTCACTAAAATTAGTTGGTGAAACCAACTCCCAATGTAGAAAATGAATCGTGCTTTGAATCATGCTGACTCATGTTGATCAGAGAAACTATTCTTTCACGGTGACCCACGGTGGTGGTGCCCTGCATGGTCCTTCTCGCTCAGGGACAAGCCATTACCTGTAGTCGCACCAGGGGCACCTGTAGGGCTTTTCTCCCGTGTGCACCCGCTTGTGCCGAGTCAGATGGGACTGCGTCGTGGAGGCAAAGTTACACTCATCACATTTGAAAGGTTTTTCTCCTGTAATATACCAAGAAGGGTTGTACATGAGTAATCATAAAAATGGGCAATGAAGGGAAGAACCTGCTATTGACAATAAATAAAGAAACTTAGTTTCATGAAATTTTAAGAATATAGTTAACAGACTACACATAATTAGGACATTTTGGAGTATTTGTTCTCAGAGTGAGAAAGTGAGGAGATACCATTGATTTTTATTTCTGTATTGGAATAGAGGCAAGACATACATTTTTTTTCTCATATATTTGTTTCAAGTATACAGCACAGTGATTCAAAAGTTACCGGTATTGTTAAATCCTCACCCCAACTAGTGCAGTTACTACCTGTCAACACAGGAAGTGTCACGGAACCACTGGCTTTCTTCTCCATGCTGCCCTACCAACCCTGTGACCAACTTAGATCATGAGAAGCAAGGTATACAGTTTGTACTTCAAATGTAACTTCACAAACAGGAATCTGAATCACAGCTTTGGTTTCGCTCTGCATTTGGAGTTATTGAACAAACTGTTAAATTAGAACCTTTATACAAATCTCAGATTAAAACCATGGAAAATCATACAAAAGAATATGCCTTGTACAGTTTAAAAGTTATTAAGATCTTAAGTTAAATATTAATAAAATAAAATAAAGCTATAAATTGATACCAATTAAAACCTTAGAAATAGAGATTACACTTCCTGAAGTTGAATAAAAGGCACAGAGACCTCAAAGAAACATTTAAAATAATATTTAATAGCACTTTAAATTCTCACTCTCCTGTGTAGATCTAACAGACCCGTGGACATAGACATTCACCATGGGTCGCCCACACTCAGGGCTGGTCCTTTGACTGACACCTTTCTCTCCTTTAACCACCTTTCCTTCACACACACACATCCAAAGAAATCAAGTCTTATCAGTTTACAATTCCACTAGCTACACTGGCTAGAGGACACTTCAAACATGGCAACTGAATTTAAATTACTGTAAATTTAAAGTAAAGAAATCAACGCTGGATTCACCTCTTGAAAAAAATGTTTAAGTCTGCATGGAGTAACTGGGAATGTGAATCTACTTTTAGAAGTGTAAAGTTTATCAAATCTAAATACAAATGATGGACTTCAGATGAAAACTTAGCCTCTGAATTGTGATATGGTAGTAGTGTGAAATACCCAACAAATTTCAAAATCCTAGAGCAAAAATAAGAATAAAATACCAGTAATGATGTTATACTGATTTCATGTTGAAAATGATGGTATCTTGGATGTATCTTGGGTTCAATTCACCTATTTAAAAAAATTTCACCTGCTGCTTTCTCCTGTTTTTAACATGGTTGCCAGGAGACTTAAGATGACGTGCGCAGCTCGCGTAAAATTTATTATTGCACAGCGACAAGCTAGAGAAAACATCGTCACCTCTTCCCCCAAAAAACAGTTATAATACACAGTACCATTCTTCTTAACAATTTTCCTGAGAAATTTTACATATAGGAGGCAGATTAATTTTGCATATGTTCAATAATTCTAATTGTTACTTATTTTCAATGTTCTTGTAATCATTTTATAAGTATACTAACTTTTGGAGAAAATGAAGGATGAAATATCTTGGTTTAACATTACATCAGTTCAGCTAGCAACAAAATTCCATCTGTCCTGAAAATGAGAACGTTTAGAAACCTGCCCTACATTCTGCAAGTCTGTTTACATGGCCTTACCCACAATTGCAATAACATTGCACTGAGTGCACACGCCTGTCATCTGATGGTGTTTTATCCATCACTGCAGCCCAGGCTAGCAGTTAGGAGAAGCCAGATGGACTTCCACACCAATCAAGGTTTTGCCATATTTCATTCCCCACGTGCTAAGCCCCTGAGTAAGATAAGAAGGGTAATGGCACCCAACACGCAGGGTAACTGCAAGGATTCAGAGCTGCAAAGCACTTGCAGAGTACTTAGCAGGGTCCTCGATAACCAGATGCGTTTGTCACTATACAGCGGGACTGCCTAGACGCTGGTCACTGCAGACCCCTCTCTCACAGGGATGCAAGGGGAGGCTCACAAAAGGGTCTCATCCAGACCTCATGCAGTGACAGGTGGGCCTAGAGCAAACACAAAATACTGATGGTTTCATATTATGATTTTAACATAAAGTTATCATTTAACAGATCCTACAAGGAAATATCTGATTAATTATTGTTAAAAGAAGACCATATACAAAGCAGAGAAAAAATCTTGGAGTTGAGAAGGATTTTTGACTCTTTCAGTCATTTGTCCTTTGAGATAAATCCCACCTACAATAGCTCAACCAATGGTCGCCTGGGTAAGCTTGAATAACTCTTTGTTCTCAGTTTCTTAAATTGCTGTATAATCGACTCGATTGTACTTAGTTGACTTTTACAAAAACTCATTTTAATGTTGATGGCTGGTTTTGCTTTTACATGAGACAATATATGATCTTTATATTGCATAAGGCTACAGAAAGTAGCTCGATCTCTTAAAATTTGACACAGGAATATTCCAGGTCATGGAAATGTTTATAAACATTCACACAGCATATCTAGAAACTTGCACATTCATTGTAAGAACTGAACTGTTCATTAAATTCAATAAAGAATATTTTAATGGCACATCAATGTCAAAGGGCAGCTTCACATGGAAAACAGAAGCACAAAGTAACATCCATCTGTATAAAAACACACACATATTATTATTTCACTAACTTGACTTACCTTCTAAACTGACCATGTGAGGCAGAATGAAACTACCACCACAATCAAGATTACAAACACAATCATTCCCAAAGGTTTCCTTGGATCCCTTTCTCTCTCCTGTTCATTCCATTCCCAAGCAAACATGCACCTCTTCTGCCACTATATATTATAGTTAGCATTTTCGAGAAACTTAAACTAGTATGGCATGTACTGTCTTTTGTCTGGCCTTTTACTCTCATCATTATTTTGTGACTCACTCATGTTGCTCCAGGTATAAATATATCGCTCATCTCTAAAACTGAGTCGTGCAGCAGTATTCCATCACATGAACACACGATTGTTTTGTTCATCAGTTTATCCACTGAAGGACATTTGAGTTGTTTTCCTTTTGGGGTACTGCAAATAAAGCTACTATGAACCTTCATGTACAAGTCTTTGCTTGGACATCTATTTCTTTTTCTCTTGGGTAAATATCTAGGCGTGGGATGGCTGGGCCATACGGTGGGTACATATTAATTTTGTGATAAACTGCCAAACTGTTTTACAAAGTGGTTTGACCATTTTACACTCCCATCAGCTGTCCGTGAGAGTTCCCATTGCTCCACGTCAGCACCAGCACATGTTGTCAGTTCTCTACGTTTGCATTTCTCTGATGATACTGAGGACTGTTTCATAAACTTGTTTGCTATATACATTTGTATTCTTTGGTGAAGAGCCAGCTCAAATCTCTCAAACCTTTTTTAACTGGTGGCTTGTTTTCTTATAATTGTGTTTTGAGAGCTCTTTACAAATACAAATTACAAATTTATAAATACAAATCCTTTGTAAGATTTGTCATTTACACATATTTTTCCCTGCCTGTGGTGTCTTGTCATTTTCTTCTCAGTGACTTTCAAAGATAAGTGATTCACTTATAAAGTTACTAATTTGTCTATTTATAATTTTTCAGGTTAAGATTTTTTTCACTTATAAATTAGGCTTTTAATGTGGAATCTAAGAAATCTTTGCCATTTGGTGGTCACAAAGATTTTTCTCCAAAATTTTCTTCTAAAATGCATAGAGTTTTAAGTTTCCTATTTAGACTATAATCATTTTCAGTTAATTTTTATATGGTCTGACACATGAATCAAAGTTCATTTTTCCTCCACATGGATGGCCAACCACTCCGGCCTATGTATTAAAAGATTGAACTGCTTTTGCTCCTTTGTCAGAAATTAATTGACCATGTAGGTGTAGGTCTGTTCTGTAATCTCTTTTCCATTCCACTAATATATTTGTCTACCTTGATGCCAATACCAGAATGATATGATTACTGTAGCTTTATAGTAAGTCACGAAGCCAGGTAGTATAAGTTGTTAGGTTGTTCATCTTTCTCAAAGTTGTCTGATGATTTCAGACCATTCCATTTCTAAATGAATTTTAAAACCAGCTTGTCAATTTCTTTAAATAAAAGAAGGCTGATGTGATCTGACATGATCAATGTGAGAGGAAATGAAATCTTAACACTGAGTCTTCTGGTCTATGAATATGGTACATTACTCTATTTAGGTCTATTTTAATTTCTTTTGGCAGTATTTTGAAGTTTCCACTGTAGAGCTTTTACACATCCTTTGTTAGGTTTATCTCTAAATATTGTACTTTGGTCCGAAACAAAATGCATAGATCTATACTGTTTCATTGATCTATTGATCTTTATGCCAATACAATACTCTTTTGATTATTGTACCTATTTAATAAGAGGTCAAGTTAGGTAGCATATATTGCTTTTAATATAATGAATCTAAGTGGTCAAACAATTTAAATATTTTTTCATCATGCAAATTCACAAATAAATTCTGATGTCTGCTTATTCAGTTCAAAATGTGTTGGCATCATAACTCACTGCTAACTTGTTTAATCTAACAGTCTTGGCAGACATCTTTAATCTATCCATTTCTCATGGGTTTGGCAGGAATGAGGAGGGGGCACAAGGGGGACATTATGGTCTCATTGTCTGAGTCAGTGGAATAAACTGAAGATCATCTAAGCTCTTCAGTTAATTTTCTTGGTTCAGAGGTTTAATATAAGCTCTTAAACATGGTAAATGTAGCTTATTTCATTTAAACTTTTATGGCATTTTTATGTGACACAATTTAAACTTAAAAATAACTCTTTTAAAGAATAATGTCATTTATGTTCTCTCTAATTCTAATAATTTGAATATTAAGCTAGCATTAAATTATAATAAACTGTAAGTCATCATTTCATATTTACCTTGGCAATACTATAGATTAAATTATATAATATGAAGAAATTTTGAATTATATACAGGCTGACAGAGAAAAAATATAATGCTACCAAAATAAGCAACATAAAATCCTACACCCTAACCACTAAGTAAAGGAAGACTTGGCAGTTTCCAGACTCAACTAGGGAAGCCTCCCTGTCAGTTTATACAGATTATAGTTTAACCATATCTATACACAATCAGTTGTAACTCATTAATTTTGTTATATGTTCAACACTATTGTTTGAATGTGTTAAGTGACACTTGTTTTGTCCAGAAATGATCATTTTTTCAGGATATTTCAGGAAATTTCTTTAGGTAATTTCTTCAGGAAAACACACTCCAGAAACATAGAAGTAGTTTCTTGTTTGTTACTCTCAACACAGAGGTAAAAATATGAGCTCAACTTCTAGATTACAAAATCTGAAAAAAAAAGCTTACAAATTTTAAGTAAGAATTTGTTTGCTAACATTTGTTAATGCTCAAAATAAGACAGGTCCTACATGTACGTGGTAAGGAAATGGTTTGGATGGATGACTCCTGTGGACCTAGTGCACTGGGAACAGCCCTTCTGAGCCCTTTGTCCCTATAAGGCCAGGAGCATGACGGACTCTGTAAGATATTAACCCTCTTGCACAATGTTAACACTGAGTCAAAAGCGCTACCTGTACACATCCTATTCAAAAAAGCAGAAGGCGAAAATTTCCTTTCCTGTTTTTCCCTTACATGACATAATAGTACTTAGTTGTTTAAACTGTGTTGCTCTTCATACTTTCCTTTACAAACAATAACTATCAACAAATACTCTGCATCTTAGGTACCCCTGATGTAAAAGTGAAAGCAAATCAGAGGAGGACCACCAGGACGGCTGAGGACATAAAGCAGGGCCCTCTGTGTGGCAGCAGTGTCAGACAGACGGAACGTTTCTCCCGGAAACACTCCACATTCCTGTGGGCGGGCTGCTGGGTATTACCCCAGGTAAGACTCTACAACTACACATGAGGATTTGCTCCTGTGCCCTCGAATCAAGGGTCCCTGACAGGTGATAAAAGTAAATCTTGGAGTGGAAACTGTCTTGTGTCAGCCCCCTGGACAGGCTGTATTGCAGTAGGGGATTATTCATGCCATTTGGAACCCTTTTGATGGCTGTCCCTTTCCAAGCGGACTGTGATTTGCATGGGCACACTGGTAAAAAGGTAGACCATGTCAAAGAGGAATACCTCAGAGAAATACAGATTTCAAAGGCACCACATGGTTCTGGCCTTGAGAAAAACACTTGTATGTTACTTAAATATTATAAAGCCAGTATAAAAGCTCAGGGCCTAGACTGAGTTGTACTAAGCTGTTTGGTTGAAGCAAACAGTCTTAGGAACTGACTTTGGTATTAAAGAATCATGTTTGATTTGTGCCACAGAGGCAGATAAATGCCAAAAAGACAGATGCCTCCGTCTGTGAGACATTGTCCTATATGGTATAAAGTTAATAGCAAAGTAATAAGGAGCCTCTGGACCTGACATAAAATATAAAGTTGTGCCTGTTTGATGCGGGCTTCATGATCGATCGCCTGTAAACGTGTGTGATCACAGCAGCAGCCTCCCCACTGCGGTGGGAAGAGGGAGCCTCGCCATGATGGCTGAGGGGGCACACCAGGGGGTGACCGAAGGGGATGATATTTGAATGGGAACAATTTGGACATCAATAAAGTGAAAACACTGGGAATAAAAAAAACCCACGTGAACACACTTTACCACACACATTTCCAACTTCTCCAAGCTGTCAAGAAGGGCTGTCATCTATGGGCCTCTTTTGCCATCTTTTACACTTAGTCTTTGAGTCACAGGACTGAAAAAAGTGATCACAGGTTGCAACTATAAATTTAAAGTGGACTTTTATGTTTACAAAGTTATGCCTGCATTTACCACTTATGTTAAACACTGGAAATTTCTCTTTGACTCAGTAATACGGAAACGTGAATCCTATAAACTCAAGATCTAAAAGCAATGGCTAACATTAATTTTCACCAATCTTACAAAAAAATACCGTAAGTCATTAGAGCTACCTGTAGCTAACTGTTAAATATAACATATTAAGAATCAAAATGTACCATAAACAATATAATTCATGTATCTTAATTTCATGACATTTTGAGTGTAACTGCCATATTCAAGCACTCTTATGGTATCTATAAAAAAAACCCTCAAACATTTAGTTACAATTGTGTTATCACGATTTATCATCTAAACTAGATCACTTTTGAGAAAAAAAAGTGGTTCTATTAATAATTAGAAGAGACAATGTCAAACATCACTGTCCCAGACACAATTTAGAATTATTAAAATAATTACTTATAAGACCTATTACAGCATACCAAGTAGATAATCAATTTTAATAAATGTTTAAAA
Source organism: Phataginus tricuspis (assembly GCA_029783875.1). Taxonomy (NCBI): domain Eukaryota; kingdom Metazoa; phylum Chordata; class Mammalia; order Pholidota; family Manidae; genus Phataginus; species Phataginus tricuspis. The sequence continues at coordinate 40,720,983 of JAQQAC010022866.1, read as the reverse complement.
CTTTGCATCCTTAAGTGTTCCTGACCAAGGCGTCTATTCTCCTTTGTTGCATCAGCAAGAATGCACACCAGGAGAAAACCCTCTTCAGTGCACTCACTGTTTACATTACCCTCTTTGTTGCCTTCCATTCTCAACAGCAAAAAATAACTGAAACGGTAATGCCCTAAACCCACATCTATCCTTCTGACGCTCAGAGGTACTGCTAGCTGGAGGGGGAGGCAGCTGGGTCAGGCCAAGAGCCAGAGGGGAAGGGCAGGCAGCATTTAAGTAGGTGGGCAGCTGAGGAGAGAGCGGAGAAGGGCAGAGGGGTGGGGGCAGACAGAGAGGAGCACCTGAGGGGAACATGGACTCCCCGTTTCTCCCACAATGGCAGCAGCAGGGCAGAGCCTGACTTCAGAGACAGGAGCCTGGTGTGTGTGCTGTGGAGGCCAGACTCTTTATTCCCCCTACGTTACGTGGATTTACAGAGAACACCTGATCCATGAAACATGCTGGAGACCTACTTTTCAATACATGATAATAGATGAATTCAGCTCTTCTGTTATTCAAACGGAAATATCAGTAGACCCTCAAGTATACACATTTTACAGAAACTGGAAGGACAGGCAATCGAGGGTCCAGAATGGGTACTGGGCGGCCTGCCTTGACCTGCTCTGGCAGGAGGGGCAGGCTGGGGCCAGGCAGCCGTACTGACCTGTGTGCTGGCGGCGGTGTTTGGTGAGGGCGTGCCGTGTCCCACCGGCAAAGCCACAGAGGTCGCACAGGAACGACTTCTCGCCTGTTGCAACAATAAACAGATGAGGGACTGTGGAGGTCACAGATCATTAAAACATATCTATCAAGGCTTTCAGGGTTACTAATTCCTCCAATCAAATGTTTCCATGTAAATATGTCAAATGGGAATGAAATTACCACTGCGGTTTATTGACTGTGATAAAATCTGAAAAGCACCACTGAACATAATTACATACTTGTCAGACCCATAAAAATTAGCTTTATTATCAATGGAATGGTTTTGTACAACTTCATTTCTGGTAGATGTCTTCCAGATGGGGCTGCTTTATGCACTTGAACAGTTTTTATGAATATCCTGATTTTTTACAATTCCCATACATCTGGCCTTTCTGAGCTGAGTAAAGATTGCTTGGAATAGTTAATATACAGTATATATGATTCTGCTTAAATAAAACATATTGGATTTCTAACTACTGAAGGATATTGAATTGGTTCTACCTGATTCTATCAGGGTTTTCTTTAATAACTTTCTACTTAATAATATGAATTAGATGGTTTCCTTGAACATATGTAGGATCCCAAGAAACAGTAAAATCTGTATTGCTTAGTACCAATAGCAATTCAAGGCTGTTTATGTTTCTCAAACTTTCATGGCATAAAAAAGGGAGTCTACGGATTGCTAAAGAAATTGTGCAAAAACTCCCACCATTCATCTTTAATGTAACTCTGGAATGGAAACCTCTGTAGCAATTAGAGACAGATTTGGCCGACTTAGTATTTGTTAAAAGTGTGTAAATGCTCTTTTTCTTTTAGCATTTTTACACAAGCTAACATTTTGCCTTCCAGTTTATAAATGCAATCTATCTTTCTACTCTAGCATATTTAGGCAATAAGTGCTGGCAAGCTAGGCAGCTTATCCCTTAAGGCTTCCAAAAAAGGGCAAAAGAGAATAAAAATGCTAACCTTGGAGAGATACTATGAAATAATAAAATACTTTTTCAGAAATAAAATAAATCATTTGTATCTATCTTTATCTACTCTAGTCATTTAGCTATTTAATGCAACAAGTCTTTCAAGGGATTTGCCCAAGTCAGCCTGCTTTGTTCTAAAACATTTTGGTATATAATAACAGAAATTTAGCTTGCAGTGTTCTGAAAATGGTAACTGCCAGGTTAGAAACACTAGTAAGTAGAGGAAGGCAGAGTAAGTCTTGGTAATACAGTCTCCCCTGTACTTCGAGCATCACAAGCTTTTCTAACTTGAACATGTATTAATAAAGAGTTTTGAACAAATTATGTTTAGTCTTATTTCCCAATGGTATGTTAAAATGTTCATTATTATCATTTATAAAATAAGATTGAATTTAAATATTTTTCCTATCTTTACTTTCCTAGTTTGGGGTTAAGTTTATTCTTTGGCATCATATTTCAATATAGAAAAAAAGAATAGAGTAGATGGGCTGAAAAGAATAAAGTTTAATTATAATCACTCATTTAATTATTTAATCAATTTGAAATATAAATCTTTCTAACTAGCTGTATTATCAATTAAATAACACTGAAAGTAGATTTTTTTCCAAATTCCAAAAGATAATTTGCTCGTTAATATTAGCATACTATTCTGTGTTGAAGCAAAATTGTTCTCCACGATTTATTCATCACCACAGTTTTGTGGGCATTAACCCCTATGCACATGTGGCAACGTGCATGTGTGCGGTCCGAACCCGTGCCCGCGCGAGGACATGTGCAGGTGGTGGGGGCAGCGTGTGGCAGTGGGACCGCCGGTGCTGCCCTATCAAACGGGCAAGATCTCCATGAGGAAGGCATATTCTTAATAATTTTGAATTCAAGAAAACTGTGATTCTTTTCTTTCATTTATGGACTTTGTTGTGACCTACATCTTGCTGGTAACATAAAGACAACAAACAGGACTAAGTCTGACTCATATTCTTTACAGGTGTATATGCAGCATGTGTATAGTGAATTTTATTCCCTTTCCTATTTTAAGATATGCATAGGCACAAAGACAAATTTATTAATTCTCCATGTGATTTGGTTCTAGACCCATCAGTGACCTTGATTTTTTGATGTGTAGGATTCTATTTAGGATGTTAGTCTACAATGCATTGTATGTCATATTTACCTTGGTGGCTTGATTTGTTTTTCATTCTAAATTCAATTTTCACTTGCTTTTTTTTTTTGAGGGGGCAAGGGAGGTTAGGGTTGGATAGTGGACACCAGAGGATTTTTCAAGAAAAAAATTTTTTTAAGAAAAAATGTGATACTTCACTCAATACAAAGGGGGCCCATTTAGCATACCATATTTATATGTTAGCAGAGATATAATAGGAGACTTTCCTTAACAACTTGGATTAGTTTCAATGTGCCATTTTGCATTCAGATGTAGGAAGACGCGGAAACCAATCCTTTATTTTCTATTAGAAAACAGCCACTGTCCCTACCTCTCATTATGGTGCAGACTACAAGCCCTAACAACAAAAATCCATATTATTGATCCAGCCAAGTCTCCACAATTATTCTTTAGAAGGAAACGCCGACGATAAATTACATCTGCACTGGCTTTTCATCTGCTGTTCGATAGAAGTGATCTCTCAGGGCAGGCGGGAGGCCTTAAATCGTCAACGCCCTTGTCAGGGAAGCTAAGGAGGCCTAGGTTCCCACAAAATGCTTCAGAAGAACTTTGAACCTATAATTTCTAACAATAATATAGGATTCTTGGCAATCAGAAGAGCATTTGATAATGCTGATTAAAATGTATTATTTTTTTTTTCCGTGAAACAAAATACTTTCTGAGAGGTGTAAAGAGAAAGAAGGCCACAAAAATACCAAACAGCTCACAGTGATACAGCAACAGAGAGGGAAGGCAAGCACCCAACTGCATACTTGTGAGGAGGGCAGAGGCCCACTGTCCTTAGGTAATGAAAAACACCTTATAAACACTGAACGGAACTACAGGGCGCCCAGGACTGGGACTCACGGAGCTCCGAAGGGCTCAGTATCAGGCCCAGCAAAGATGTACTCTGAATGCTGCTTTTACTATATTGGTTTAAATTCCATATAGCATTTAAATGTTTTGATGTAAAATCTACATGAATTTGTATTTTTAAATTTTTAATTATCTAAAAAATTTATAGTAGCTAAATTCAGATTATTCTCTTTTTTTTTAAAATAATTTTCAAGAATTCCTGGATTTGACTGCCTTCTCCTCTTAAGGGAAATATTAATTTGATTTAAAATTTATTAAATGGTACATAGAACCAAGATTTGCTAATGTTCAAAAATATTATGGCACTAAGTTTATATGTGTAACAAAATATAAGACTAGTCCTCTGTGAAAACCATCCCTAAATGATCTTCTATCAAGATTAAACCTAAAAACATTTAAACACATAGGCTTATATGTATACAAACATAAATGAAATTATAAATATGAATTGTAATTTGCTTTAACACATCCGTGTGTGCACTCACGCACATGCACACTGAAATGTCACTTTAAAATTACCCTGAGTTTGATGGAAAACGATGAAATGATACCATACCTTCTAATATATAATTACCACAACCTTAAGACAACTCTTCCAACAGGAAATCATTTCTATTGACTGCCGCTGAGATAATTAATAGGCCGTCCGCCCGGCCCGCCGGCCTCCCGGGACGCGGGCACAGCTGTGCGCACCTGTGTGTGTCCTGTAGTGGTCCTTCATGGCGGAGGCCGTGAGGAATGAGTAATGGCACGTGGGCCAGGTACACTTAAACGGCTTTTCTCCCGTGTGGAGTTTCATGTGGTTGTTCAGGGCCCACTTCTCTGTGAAACTTCTATCGCATAAGTGGCATGTAAATTTCCTGCATCAAGAAGAGAGAAAAGGCCGTAAATACTGTCCACATGGTAGCACCTAAGGCCTCAGACAGAAGCATGTTTTAACCCTGAAATGTGGCGAGTGCAGAGACTTTGTGAGGAGAACAGCAGGCCTGGTCTGTCATGTCTGTATAACCAGGCATTGATTTTTCTGTCGAGGTCTGGCACTTCAGCCATTTATTCTCTGCTTTGCGGTTGGGCCCAACGGGTTTGAAAAATTCTGTTACAGTCCAGTCACCCCTGAGGCAAATGTGAGAATAGATTTCACCTGTACAGGCCTACACCACTTATCCAGGGCATGGGCTGTCAGAGCAGAGGCTAAATGAAAAGCTATCCATACTAAACTACTCAGCAGCCCTTGCACTGCCAGGTGGAGGCAGCTGGAGCTGCGGGCGGCCGTCAGGATGGGACCCCACCTACAACAGGTCTGCACATGGCTGACTGCCCACACCGCCGTACTCCAGGGAGAAAAGGAAAATCCTAAGGCATTTCCTGAACCAGGTGTCCTTCTGTATTGCCATATGGGCAGATAAAAAGTTCCCCTTGATGTGAACAAAAATAAGATTATAACTTTTTATAGGACAACCACTAAAAAAAATAAACATATCCTGTATGAAAAAAACTGAAAATAACAAATGCATACTCACATCAGAATACATTTCAACCCCACAGTTCACAAAAATAATTTAATACCTTTAATAATCAAAGCAGTATGAACATACACAAAAAACTCCAATATTCTCTTTGGTTGAGCCTCTGTCCTTTTTCACTTGAATTCATGAAATCACTGCTGAAATATTTTTTATTTCTAAAACAATGTAGTTTAAAGCAATCCCTCTGACTATAGTGTCCAGCTAATTAATTCAGGATAATGAGCAAATAAAAGCAAATTAAAACCCAACATTCAAAATTAAAATATTTTAATAAGTTGATAAGGAATATGCCACAAAAGAGAGTGACTACCATAAATTGGGCTACACTTTTAGCAAGTTAATGCAACTTAAAAAACAGGATTATGATATCTGTGTTTTGAGTTGCGATATAATTAAAATGGAAAATGAGTGTATTCTTTCCATATAGGCTATAACTTTGAGTTCACACATTTCCTTAGCCCCCCTCTAAGGGAGGAAAGAGACTCTCAAGTTCCAAATAATTAGCTTTTGCATTTTGAGGCAGATGTGGATTACTCTAACAAATTATCAGAGTTTCACAAATTCTTGTGGATCAAACTACGAAATTACCTTTTATAAAAATCCCTCTTCATTTCTTATATATAGTTGTATTTTTTACAACAGTAGATCTTGAAGATTACAGAAGCAAAAATTGCTAAATATTTAAGAAACACTATGTCAAATGTCTTAGGTGCTTCATTAATATTAAAATTGCCAATTAATTTATCTATTTAATATATGTGTAAAGATACTATATTTACACCCATTAACACAGGCTGACTTTGAAATTACTGTATCGTTTGATCATTGCTTACTGGTACTAGAGAATGACAAATATAACTAAATGCTTCAAAATGCACTGTAAAAAAATATCATGTCCGTATATCTATTTGACGGGTCTTCATGAATTTAACATTTCAAAACCATGACAGGAATCTTATTTCCAAGATAAATTCCCCTATCTACTTATTTCTTCATGTATTTATTGTGGATCTAACCTTCTCCTACAAGAAATAAATAAGGAGGTTAAGTAGATGCTATCTTTTAACAAATAGTTTCTCCGGACTGTATTACAACTTTATGAATGACAAAATAAATCCCTCATTTTTAAATCTAGCATGATGTACATTTAACAAAATTACATCCATGAAACCTCAATATATGTACTCTATTATTCATATGTAATAAAAATGTTAAACTAGAGCTTAGTGCCTGTCACAAAATGACAAAAGCCAGATAACAAAGAACTAAGGCCACTGCTTGACTTTCAGAAAACCTCACGTTTTAAAATTTGCTTTAGTAAGATAGTTCATGTATGGGCACTTTGAAAGGCGCCTGAACTATCAGCCATGTAAAGTCTCCTATGAGATGAGACCTAGTCTCCGGCAGGGTGTTGCCTGGAACTGCACAAACTGCGAGTCTCAGACATTGCCTTCGTGTGTCAAGTCAGTAAGGATGGCACCCACCCAAGGGGTTCGGCTCTCCTTGGGGTCTTCAGGAAGCCCATTCTGAGGCACCCCCGGGGCAGAACCTGAGCTAAAAGGCACAGGTTCTGCTCTGCCACATGGAACCAAGAAAGAAAAGTACTAATGTGTGCTCTGGATGTACTTTAGCAAGACCTGAACACCACTATGCCCAAAACATCGCTCTAGAAAGTGGCAACAAAGAGGAAAAGAATCTCAAGAAAATCACAGCTACAAAGAGAGAAAAACCATTCACAAAAATAAACTCAATATGAGAAAAAAAAGACAAAAACTATCAGCATCAATTTAAAAGAAAAGAAATTAATGGGGCAGTTATATTAAAGAAGGTTTCACAGAGGTGGTATTTAATTTAGATGTAAAAGACAGGTGGCAAACGGAAAAGGCAGAGCCATCAGGCGGGACCTGGTGAGAGGAAGTGCATGAACAGGATACCGGCGTGGAGGGTGAGGCCTTGACAGAGCACCTCGACTGCGACTCTGATCCCATGCCCCCTTCCACTTGGAATGGCCATATAGTCTCCGAGAGTAAAGTGAAGCCCTGTGTCCTGCACGGGTCTGCATCAAACAGCATAAAATGATGAAAAAGCATAGTGGTCTTCCACAACAAACTTCATGCTGAACTGAATTTACAATGTATTAACAAGAGGTCAGAGGGACAAAACCTCGCTAGTCATCTCTTATTGTGATAAGTGTTTTATAGTGGGTCATTGGAAGGATGTATAAAGATGAACAAGAGGGATTAAAGATGGCAGTGTGAGAGGTGATACAGAAAGCTCCTCCCAAAACCACAAACAATACAAAACTATAGTTAATTAATACAACTAACCTTAAGACAGCAACAAGAAAGAAGGCTGAACCAGACTGCATACACACCTCACGAACAGAGCAGACCTCACAAAACAGGGTAACATACGAAAGCCTTGATCCTGCGGGACCTGAGCCCTTCCCCCACCCCAGCTCACCAGTGGGAGGAAGAGAAACAGAGCAGGGAGGGGGTGGAAGCCTAGGACTGCTGAACACCTAGCCCTGGAGATCTCCTTTGTGAGCGGAAGCCTATATTGTGTGGTGCTCTGGACACTGGGGAGCTCGGACAGGCAAAGGGCCTGGGAGACTGACATTCTGGCCATTGGGGGAGGATGGGATCCACATCTGGACGCTCTGTGACAGAGAGAGGCAAGCAGTCTGAGAGGCTTCCGAGCAGCGAGAGGGCTGCTGAAGGGGGGGGTTGCACGGAGCTTGCTGCTCGGGAGAAGGGAGAGCTGGACAAGGTGGTCTGGGGGTGCTCCTCCCAGCTGGTTGGGAACTTTGGGGAGCTTCAGGTGCTCCATCCCCCTGGCTGCCTACTCAGCTCCGAGGCCCCCCACTGTGACACACAGCCTGCCAAGCCTTCCTCCTGGCCTGCAGGCACCTGCTCAAAAACCCGCAGTCACTGCTCTGCTGTCAGGCCAGCCAGAGGGAGGCCCCACCTACAACAGTTAGAGAAACAAAGCACAGAGGCTTACATGTGTGTGCTTGGCCCACTGGCTCTGAAACTGCAGACAGGGACCACAGCCGGGAATCTGGAAACAGATCTTTCTTCCCCCCCAGGAACTAGCTCGGCTCCCCTACGACCCTCAACCTCACTCTAGGGGATGAGCAGCTCCAGAGACTGGAGTTTCTGTGCACTAGTGGGCACCATACAAAAATATGAAACATCAAAAGAACATGGTTCAGACCAAAATCTCACAAACACCAGAAAAAGGGCCAAATGAAACTGAACTCACCAATCTTCCTGAAAGAGACTTCAAAATAAAAATTATAAACATGCTTATCTTATGGAGGTACAGAAAGATATTCAAGAACTCAGGAACAAATTTAAGTCGGAGATTCAATCATTATGAAATTCCATATCTGAAATGAAACATACAGTGGAGGGATTTCAAAGCAGACTAGATGTAGTAGAAGAGACAGTAAATGGAATAAAAATTAGAGAAGAGGAATACAAAGAAGCTGAGGCACAGAAAGAAAAAAGGATCTCTAAGAGTGAAAGAATATTGAGAGAACTGTGTGACCAATCCAAATGGAACAATATTCGCATTATAGGGGTACCAGAAGAAGAAGAGAGAAAAAGGGATAGAAAGTGTTATTGAGGAGGTAATTGCTGAAAACATCTCCAATCTGGGGAAGGAGATAGTCTCTCAAGTCATGGAGGTGCACAGATCTCCCAACACGAGGGACCCAAGGAAGACAACATCAAGACATATAATAATTAAGATGGCAAAGATCAAGGATAAAGACAGACTTTTAAAAGCAGCTAGAGAGAGAAAAAGATCACATACAAAGGAAAACCCACCAGACTATCGTCAGACTTCTCAACAGAAACCTTACAGGCCAGAAGGAAGTGGCATGATATATTTAATGTAATGAAGCAGAAGGGCCTTGAACCAAAAATACTCTACCTACCAAGGTATCATTTATATTTGAAGGAGGGATTAAACAATTTGCAGATAAGGAAAAGCTGAGAGAATTTACCTCCCACAAACCACCTCTACAGTGCATTTTGGAGGGATTCCTATAGATGGAAGTATTCCTAAGGCTAAATAGATGTCACCCAAGGGCTAGACAAAGAGTACAGAATATGATTCATAATACACAAAGAATGCAGGGGGAAGAAAAAGGAGTAAAAAAAAAAGAAGTTTTAGGTTGTGTTTATAACAGCATAAGAACTGAGTTAAATTAGACTGTCAGATAGTAGGGGAATTACCATTGAACCTTTGGTAACCACGAATCTAAAGCCTGCAATAGCAATAAGTACATAACTATTAATAATCACCCTAAATGTAAATGATCTGAATGCACCAATCAAAAGACATAGAGTTACTGAATGGATAAAAATAAAGACCCTATATGCTGCGTACAAGAGACTCACTTCAAATCCAAAGACATACACAGACTGAAAGTAAAGGTATGGAAAAAGATATTTCATGCAACTAATAGAAGAAAGCAGGAGTTGCAGTACTTGTATCAGGCAAAACAGACTTCAAAACAAAGGAAGTCATAAGAGCAAAGAAAAAAACTGAAAGAAGAAAACAGCAGCAGACTCATAGAACCCAAGAATGGACTAACAGTTATCAAAGGGAAAGGGACTGGGGAGGTTGGGTGGGAAGGGAGGGACAAGGGGGAAAACGGGGCATTACAATTAACAGACACAATGTTGGGGGGGCAAGGGGAGGGCTGTAGAACTCAGAGAAGACAAGTAGTGATTCTATAGCATCTCGCTACACTGATAGACAGTGACTGTAATGGGGTAAGTGGGGGGGACCTGATGAAGTGGGGAGTTTAGTAACCATAATGTTGCACATGTAACTGTAGATTAATGATACCAAAATAAAAATAAAAACAAAGAAAGTCACAAAGACAAAGAAGGACATTACACAGTAATAGAAGAGTCAGTCCAACAAGAGGATATAACTATTATAAATATCTATACACCAAACATAGGATCACCTACATATGTGAAACAAATACAAACAGAATTCAAGGGGGAAATAGAATGCAATGCATTCATTTCAGGAGACTTCAACACACCACTCACTCAAAAGGACAGGTCAACCAGATAGAAAACAACTACAGAGACAGAGGCACTAAACAACATATTAGAACAGATGGACCTAACAGACATCTACAGAACACTCCATCCAAAAGCAACAGAATACACATTCTTCTCAAGTGCACATGGAACATCTTCAAGAATAGATCATATACTAGGCCACAAAAAGAACCTCAGTAAATTCAAAAAGATTGGAATTGTACCAACCAGCTTCTCAGATCACAAACGTATGAAACTTGAAATAAATTACACAAAGAAAATGAAAAAGCCCACAAACACATGGAGGCTTAATAACATGCTCCGAAATAATCAATGGATCAATGACCAAATAAAAACAGAGATCAAGCAATATATGGAGACAAATAACAACAATTCAACACCGCAAAATCTGTGGGTTGCAGCAAAGGCTGTGCTATGAGGGAAATATATTGCAATACAGACCCACCTCAGGAAAGAAGAACAATCCCAAATGAACAGTCTAAACTAACAATTAATGAAACTAGAAAAGGAAGAAGAAATGAGGCCCAAAGTCAGTAGAAGGAGGGACATAATAAAGATTAAAGCAGAAATAAATAAAATTCAGAAGAATAAAACAATAGATAGAATCAATGAAAGCAAGAGCTGGTTCTTCGAGAAAATAAAAAAAATAGATAAGCCCTTATCCAGACTTATCAAGGAAAAAAAGAGAGTCTACACATAAACAGAATCAGAAATGAGAAAGAAAAAATCGCTACAGACACCACAGAAATACAAAGAATTATGAGAAAATATTATGAAAAATTATATGGTAACAAACTGGATAACCTAGAAGAAATGGACAACTTTCTAGAAAAATACAACCTTCCAAGGCTGACCCAGGAAGAAACAGAAAATCTGAATAGACCAATTACCAGCAAAGAAATTGAATTGGTAATCAAAAAACTACCTAAGAAAAAAAACCCTGTACCAGAGGGTTTCACTGCTGAATTTTATCAAACATTTAGTTAAGACCTAATACCCATCCTCATTAAAGTTTTCCAAAAAGTAGAAGAGGAGGGAATACTCCCAAACTCATTCTACGAGGCCAAAATCACCCTAATACCAAAACCAGGCAAAGACACCACACACAAAAAAATAATTACAGACCAATAACCCTGATGAACATAGATGCAAAAATACTCAATAAAATATTAGCAAACCAAGTTCAAAAATACATCAAAAAGATCATCCATCATGATCAAGTGGGATTCATCCCAGGGATTCAAGGATGGTACAACATTCGAAAATCCATCAACATCACCCACCACATCAACAAAAAAGGACAAAAACCACATGATCATCTCCATAGATGCTGAAAAAGCATTTGACAAAATTCAATATCCATTCATGATAAAAACTCTCAACAAAATGGGTATAGAGGGCAAGTACCTCAACATGATAAAGCCCATATATGACAAACACACAGTCAACATTATACTTAACAGCGAGAAGCTGAAAGCTTTTCCTTTAAGATCGGGAACAAGAAGGATGCCCACTCTCCCCACTTTTATTCAACATAATTCTGGAGGTCCTAGCCATGGTAATCAGACAACACAAAGAAATAAAAGGCATCCAGATTGGTAAGGAAGAAGTTAAACTGTTCCTGTTTGCAGATGACATGATAGTGTACATAAAAAACCCTAAAGACTCCATTCCAAAACTACTAGAACTAATATCTGAATTCAGCAAAGTTGCAGGATACAAAATTAATACACAGAAATCTTTTGCATTCCTATACATTAATGGTGAACTAGCAGAAAGAGAAATCAGGAAAACAACTCCATTCACAATCGCATCAAAAAGAATAAAATACTTAGGAATAAACCTAACCAAGGAAGGGAAAGACCTATACCCTGAAAATTACAAGACACTCTTAAGAGAAATTAAAGAGGACACTAATAAATGGAAATTCATCCCATGCTCTTGGCTAGGAAGAATTAATGTTGTCAAAATGGCCATCCTGCCTAAAGCAATCTACAGATTCAATTCAATCCCTATCAAAATACCAACAGCATTCTTCAGTGAACTAGACAAAATAGTTCTAAAATTCATATGAAATGACAAAAGACCCCAAATAGCCAAAGCAATCCTGAGAACAAAGAATAAAGCAGGGGGAATTATGCTCCCTGACTTCAAGCTCTACTACAAAGCCACAGTAATCAAGACAATTTGGTACTGGCACAAGAACAGACCCATAGACCAGTGGAACAGAATAGAGAGCCCAGATATAAACCCAAGCATATATGGTCAATTAATATATGATAAAGGAGCCATGGATATACAATAGGGAAATGACAGCCTCTTCAACAGCTGGTGTTGGCAAAACTGGACAGCTACTAGAATGAAATCAGATTACTGTCTAACCCCATAAACAAAAGTAAACTCAAAGTGGATCAAACACCTGAATGTAAGTCATGAAACCATAAAACTCTTAGAAAAAAATGTAGGCAAAAATCTCTTGGACATAAATATGAGCAACTTCTTCATGAACATATCTCCCCAGGCAAGGGAAAAAAAAGCAAAAATAAACAAGTGGGACTATATCAAGCTGAAAAGCTTCTGTACAGCAAAGGACACCATCAGTAAAACAAAAAGACATCCTACAGTATGGGAGAATATATTCATAAATGACATATCCGATAAGGGGTTGAAATCCAAAATATATAAAGAGCTCACGCACCTCCACAAACAAAACACAAATAAGCCAATTAAAAAATGTGCAGAGGAGCTGAACAGACACTTCTCCAAAGAAGAAATTCAGATGGCCTACAGGCACATGAAAAGATGCTCCACATTGCTAATCATCAGAGAAATGCAAGTTAAAACCACAATGAGATATCACCTCCCACCAGTTAGGATGGCCAATATCCAAAAGACAAACAACAAATGTTGGCAAGGATGTGGAGAAAGGGGAACCCTCCTACACTGCTGGTGGAAATGAAAACTAGTTCAACCATTGTGGAAAGCAGTATGGAGGTTCCTCAAAAAACTCAAAATAGAAATACCATTTGACCTAGGAATCCCACTCTTAAGAATTTACCCTAAGAATGCAGCAACACAGTTTGAAAAAGGCATATGCACCCTTATGTTTATCGCAGCACTATTTACAATAGCCAAGAAATGGAAGCAACCTAAGTGTCCATCAGTAGATGAATGGATAAAGAAGATGTGGTATATATACACAATGGAATATTATTTAGTATCAAATGACTTCACTCACCTGTGGAGTATAAAAACAAAGGAAAAACTGAAGGAACAAAACAGCAGCAGATACACAGAACCCAAGAATGAACTAACAGTTATCAAAGGGAAAGGGACTGGGGAGGATTGGTGGGGAGGGAAGGATAAGGAGGGAAAAGGGGCATTACGATTAGCACACGTAATACAGAGGCGGGGGACACGGGAAAGGCCGTATTTATAGAGAAGACAAGTAGTGATTCTATAGCAACTTACTACGCTGATGGACAGTGACTGTAATGGGGTATGTGGGGGGGACTTGATAATAGGAGGTCTAGTAACCATAATATTGTTCAAGTGATTGTACATTAACGATACCAAAATAAAAAAATAAAAATAGATTAAAAAAAAATAAGATGAACCAGAGTACAACTTCGAGGGAAACAAGACAAGCACACACAGAATGATGGTGTCTGGTTCACCTTATGTCCTGAAGGCCAAAGACGTGCCTGGAATACAGCGCTGTTCTAAAATCATTCTGGACCCACTGGATGAGCTGAACTGGTGATTGAGGGTTTCGTTCCTCACTTCCTCTCACCAGAATCAGGGTGGGAATGCCAAGTCTGTGTGCGACGACAACAGGGGTCACTCGGGCTGCCTACAGCTCCCGAGACTCACACTATTTGGTCTTCTCTGCTTCCTCAGCATTTGTTCATTTCATAATGTGAGAATGCTCCAACATAAATAATAAGCATATTATTTATTTACTTATTTATTCAAAGTAACAGAGCTGCATACCTACCACTAAGATTTACCTACCCAGATGATGATATCCATATTTTCCATATTTGTTACCATTTCTTTGGTATTCTAAGCATTTTAATTAATTTTTTTAATTCCAAATATTTACAAATTAAATTCTAAAAAACAGTATGACAGGTCATAGCAGAATTATAACAAGCATGCTCAGGAGAAGTCCACCTGTGGGTAGAAAGGAGGAACGCCTCCCTTTCCAGCTCCTCTATAATCTAGCTACTTTGTAATGTTTAACAAGAAGTTCCGAATACCAAACAATGATTTAAGACCTATAAATGAGAAAGGGCGTTTGTTACCTTCCCTTTCCTCACGCTTTCCTAGATGTCTCCACTGTACAAAGTGATCTTAAAAGGTTTCAAAAGGAAGAAAAAGATCACAGGCAAAAAACCCAAATGCAGCGACCATGGTAATCAGACGACAATGGAGAGATGACAGAGCATTTCAAGGGAAATGATTTTACAAGTGGAACGTTACCCATAACATCCTTAGCGGTTCCAGCCAATGTTAAGAAGTGTGGTCATTAAGAAGTGCCTGGTTGCCAGGGGTTGAGATGTCTATTAAGCTAAAACTTTCTGGAATGAAGCCCTTTTTCATGTGGGTGGCTGTGATATAAACGTTAAGAGTTCACCTTGTAGTGTAAACTTACAAGGGCTCCTCAGATTTTAAGCATTTTTCCGCAGTCATGGCAGGGTCCTTGACTCCCACACGTTGCCCCTCCCCCACTGGGAACGGCTCAGGGCCTTTGCTCTCCCTATAAATCTGGCAAGGGGACCGTCTCTAAAATCACTCATGACATGATTTGTAACGACAGACCAAGACTAAAACCCACACCTGTAGACCATAAATTTTGCAGAAAGAATACTACATCTCTCCATTGTTAGATACATAACAAAAACTAGAAATTCTCACAGAGGTGGTGGTGGCATTATGCACAAAGTTAAAGAATTAGTAGGGAGAAATCTGGATATTATTGATTAAAAGCACTATCTTAATAGATACTTCTGGCTTAGAGAATCTCTGAACAATTTTCTACTTTTGAATGCCTAAAGGGCAGAGAAGTTATATCAAAATATATAACTTCTATTTTGAGCTGTGTCCTTAACTTTATCTTTCCACATTACTACAGCAGGTAAGCAAACTAACAGAGATTCTATATTTATCTTCAAATTATAATTTTAAATGTTACTTTCAAAATCTTAAAGCCTATGAGGTGGATTATTCATTCATTTTATTAGTAATAAAAAACTGCATATACCACATGTACATATGAAGATAAAAGTATTTTGATACTTTGTAACTTAAAAAATGTGGTAAGAGTTGTCACTGGTATATTTTTGTGTTCTTTTCTAATCTCTCCAATTCAGGGTAATCTGGAATAAAATTGCTTAGCAATACTTCGTAAAGCTATAGATGTCCTATGCCCGCCTTTCTCCCCGAAAGCTCAGGTTAGCTAGGCATGAATGAAAAACTCCGTACAAGTAAAATCATGTAAAAAACATTACTCTCACTAAAATGTAAACAATCCTAAGTATACATCAGCTAGGGAGTAGATACATAATGTGTTTAATCATAAAATAGAACCACTAGGTCTACATTTATTAGCATGGGTTAAACGAAAATGTTTTAATGGGTTAATGTAGCCCATGTTTAGATGGGTAAACATAAAAAGGTAACTGCATTCAAAGTTAGATATAGAATTCTAGGATTTATATAAAATTTTTCAATTAAAGGAAAAATGTTAACTATAAATATATAAAGTCAACATCCAAAAACATGCATGACATGTTAATTTGTGGATAATGGTTATTTCTGGAAAGGGGTTAACACGTGCATATGGAGATACAGTGTTAACAGTAGTTGTACAGTTTTATTTTTGAAAAAAAGGCATCCCAAATATGGCAATTTGTTAACATCTTCCAAAATGCTTACATTGGTTTTGAAATTTTTCAAAATTCAAAATGAATATTTTAATTAAGCAATCAAACAATATTTCCCATCTCCTCTACATGACATCTTGGGGCAGTTTTGTCAAACTAATACATCACACACATTCACTTCTGCAAAAAAAGTCCAGCAATGAGCAAGATCTGTATGGCACAAATGAATTTTAGTAAAAGAGGAGGCAAGATTTCATCAATATGTTAAATAATCATGCACTTACTATCTTTCAAAACTGTTAAGCAAAGGTGTTGGCTGTTTCAAAATTATTGCATAACTAAACTGATGTTGCAAAACCTTAACTGACAGGTATTGCTGGTCTCTTGGGTAAACACAGAATATGGAACTATGAAAATAATGCAAGGTTTGTATGACTCCTAGCAAAACAGCCCAGTCTACTAGTGAATTGGTTTCAGCAATTTCTAAGTTACTCACAAACTACCAGTGCGCAGGCAGCTTCTGTGGAGTAACAGCCTCCTTTTTTAATTATTATAATTCAATAATTAGGCAATAATACACTAAGAGATGAAATGAAAATAGAATATGATGGAGTCTTTGCCCAGTGGGTTACCATATGAATTTCTGCTGAGCTGCACATATAACTGGAAAAAAAAAATCACTTTCTTGAACAAAGAAGCACATACAAAGGCATATAAAGACCCACTGAAGAGTGACTACAATGCTCAATTAATTCATGTAAGCATCTTATGCTAAAAACGTACTCCAAAGGATAACAAAGTAAACTGAAGAAGTTCATGGAATTGTGCCACAATAACAAATACGGCATCTTTAAGCACCAGATCTGTGAAATGCCTATGCTGATTCTGGCCCGGGAAATATCTATAAAAATGTACAATACTGCTTTTAGACTTAAACTACTTATTTATGTAAAACAGGCATGAAGTCCACATTAAACGCCCCAATATTACTCCACAGCAATCCTGTTCATCTTATTTCTATAAAGTTTCAAAGTACTATATGAATGTCTAAATAAAATATGCAATTTTAAATTGCACGAGAAAAATCTCTAGTTTCTTTAAATTGAGTAATTGGAAAGGTACACTGACAGCTAATAACTATGAAGACACTCAGGGTCCTTTTGACCATCTCCTCCCAAATATTTGAGTGTGTGTACACGAAGCCCAAATAAAAACTTTGACTCAATGAATGAAGTTATCTCCTGAAACCAAAAACATTCCATAGTAATAGTAATATCCAGATTATTTAAATTAGGCTACACTCTGAGAGTGGCCTGTTTCTGATTATATGTAAAACATGAGCTTGATTTATATCAAGAAGCCACAAAGACCTAAGATTAGAAAGGTTTCATTTACTAAATTCACCTCCTCAGGCTCATGTGTGGCTCACAGATGAAAGTAGTAAACCTCCCCTGAGGGCTCTTACACAGCTCGCTGGGGAGCCTGCTACTTAAGCCAAGAGGCTTGAGTGCATTTTTGCCCTGAACAGGTGATAATTAGCCTAATTAACAGGCTAGATCCTTGTTAACTAGTTGGAAAAGAAATTTAACCTCACTCATGCCAAAGCCTGTCACTTGAAGACCTTTTAACATATCACTCAGATTCTAAAGCTGTGAAATATATTTTCCGGCCCTTTCAATTCAACCGAAAGGTTGAAGAGCTTTGTGTCAAAATTATTTCTGGGAGGAGCACTAAACAGAGTATTAATCCCAAATTGCCTTAGTCTACTAAGAACCAAGAGAATGACTCATTCTAAAGAAAACATTCAAGGATTTCAAGGGCTATGCCCTCAAATTTGAATTCATGTTTCAAAATCTCATTCCCATGAAATTTTTGTCAAAGAGACCATAAACTTTGGCCTACCCAAAACCATCCTATCAAGTTTGGTCAGAATTTTCCCCATTCCATGGTATGCGCTGTACACAGTATTTACAAACCCAACAGTACCTTAGGTCAGGGATCAGGAAAGGCTCTATGTAAAGGACAATAAATATTTTCTACTTGATGGGCCATCAGGTCTTTGATGCAACTACTTGACTCTGCCTCTAACACAGAAGAAGCCTTAGACAGTACAAAAACAAATGAGTGTGGCTGTGTTCCAATAAAACTTTATTTATAAAAACAAGCAGTGGGCCTGATCTGGACCGCAGGGTGTAGTCTGCCAATCCCTGGCTTAGATGATAAGCCACACCCTCCAAAATAAGCCACATCCCCAAAATAAGACATACCCCCAAAGCACCCTGACCTTATACAGGGTAAAAGATACTGAGTGTGGCTGGCAAACAAAGGCCCACTAGGCCCCCTTCTAAAGGTTTGAAAAGTTGGCTTATTCCTGAAATAATTCATGTCTCCTGCAGGGCTTTAGAACGCCAACAGGGGAAGAACAGGTGGAAGGAATTATACTGCATATGAGACCCATTCCAGTTGCAGGCTCTCCTGTCCTTTTCAAACCTCCCCCTTTCAAGTGTATGG
The DNA here is from genome assembly GCA_029783875.1 of Phataginus tricuspis. NCBI lineage: Eukaryota > Metazoa > Chordata > Mammalia > Pholidota > Manidae > Phataginus > Phataginus tricuspis. The sequence goes on along the minus strand of JAQQAC010022866.1, from coordinate 40,702,227 downwards.
CAGAGCTGGAGGGCTTAGAAAGTTGAAATAATTTTAACTAACCAAAGAAGTCAAGTCCTGGAGAACAAGACATATATTAAATTGCCACAATCCTCTAGACTGGGCTAAATGAAATTTTATCGCTTCAGGTTAGGTAAGAAAACACTGGATTTATGTAAGGAAGCTTAAAATAGCAGTTACAAACAAAAGACTCATATTATTGTATAAAGACCATGTAAAGAGAATTTCTTTTAAATTATTGTTCTTACCAATATAAATAATTTGAGCTAATATGATGTATACCTTCATCCCAAATGCCTTGACTAATGTTCAGTCTTTGGGCATTCACAACAATCTTAACAGTCTTCAAATTACAATAGTTCAGTCACTTCTATACCAATTGATCAATTAAAAACTACATATGGGAACCTACTGTGTATGTACGGACAATCCATGCTATGTACGAACGTATAAATAAATGAAAGACACCTGTGCCGCCCCAAAATGAGCCTACGAGTCAAGGGCCAACACTCAAGCCGGTCAAATGATTCAAACACAAAAGCGCCACGTTATGCATTATGTTAGACTTTTTAAAAAAATCTTTAAAAGGTGTTTAGAAAAAGCACTGGTGAGTATAGCTTGAAATAGTTGGAAAAGGTTCACGAGTGAGGTGGGGCTTCAGGTGAGCCTGAAAGGACAGAGCGGACGAAGTAATGGAGGCAGCAAGCAGGGACAAGCTGGCGGCAGGGATGGGCAGAGGTGGAGCTGGAGATGTGAGGGAGCCTGGCGTGGAGGGGAGCCTGCTGCAGAGAAGGGAGAAAGAAAGTTGCATGATTTAAAGAGAGTCAGATCAAAATGGCCCTTGTAACCTGAGAGGAATCTGGCTTTGTCATGACAAAAAGAACCACCAAACTGTTCTTTGTCTTTTTCTCTCCTCCTATCATCTCTCTTCAATGCTTGCTTCTCACAATTACTGGACTATGATTTTCTAAGGAGCTAAATGTGGCCTCACCTTTTACAAGTGCTTATGACCAAACATGCAAGTACATACGCATGCCAGCCACAAGCGTGGCACGTCTGGGAGAAAACCTCCCATAACAGTGTCCATACCTGAGATTCATGATAAGCTCAATTTCATATTTGATCAAGTAATGGACAATCTTCCAAAAAGCATCTTAGCTCTAACAAAGGCTGCTATGCTTCAAGCTGTATTCCTATAGATGCTATGAAAATGGTATTTCGGAGCTGAAAACCCTGGACTGTTCATTTGCATGACAATGGAAAAACGTTCTATGAAGTTTTCAGATGACACTCTCACCAGTCACTGTATTAGAATGAAGTGGTTAACAAATGTAAATAAGACAGGTTTTACCAATAAAACTTTGAAAAACAGAAAGCTCGCAGGAAGAGCACAAATAAAAAAAGTCAACTACAAAATCAACCGAAATAATTTTCTTTTAAATTTTAATATGTTAAAATTAAACACAGCTGCTATGTTAGTGGAGGCTGAGTATCAACAAAAACTTGCCCCAATTCAGGTCCACTCATCAAGAAACAATGATTTATACAGAAGTTATATGAGCCATAATAAGGTCTTTATACTACAGTGTTATATTATGCCAAGAAAATGTTTCACTAACATTAATGTATGAAATTTTACAAGGGCAAATATACATTACAGAAAAACATCCTATAGATACGATAGAATCTGTATAGATGATTCCGAATCCCTTTTGCTAATAAAACTGATAGTTTCACATGAACAACAGTGCTCAGTTCCTTGCCTGCCATTGATTCAGAAATAATATTTGGGTCAGATATTCATGGTGCTGGGGAAAGAGAGATTAATAATTGTCTGGCCTTGAACAGCCTCTCTGGGCCTCAGGAGAACCATGTGATTTTTATTCCTAGTGTGTATCCCTATCACTATTTCTGAAAATACTAGGCACAGGACATCTCTTCATTTTGCATGATGGTCTGGACCACTGGTGGTCTATAAATAGTAAATCAAGAGAATTATCTATTATTTCACAACTGTTTAAAACATCAAGCACAGGAAGCCATAGCTTCCTACTTGGATTCCTTGCCAGAGACCCTGCCAGGCCCAGCTCCCCAGGAAAGACCTATTGGGGTACTTTAGAAAGCATAGTAGTTTTCTTAACACAATTAACAAGCCAAAGACAACATGGCTGATGTATGTAGTACTTAGGTCACACCCCCTAACGGAGGAAGACTTACATCCGTTAGTACTATAGCCCTGTGAGAACCAGCAACGGACACTGGTGTATTTACTTCTCTGAATTTGTGCATTAGTTAAGGAACAGTAGGCCATCACTATTTATCCAAAATGTGATTTTATACAGGACTCAATTATACAGTAGATTAAACTGAAATGAATAAAATAATATTTCTCTCCACCAAACAACTTTACATTTACCTTCAATGTATATACTAAAATATATATTCTATTCTAGAAAATTTTCTTGTAATACTGGAACATGTTCCATAGACCCTGCATCTTATATACTAAAAAATATGTTATACTTGCAATTTATCCTATACGTCCTTACATATCTATTATGGAGAAGAATTTCTCTATACTTGAATATATTTGCCAGATTTAGAAAGGACTGTCCGACCTGTGTGATCTGCTGGAGCTGGGGAAGCAGCCTCTCCAAACCTAGGTATGTCATTGTCTTGGCCTCTGTCATCACGTCAGCCTTCCAGCATGTCAGGATGATCTAGGGAACCATTTGGGCTCAAGGTAAGATTAGCTAGAAGGGTTGAGATGCATTGACCAGTAATCTCAGAGTTCAGTACAAAATTGACCCTTTCTGAGACCTCAGTCTGAAGTGCAGCAGTTACAGGATACTTCTGGAGTAAATATCTGGGGGCATTTGTGCATTGGGGCATCACCAAGGCACAGCATGAGTTCAGAAGACAAGTCAACATCGATACTGCAGAGCCTGACATGGATCACAGCTTGCTTTAAATCGTAATTTCCTGACACTCAGCTACACAAAAAGATCATGTTGTAAGGGATTTGATTTGTTCCTTTCTAGATCCTAAGTCCAAGGGAGAGTGCTAAAATTAGATTACATTAAAAACAAGTTTTTAAGAATTTTAAAGTTCTTGTGATCCAACCAAGAGTAAGTAGTTAATGAGATCCTAGCAGGCTCTTCCCGGTTTCCTGCTCACATCCACTGTGCAATGGGTATGAAGTAATCGGCAATGAAACGTGAGTACAGCTGGAGAGCACAGACACATGTGAGGTGTGTCTGGATGGAGAAAACTTCTCAAATGCAGGACAAAGCCATTAATATAGCTTCAATACAAAGGAGCATTATTTATTTAAAAAATTGGATGTGTGTAGCTATGGATTCTTCTTTTCACAATATAGATCAGTGAATTTCATCTACTTATATAGTCTACATTATTTTGAAAGGATAAATTCACATAGGCATCTATAAACACTGCATATAGATCATTTATACTAATTTTTCAAATCTTCAACACCTCAAACAGGATTATGTAGAATTACCATTATCATTTATTATATACCTTCCAGCAGTCAAATATTAAACTAAATTTTTTCTAATATAATTAAGCAAACAAGCAAAAACAACTGGAAGGATATAGTTGATAAAATACATTTAAATTTGGCAGAAGTATAGTGTTAGGGAAACTAAAATATGGAATTAACTGAAGCTATCAAAATGAGGCTAACAAAAAAGACTTTTCAATATTACAGGCTGGAAGAGAATTAAAATGAAAGGTAAGTTTAGGTTTTATGATACAAAGGAAAAAACTCAATTTTGTCTATTGCTATTATCTTTTCACTAAAGATCTTTCGGACTGAAACACAAGGAAATGAGTTGAAGTCCAAGAAATCAGTTCACCAAAGGTAGTACCAAGGAGGCTTTTGGGAGAGGAAGAGCCACAGGGAAAGTTCCATGAAGGTCAGTCAGGTCTCACCGAGTATCAGGCAGGGCCAGGGGCCCCAGTGGAGCCCAGAGCAGAGCAGCGTTTGGGCGAAGGCACCGGAAAGGATGCTGCAAGAAAAGTCCCGTGTGCCTAGCACACAGGAAGGCTGGGTGTCCTGTTCCCCGAAACCACATGCCACCATGCCTGGTGCACAGGCGTCCAGGAAATGTTAGACTATAGCACAAGTCAGACTTGACTGACAGACACACAGCAGCTGGATACTTCAGCAGCTGATCATGATCCCCTCCTTGATGCACACTTTGTTCCTTGACGAGAACACAACAGTCCCATTATTTTCAATGGTCAACCTCTGCCGGTTCCCCCTCACCTTCCCAATGCATTAAGGTAGGCTTCTCTTTGACCTACACTCACTCCTTTGGTGATCTGTATTCTGGGGACATCCAAATTCATTATCTGCTGCTCAGATGTGTTCCCTGCAGTCCATCTGTATTCACTGGCCCAATGTCTCCACCCGGATGGCTAACAAGTTTCTTGAACGTAATGTGTCTGACCCCAATCTCCCCGACTGGAACCTACTCTGAGAGTGGTTCGGCTCATCTAGTTGAAGACATGGCTTCATTCTTCCCATTGTTCAGACCCATATCATGGCATCATCCGTGACTCTCTCTTCCGGCTTCCGACCCAAAAATAAGTCTTCTGGGCTATGCTCTTTAGATACATTCAGTCTGGACCCTTCTTTCTACCTCTGTTGCAACCACCAGAGTCCAGCCCACCCACCTCTCCTGATGGGATCGTTACGAGAACCTGCAACACAGCTCCCAGGGCTCCCTGCCTCTACTGTACCTCCCCCCCAGCCCTCCCGCCATTCAGTCTACTCTCTGTGCACTGCAGAGAGGGATTCTTTTAGAACCTGGTCAGACCAGGCCAGCCCTCTGTCCAAATCTCTCTAATCCTGCACAGAAGGAAAATCAAAGTGCTCGCAGAGTCCTCCATGGCCCATGTGGCCTGAGCTCGCATCACATCCTCTTTCCCATCCTGTGCCTTCCTCTCGACACTCTGGTCTCTTGGTGGCCCTCAGCCACACCCTGGCATCCCTACCCCAGGACACTGGCAGACTCTCCCTCTGCTTGAAATACTCATGGGGCTCAGCCCCTCTCCTCTGCCAGGTCTTGAATCACTGTCACCTTCTCTTGCCACCCACTGGAAACCGCACTGCCCCACCAGAACACCGCTTACGATCCTTCCCTCTTATACTTACCAGTGTCATCGCTCTTTTAATACCGGCATATATTTGACCTTTAGTTTTGTTTTTTGAATCTCTCCTTATACCAGAATGTAAGCTCAAGACAGAAAAATGTTTGCCTACTTTATTATCTGCTATATCCCCAGGGCCTCAGACGTTGTCTGGCATGGTGCACAGTAGGTACCTAGCAAACTGTCGTTCAATTAATGAATTAATTAAATACTATAAAGGGAAAAACAGAATTAAGTTTATTTTAATATGCCACTTATCAAAAAAATGCACACACACCACACATACACAACTGTATGAATCGCCAGATAGAAAACAACTGGGACAGACGCATACCAAACTGAGTAGCAGTCACCTTGGGTAGGAGTTGGATTTGGCTGGGAAAGGCTGGGGGAAGAAGGGTGTCAATTGCAGAAAAGGGAACTTTCACCTTAGCAACTTACATACTTCTGTATTAACAATATTTACAAGCACACATTCAATTTTAAAATATATATAAGCAAAAAGCATTTTAAAGGCACAGTTGGCTTTTCTATGTCATACATATACAATGTTATATAGTTGATAGAATCAGAGTACTCAGAGAGAAACAAGAGTTGAAATATTTATTGAGAGAGTATAAAATCAGAATTTACAGAGAAAGAAAGACAGGTTTTTGGCCTTTGAATTTTTGAAGTCGAAACATCACTTAAAAATATTCAGATAGCTCAGACGTCAGTGTTCAATGATTTTGTAAGCCTATATTGTGAATGCCATAAAGCTGACAGCTAATCATAGATACTGTTCGCTACAACTAAAGAAGCTTCGGTTTTCCATCAGTAACCACATAATCACAACTTCAGAAGAGGCGGTTTTAGATGCTCGACAAGAAAAGGATACCACCGCACTGTGGAGACGGTCAGGCCAGATGGCCTAAGGACCTGCCCCTGCTGCGCCCTTCATTCTCTGTGTCGCATAAGGGTCCTGTGCCTCCGGTAGCTTAAGTGCCAGTCACGGGTCGACTTCACACCACCTCACGTGTGCTGACTTCTGAATAACTTTCTACTTTCAAATGTATACACTCCCTAAAAGATTCTAAACAACTCAGGGATATTTACGCTGATTTTCAACTCCTTAGTATCTTTCACAGTGGTCACAGGAAGGGCAGGAAAACAAAGCATTAAGAACACCTATAAAATTTAATAATCGCACATAACTACATTCATCATCATCAAGAGCCCAAAACGGCAGAAGTGTCCCACCAGCTGACGTTCCCAATGACACATCTAAGGCAGCCGCAAAGCCGCCGGCAGGGGGCGCCGCCACGGCAGGGGAGCAGCTGCCTGGACACCGACTGAGCCGCGGGGCCGGGGCTGTGCTTTCGGCCGCAATGTCCGCGCACGTCAGGAGCAATGGAGTTGGCAGGGGTCACCTGCAAAATAGGTCCCTCTAGAAGACCCTACAATTATACTTTCAACTAATTTCCACTGAGTCCAGTCCTAGGCAGAAGGTGTGCCTGAGGCTGCCCCACGCCAGTGAAGGGAAGGGGGTTCCGGGGAAGGCCAACCGAATGCATGTGAGTGGGACTGACTGACCATCACCGCTGCTGAGAAATCCCATCATATTTTATGGCCCTGTCTTTCCACCCTTCGGTCTGTATGCAGTCCAAAAGCTAGTTAATACTCTACTATAACAGAGACCTGACTTCCAGGAGACAAAGGCCTGAGTAGCTCTCTTCTTTAATTTGTCTGAGACAATAAGACAAAACAATAGAAAGTAATGCTCTAATAAGCTATACTGCCAGATACAGCGTCATTACAACACAAAACCAGAAGTACAGGTATGGGAAGGTAAGACAGTAGTAAGAACTAAAGAACAGAGAACGCATGCTGCACCAACGCCCTAAAACGAGCTATGCTAATGACTGGCAGGTAAGTGCCAAACAACTACTGCATTGAAAATTTGCAGCTAAAACTTAGAGACTAGGATAAAAAAGTGTAACAATAGAACATTAATAAAAGGAGAGTTCTATATCTAACCCGAAGTTACAGACAAGCATTCCATTGGCATTTACATGATGACAGTCACAAAAATGTGCTTAAGAGCTAAAACCTAAAGAAAAGATGCTGAAAGGCAGAATAGACACTTGTCTTCATTTCTACAGACCACTTCGTGGGATATCCAGAGAGCTGTTTTACATCCCCAAATATGGCTACCATTTTTCACAATAAATAAGTTTGTATGAATTACTGGCATCTACTATTCTTCAAAAATAATATGCAAGAGGGCACTAAGGAATATACATTGAGTCATTCAGAAGCAGAGACACAGAAGAAAAGTACTTGGAAAAAAACCCAGGTGAAAGATAATTAGGAAAATTTCCTCTGGGGAGCAACAAAAGTGAAAATATTAGCACAGCTTAACTGCTATCAAGTAAACAAGTCCTCCAATTGAATTTTAACTTTCCTCTGAGCTTATGTAGATCTAAACAGGGGTTAATATGGACAGAGTTGGCAATAGAGGCAAAATATCAGAATTATCAAATCTTAGAGGTATGTTTCTAAATTAGTTGATTTGAAAATCTGAGCAATTTGACTCTCACAACTATTAAAACCAATTTAAGTTTGACCAATTATGTGAAGATATTATTCTGTGCTGAGGTAGTATATAATTTAAATAAAGGGCTATATAAATGTACATTGTACTTTGGCCATCAAATAAAATGACAACATCACAGAACTCAGAGCAGAAATGCAATCATTCATTCATTCATTCCACAAGGCTAGTATCAGTGGGTCGGATACATGTGTTGTATGAGTGTGTCAGATTTTTGTATACTTTTTATTTCTCTCTTAATTGGGTTGTTAAAATTCTTAGAAAAAACTTTGGTCATCCTCAGACACATCTGGCCATCTGTACCAAGACAGGACAGGATGGATCTGGTGGCCCGACAGCTGTATGGGCTACACTTAGCTCCATCTGACTTGAAGCCAGCTTTCCCCGGTGAGATTCAAAGATGTGTCCTATATAAAGTCACTGATCATAAAATGCTATCATCCAGGATTGGGGTTTCCCCTTTGGCTAAAATAATCAGTACAGTTTCCAATCATTTTTTATAATTAGCAAAGAAATCATTTATTTGGTACAACCAAATTAAAGATTTGAATGAAAATTTAAATAACCTAAAAAACTTACAGAAATTTTAAAGAAAATTCCTAAAATTATACTGTTTATCCAATCTAAATACCGAAGACAATACTACTCACAATTAATACTTGAAATAATAAACTTTCAGTCACGGAAAGGTGCTCTATTCTCGTTGAACAAATCTATGAAAACACTGAATTCTTCTTCAGCTCTTTCTGATTTTAAAGTCATAAATCCAGATAAAAAAAAACTTCAATTTCTCCTCAAGAATCGAATCTAATTTGCAGATTCTTAAATATCCACATTCATACAGTAATTACTATCAAGATAATCAAATAATGAAATAAGGTATTTTTAAAATGAAAATGAAAGGGCATTGAATATAATGCATATAAAAGTAAATGAAATGTATATAGCAAGTAAAGGTATATTAAATGAGAAAGGATTCCCTTATGGACATAACTACTTGACAGTTATTGATATGGTAGGCTACTTACTTCTAGAAACTACAATTAGACATGATGTATTCTATCCATTTTCTCAAGATGTAAACTAACCAAGCTAAATAGTTGTCCCTGTGCAGAACATGTTGTCTATTCTTTTAGCTGAAAGCAAACCTCTAGCAAATTCCTACTTATCTCCTTGCCAATCAAGAAATGAATGACTGACACTAAGGCAGCCTCATCTGGGCCTTATGTCTGCAGCACATTCTGCTAAGTGATGTCACTTCTCTAGCAGATGAAAATAAGCAGATTATTACAGTGACTAGGAGCAAACTAAACATTTGGATTTTTGCATGGACAGATTTACACACTGTCTGTCAGATAAAGCACAGTTTGCCTGCTGCTTACACAACAAGAATGTGCCTGACAGCTTCCTCAGGGTTAGTATCCGATTACATAAATAGGCCATTCCCAACATTCCTAAAGACTGACAGTCTGTCTTAGTTTAAAGTGCAATTTCAGACTATCAGCTCTTCTGTCTTACACACTAAACTGATGAACATCACAGCACTTCCTGGAGGTCCAATCCAGTTTTCTCACTGCCTCATTCTGGGCCGTATAATATGTGATGGACACGCGGGATGGGAAAATAACTTCAAAACGACTTCCGATGACTGCTCCTAAGGCACTACTGAAGGGTGAATCATTTTAACATACTTCTGTGTGTGTATATGTGTATCTATAGTATTGCCTTTGAAATAACTCAGAGGTATATAATGGTTTTTTTAAGTGAATGTTTTTATTTATAAAATTAAATATGAAGCAAAACATAAAATACGTATTAGGATTTTTACAGTTGCCCTGTTTCTTAATCAATATTTTTGCATCATTTCAGCAATGAAATGAAACATCAATGACTTACCACCACAGTCATATAAAAAACCATAACTCTGGGCTGAACAAAATGTTAAGAAGTTATCCACCTCTAATTAACATCTTTTCTATCCACACCACAATATCCAAAATAAAATCTATAGAATCATCACACTGGTGAGTGGAATCAGTCTACAAGTATGGCTTAAAATTCACTTCAGCACAATATAAACAATACTCAAAAAATATTCCTGAGTAAAATGTGACCACAAAGACGCCATAAACTTGCTGAAAATGATGAATCTATATTTTGGTCAGCTAAGCAATAATAATAATAATACTGCAAAGGTTCTGCGGTTTACTAGAAACTCAATTACAAATTATCTGAGGTGAAACTCGAGTTATTTAGTAATTACATACTTAAAAATTACAAGCATGAGGTTTTCATACAAATGAAAATATGCAAAGTGGTTTGGCTGATCAAGACAGATGAATTTCCTTTTAATAAGGAAAAAAATTAGGCAAAAGCCATTTTAAAGGCAGTACTGAATACCTTTAAAAGAACTCTTAGGAAATCATTCAATTCTTAATTGTTTGCCTTGGTCTCACATCATTTGCGAGCTGTTGCAGGAAAAAATTCAAGTCTCTGCACCATTAATATATTAGTTAAACAAATGTCTCTTGAATATCCACTATGGGCCAGATCCTATCCTGTGTTCTAGAAACACAACAATAAATAAAATACAGGCCTCCATCCTCAAGGTACCTACATCTGATAAAGATGAGAAACAAGCAAACACATAAATTATATTTCAAAGTAGTAATTTATCTTTTCACAAATAAATACATTTTTTAGACTCAAATGGCCATCTTCTCCAACACAGCACAGTTCTCATTCTTGGGACGATAATCTGTCCAACCTATCCTACATTTTTCTAGGGAAAAGAGTTTCTTCCTCCTTAATCATCTTCCTGCCTTCCTACAAAAATCCATCTTGAGTTAAATTAACAATTTCATGAAGCATGTACCTCAACATTACGTAGAAAAACCTACCTGTAACTACAAAAAAAAAAAAACACCTGTACTCTCCTTTTCTCTATCAGAATGGCTCCACACACTTGCTTTTTACAATCTTACACATTAAATACTAACGTTTAGCTTAAGAATGTGTTATTGCCTAATACTAAATGCATTTCGTGGTTTTCAATTGTTTCTTGACACCAACACTCATGAACTGTCCAAGGGACAGTTTGGGAACCACAAAGGGCGGGGCTCCGGCCACGGCGAACAGTCGGAAGTCATAAACACGACATTGTCTCCGGTCATTTCAGCTGTGACTTACATTCATACCCAGACAAACCAGATGAAATATGTCGCTTCAGGTCAGCTCTGATAGATCCCTCAGAAATATCAACATTATTGCTTTTATTTTATTATATAGCACACTTCATAATTGTATGCTACAGAGTACAATAAAAACTCCACTACACGGCCTGAGTACTTATTAAACAGGTCAAAAGTTACTATAACAAATAACTTGTCCCATGCAGAGTCCATTAATAACATATCTTGTTGTTGCTAAGATAAGGACATTTTTTTAAAAGACAAAAATTAAGGGCAACAAAGGAGAAACACAGAACAATTTGAAATCTTTACGGATCCGACTTTCCTTTTTCAGATTTCCTTACTAGAGTAACAGACAACTCCCACATCTAACTGCAAACACACACCAACTTTGAAATAACAAATTAAAAAATTGGGATCAATAAGGAAAGTGGAAGATGGGATAACTAAGAGTATAAAGAAACAGCACAACTGCTATCACTTATTATGTTATATTATATTGTAAGTTTCCAGAGAAGATGGCCATCAACAGTCTCCAGACAGGCGGGGTAGTAAGAAACCGCACACAAGCAGTGCCAACCTCTCAAAGATCCTATCGGCCGAAGTGACAAACGTCTATGAAGGGAATGCCGAACTCAAAGTCCAGTGAAAACAGCCGATGACTAGTTTCTCAGGATAGGTGGTATAGTCACCGCTCTGCTGTGCAAGGCAGATGCTGCCAATAGATAAAATCAGCTGAATTTGAAGCTGACCACTGCAGGAACAAAAATGGAAAACAGTGAATAGAGGAGATTAAAAAGGGGAGAAAAGAAGCTAATGATATTTCGTGTATCCCAGGAAATTTATATCATCAGTAAACAATGGAAATGAATGCTTTGAAGTCAAGGTTAACATTAATGGATAACTGGGTGATAAAAAGTGAATATTTTTTTATTATTTCTATTACCTGGAATGAAGGAAGGAAAAATGAAAAGGATAGAGGGATGCAGGGAGGAAGGGAGGAAAGAATAGCCAGCCGGCACAACTCCAAGGAGATTGACGCTGCACAGGCAGACATAAAAGGTTTCGCCATCAACGTAAAATATGAGTAAATACAATTAAGCAGCAAAAGTACATGGACAAAAAACTCAAATACTCAGTTCATGTTTTTCCACAAAACCTAAGATTTGATATGAACTCGCAATTTTCATATGCTCTAACGTTTGACATTACTGTGAAGCAAACTCACATTCTTGTAAGTATTTAGGTAGGAATTGCTTACGTATTCTCTTTTTCATTTAACTAACAACCTACAATGCTTACATTTTTTCCAGAATTTATTATCCATTTGCCTTCGTGGGAATCAAGATAATTAAAAGGAGACACTAGGTGAGTTACAGATTCACCAGGACCTAAGCCAGTGCCCAGCACCTGACAGGTACTCAATAAATGGACAGAACTGAAAAATAATTTTGATTTTTTCTTTACTTTGGTCTATCAAAGTTAAGTATCTATGAAACACTTGTAAATATTACAGAAAAATATGAAATAAGACTCAAGAACTAGTAAATATAGTCTAGAGGGGTAATTATTCCCTAAAAATTAGCAGAAGGAAACAACTTATTCATAAATCACATTAATCGGTGTTTCAGCCATCTGAAACATGTCGAATATTAGCATCTGATGCGCCTGTGAATAGTCACTGCTACCGGTGTTCAAGAAATGCTGTAATTGGTTTAAATCGGCTTGGCCCATCTGTCTTTAATACTCTTATTACAAGGCAGTAAGCAGAGAACTATTAGCGCTGCAGTATAAGCTGTAAGATCTTTACCTGTTCTTAAATCATTTAAAAATAATGAGAGCTTTAGCCTTTATCTAATTAACGAGTGCCTTCTTTGAATTAGAAAAACTGTATCATTTAGCCCACGGTTGTTTAGTAAATTGGCTTGGCGGCACACACGCTAATGCAGGGTACAGTTCCAGTGTCTTGTTCCTGGCTTCTTATTACTTGAATTATAATTCAATGATCACCTTAGATCATGGGCTATTCATAAATCAGAAGCCTGACATCAGATGAAAAATTGTATTAATATATGAAACTTATTATATAGTACAAACTGCTCTCTTGATAAATTACATTGTTCAAACTTGACAATGATTGCATTTAAAACATTATTCCTGTTTGCTGTTTTACAGACTGAAACCTCTTCATGAAAAATTTACAATGCTCCTCTGTGTTTTGGAGTCAGAGGGCAATAGTAGCAAATGGCAGACAGAAACCATACTTTAGATTTGCTGGCAGCCGCAGAGGACAGAAAACACTTCTAAGCTAGGAGGAAAGCCCTCAGCTGCACTCCCAGGATCTCCATTTCTGATTTTATGAAGATACTAATTGTCCTCACCAGCAGAAGCGTAGTAAATAATAAAATTTTAATTTCAGCTTACTGGATTGCTTTCTTCTCCTATATAGGTGTTGCAGAGAAATTTATAGTCATAAATGTTTCACAGAAATTTATAGTGTGAGAGGAAAAAATAAAGGGGCAAACCCATGAAGTTTAATTTGAATTGCGGCCGGGCTCCTTAGATGATGCGTTATGACAAATGCTTTTCGCCAAGGCTGACTGGGTAACTCAAGCTGTAGTTCCATATTATTTACATTAATTACATGAAGGCGGCTTTGTTAATGGTACATTCCGGTGTGGGTCGCAGCATGATATGCTAATGATCTAAGAAAAATCTGCATCTCCAATATTTATGATAATTTGTAATAGGAAAGAGGGTCGCTTTTATTTCTTTCTCCTTGCTAGAATAAAAAAAGTCAGTGCAAAACAATTTTACTCAGAGAAGAAAGGAAAAAGTTCTAATCACCAAGACATTTAAGTGTTATAAACAAAAGGGAAGACTCTTATTGTTAGGGGTGTTGTCATGGCTTGTGACAAAGTGATAATATGGCAGTTCGGTGTGAGGTGTGTATCAAGTGGAATTGCATGGGAGAAAGCAAAAATGTAAAGTGTAACTTCCATCACCAAATTATCTCCTGTTATGATGTGTTCCCACTCTCCCTTCTCACAGCTACCCTCAACAAGAAAGAAAAAAAGCTTCAGAGGAACACAGTTAATTTACACGAAGCTGCATTCATTATATGGGAGGCCATTATGCTAGAAGATACTTGATACTTTTACAAAATCCATCATAACTTTTCAGAAACTTATAGTACGAACATATAATCCCCAAGATTGAAACTGCAAAAACATAATAATGTATATGTTTTAAACATCCCCATATTTTATTCATATTATTTCTATTATAAATTATTCTAAATTTATTAAATGCTAAAAATAATAATAATTTCACTATTATGATTTTATTGAGTATAAAAACTAAGAGACAAACTGTTCAAAAGATGAAATATATTTGAAAGACCAAAGCTTTTGTGATTAGTAATGTTTAAATTATGAAACCTACATTTTCCAAAGACTGTTTAACAATTTTAAACACATGACTTGTTTTATTCCTAGGAATCAGGTTTTTAATTTCCTTTTTGAACAGTAAGCATCAACAAAGCTCAGATATTTTTTGACATGACAAAGTTACATATTTTCAAATTAATAATGCCCTATTATATTAAGTTCCTATATAAATGTATCCTATTCTGCAAAATTGAATAACAAAAAAATCTTAGGAAAAATCTATAGGTAGGGTGCTTTGCAAATGTTTCATATTAAAACTAGAGCCCAAATTCTGATATATCGATAAACTTTACCTCACAAGTTATTAGTATGTTGGGTTTTTAAGTCATTTTAAAATATACTAACAGCCTAAGTTTCTAAGATGATAACAGCCTAAGTTTCCAAGATGATAATTTTTAAAAACAGTAATTGGGTTTTCTAAAGACTAGAATTTGAAAACAATATTGATTGGGAATCTAAAAATCTGAGGAGGAACATTAATCTGTAAATTGTTAATACGGGGTTTAGATATTCTATGTTCAATATGATCAGCAAAAATCAAGACAGTGGTTACCTCTGGAAACAGGAAGAGGACGTAATTAGGGAGACACACACAGACCACTTCAAAGGTAATGGTGATGTTCTGCGTCTGTGGCTACATGAGAGTGACACAGCGGGTGGTACCTATCATTATTTGTGATGATATTTATATGTCCTCCACATATTCCGCAGAATACACAAACAATGTATACACACACACTGCGGATATATAACCTACTATATGTAAGTATATACATAGTGTGTGTGTACATATGTGTGTTTGTGTATTCTACTGTATATGTGAAATACATATATAGAAAGAATGATATATATATAGATAATAGAAATATATATATATAAAATCATAAAAAAAATGAATTGAGGAAAACATAAATTCTGAATAAAAATTTTTAATAGAGGAGAGATGATTTTTCAAAATTTGCACAGGAAAATATATTACTATGCCAAAATAGCTAAAGCTCAGAAATGGCATGTGGCCTCATAAGCTAATGTTTATTTTATAGATTCAAAACATGTTTCTTATAAAATGAAAAATAGTATTTCTTACAAAATTACCAATAGTTGTTACAGCACAAATAGAATTTTGTAAAGGCATCATTCATGTCCATATAGGTAGCTAATCATATGCTAATTAATAGAGACATTTCTCAGAGGGAAACACTGTAATCAAAGAATTTTAGAATGCCACATAATGTTAAAAATTATCCAACACACTTATTTTATAAATCACAAAACTAAGAACTTTCATATCCTTAAACTGCTACATTACAGAAACACCTAGTTCTTTTGCCCCTTCATATAGGGCTCTTTTAATCATAAAACACTGCCTCCTATATCCCTTATCCTAGGAGGCAAACACTTCAGACTCAAGACATTAAACCACTCAGGTTGATCCAGGAAAGAACCCTAACAGACTGAGCTGGGCTGGGCTCACTCACTCATCCACAAAACATTTATAGACAATCAAATATACGACAGGTAATATTAAGAGATCTGGAAATTAAATAATGAACAATTCTGCCATAAAGTCTTTTAAAATTGTTGAATGGCTTCCAAATAACTGATACCCAAACTCCTTACCATATCTCTAGGAACTGAGACAATCTAGGCCCTGCTCACCTCACCAACCTTAACAATTGCTATCCTCCTGTTTACCATGGGCCAGCCACGTTTGCCTTCTTACTGTTCATCAAACTTGGAATGTTTATTTCCTTAATTTGTAGATGGTTCCAGTGGGTGGGTGGATGGCCACAAAGATGGATGGGCAGATGAATAGATGGATGGATGGATGAATAAACAAAAAGTCTAAAAGTGACACAGACAAGTAAACCAACAATGACAATATACTGTAATAAGTAAAAGGACAAAAGCAAGCTTGGTTTTGAGAGCCAGAGAGAACAAGAAGTGGTATATTCTTTGAAATGAAGGAGATGTGAGTTGTGCTTAAAGTTTAATGTTAAGTTATACTTGAAATTTAACATCCAAAGCCCATTAGGTTCTTTAAAACTCATGAAAAAGATTAAAAATAAAAGTTTGTCAGCAGCAGACTCACAGAACCCAAGAATGGACTAACAGTTACCAAAGGGAAAGGGACTGGGGAGGATTGGGGGGAGGGAGGGAGAAGGGGAATAAGGGGCATTACAATGGGCACACATAATGTGGGGTTGGGGGGGCACGGGGAAGGCAGTGTAGCACAGAGAAGACAAGTAGTGACTCTAGAGCATCTCACTACGCTGATGGACAGTGACTGTAGTGGGGTATGTGGGGGGGACTTGATAATGGGGGGAATCTGGTAACCACAATGTTGCTCATGTGACTACATATTAATGATACCACAATAAAATAAATAAATAAAAGTTTGTAACAAGGCCTAATTATGCTAAGAAAACAACTCTGGTTTATATCTTGAGATGTCTCTGGTCACTTGGACAAATCCATTCAGAGGTGCAGGATCTATTTTTTTAGTGACAAATATAAGAATCACATATAATTGAATGTGTAAGAAATAAAATCTCCTCCTAAGCACCTTGGTTCAATGAACAAAAGCTACTCCATCTGTTAATTGGGAAACAGAAAGCTTTCTACAATTTACTCTATAAAACATGAAGCCTATAAAAAAGTATACTCAGAAATCACAGTATTTATGAATTGTCACAAAGTCAGTAGCTGGCGAACTAGGAGCATTAACTGCAAACTCTCTGACAATTCAGATATGACAAAAGTCATTCTGATCTAGTATATAAAACACATACAAGCTTTTGATACATTCTTTCCCTTTTCTAAGGACAAAAGTGGACACCTCCTCAGCAAGAACAATTCCCAGCCAACACTGTCAACAATTGGAAATTAGCCACAACTTTTCCCCCTTAGGGAACCAAAATTTAGATAAATTGTGATATTAATAAATTTGACTAATCCATCAAACTATAAACATCTGAAATTTGTATAAGAGAAACAGAAACATACACCTAATATAATTCAGAACACTTTAATGAATGTATTTCAGATGCAAAATACTCCTTTCCTTATGTAAATTGAGCACCATGCCACAAGACCTTAAAAATTATTTACAACTGATTTGTTAAACAGCCTTGATAATGACTTATAACCTGTTCTTCAGAATAGCTATCCGCTACCACATTATACTCTGTAATTTAGACAAGTATGTAAGTCAAGTTCACCTCTTTCTTTGTCCTACATTGTTGAGTAAGTATTTGATAGAGATTTCATACTGTGAGAAAGCAAAAATATTTTTTTTAATGATAGTTCATGTTTACCTCATTTCTGGAAATCTGAATTAGGCAGTCTCACTAAATTACAGAACTCAGAAGATTAAATTACAAAGTCTGAGGGAAAAAAAACTGTTCAGAAATAATGCCACTATAACCAAAATGTAACACTTATAGGAATTTTTAAAATATTCTTCATTCTTATAATTCCAGAATTTGCTCCAGACTTACTATAGAAATGTTAAAACTATCTGCTTGATACATCTAGTTGCCGGTGTAAAATAAAAAATAAGTAATATTCCCCTTGTTAAAAGTTATACGTATTTCTTATACCTGTTTAAATAACTCAAGGCTAAAAATTTCAAAAATAACTCTAATACAAAAATAAAACCCCAGCACATATGTGTGAGTGCAGGTGAGCACACAGGTGTAGGCATGGACACAGAGAGCTCTTGTGCTCAGACAGTGTTGTGACTCCCTATGCTCTGACACTGAAGGTCCCCGTACTTCCTGCTGATGCATGTGCTTCACTCAGAACAGGCGACGACCACACTCTGCAAACACTGGGGGGCTGCTCTGCAGTGCGCGCCCACTGACGTTGCTAAGGACCGTCCTCGGGACTAAAACAGTTGCACATCCCTTCTTGATAGACTGCTCTGAATTTTGTTCAAGATGTCCTAATGTTTTTGACAAGCTGTACAAGTCATATATTTCAGCAAAATTTCCAAATTAATGCTGAGAGCACTTTACAATGTTTTGTTCTGTATTGTTCACTCTTGCTGATTGTGTCCTAAATAATAAACCATGGCCTCCAGCGATTTTTCTCAGAATGTTTATGATGAGAACTCATTCATCTAAATCTGCTGGCCAGTAGAATAAAATAAATCAAGAATTTCCCAAATATAACAATATTTGTGTTCAGTAGATAATTGATGACTGCAGCTGCACTAATTAAAACCCATCTGAGTTTCATTAATCTTGGTCAGCAGGACCAATCGCCGTGCACCACACCTCGTGCAAAGCGTTTGCCCTTGCATGCAGGTCACACTCAGGTGGGCCCTACTCCTCCTGAACTTCCCGGGATGATGTGAAATATTTCAATTTAATATGTATGGTAAGCATAACAAGCAACTATGTGGACAGTGAGGACATACTTGTAATTGTCAGACTCTTAATCACGAAAAGAATATAATTTGTATTGGGGTAGCATTTTTATTATAATAAATACATTCTGCTTTTTAGAAAAGAAAGAAATGTGTTGGTAACTTGTGGTTGAAGTAACTACTTACAGGGATAGCCACCTGGCATGATACTCAGTGCCTCATAGATGATACTTGCTGAAATACTAATACCACCCAGTGGCAACTGTACAATGTCTAGAAAAAACACTTGAATGTAAGTTCTGTTGTGGTATCACTGCCATACCTGAGTTTATAAACACTTGTAAACCTCTACTACATGAAAATTTCTCTTCAAAATGGATGTTATCAGGGAACCCCAATTTTCCATGCAAGCCAAAGAACATCATCAGTAGAAGTTGGCAGACATGTGCAGTCCTTATCACGGGAACTGCTCTTACTAACGTCTGAGTTACTATCCAGAGACACAGTTCAGATCCTAGAGAGCAGCAGCTCCTTCACTGAGGGAGTATTGACTGAGAGGCTACAGTGCGCTTTCAGACCCTCTCTGATCCAGGCACTG
Organism: Phataginus tricuspis; assembly: GCA_029783875.1. Taxonomy (NCBI): domain Eukaryota; kingdom Metazoa; phylum Chordata; class Mammalia; order Pholidota; family Manidae; genus Phataginus; species Phataginus tricuspis. Next base: position 40,682,846 of record JAQQAC010022866.1, on the reverse strand, counting down.
ATGACACACAGTGGACAACACACCCCAGTCTCTGCTCTCATCCACAGATTTTTCTAGTGGTTGCAAGAGGGAACAACTTAATAAATATGTAATATATCATGTGGTGGTGCTACGAAGATAAATCAAGGATGGGGCAATGGGTGGTGGTGAGGCTGGTGCTGAGAGAAGACCTCTCTCAGGATGGCCTGTGAGCAGAAACCTCAGGGAGCTGAAGGCATCAGCCTTTATTCGGACAGAAACCAATGAGGACAGGATGAACAGCGAGACTTGGGTGCAATCAGACTAATATATTTAACAAAGACAAAATTTTCAAATAAGCTCATACATCAGGCCCAGGTTTCTCTCACCAGGGTGGGGTACAGGTACTGGAATATTGGTACAAGGGGGGAAAACAGGCAAAATAGTGAACTGCTTGCCAGAAAGTATAGAGAAGTATGAAAATGGCATCATGAACATCAACTTGAGGGCTGCAAATCAGAGTTTCAGAAGCTGGATATTAGAGTTTTCATATTTCATGGAAACATCTAAAGACCTATGCAAGAAACAAACCAAAGGAAAAGAGAATTTGGATCACAATAAAATCTTTCCTTTAGAGTCTTTAAACAATTTTTTGATAAGTTTTAACTAAAATATTTAGAATGTAAAAATAAGATAGATTTGCATCTAAGTAAAAGAGATGAAAATGCTAAATATTTGTGGAGGTCAGTTAAAAAAGCTCCCTAAAAAGTACTTTAACTTCCAACAAAATAGACACCATCAATGCAACAACTTACCATTTCACCTAATAGCTATTCTATAACTTCAGGTATAACTTCCTGAATGTGGCTATTTTTTCCCTTTAATTCTAACATACTGCTTGATGCCCAGAAGGGTTCCTTATGTAATGAGTAGCCTCTTTAGAGACAAAAACATTACTTATTCATCAATAAAACATGCCAAGAACAGTAAAAATAAAGTCTGTTTTGTTAGTTTATCTTGTATGCACTAAATGTAAACCAGACGCCACACAACCAACTTAGCAATAATCCACGGCTTACAAACAGGCTTGTTCAACAAGCAGATTTCATTCTTACTATTCCCTTTGGAAATCAGCACTCATTTCCCCCAAGAAAAGTGCAAAACATACTAAGATTTCAGAGCACCTCCCTGGTCTCTTGCTCACGACCTCCTAGTTGGAATGTTTACTGTCTAAGTAGGTACCCAGTGGCATTAGCGGTGTACTGAACACTTAAGAGGTTGGGGTCCATATCACCTGCACTGTCCTGTTTTGCTCACCACTGCACAGGTATGTTACCACCCAAAGCCAACCACTCCCCCTGCCCCAACAAAACCATCAGACCACTCCCCCCACGCCCACCAATTGATCACTCCCCCACCCCACCCACAAGCTGACCACCCCCACCACCCCTACCCCTCCCGACGCTGTCCAGGAACACAAAGCTTTCTCACTTAGACTAGACACTCAGAAACTTTTATCTGTGGTCTCATTCACTCCTCATAATGCCCCTATAAGGTAGACACTTAGAAAAGAACACTATGACTAAAAAAGCAAAGTAATCTGCTGAAAATCATACAAGAAGCACCACCTACAAAAAGTGCCACCGTAGGAATCCAGTCGAATTCATGTGTGACCACATGGCCATGTTCTGCCACTTCAGGATGAGGCAGAATTTTCAGACTAGAATACACGTGTGAGAGTCTTTGAAGACCATCTAATATTCATGCATATATTATGAAAAGTCCCAGCATAGTTAAGAGACTTGTCATGGTAACATAGCTTTTAAGCAGCAAATGTGGAAACAGAAATCAGGCCTTCTAAACTCCTATCAGAGATCTTCCCACCTTAATGCAGTGGGAAAGGCCAGCACTTCTGGAAGACAGTGTATGCACCATGGAGTAGGAGAGTGAAAAAAGACGTCAATAGCCTTATGAACAACTCTTGCTGATGTCTTTCTAATGATCACTATTTTATGACTTGGAGATATATAGTATAAAATATTTTACCAACTTTATATTTCTTTTGTTATACTTTCCAATTTTCTAGCTTCTACAAAAAGCTGAAGCAAAGGATACAATGTTGATTGAAACCACCCATTCAACAATTAAATAGGAGGAACTGCTCATAAAATTGAGCACACTGTTTCATCCTTTCCTGTCATAAAGGTATTTGCATGCACACCCCACATAAACCACCAAAGCCTCGTGTGGGCTTGTTCTTCACACGACTATTTACCCACAAAGTCCACATTAGCAAAACTGACCAACAGTATCACAAACACAGCCTACTAGTCACAGGGGTGAGGGGAGTGCTAAGCCACTTAAACCAGAGAAAAATGGCAACACGGCTGCCAGCAAAACCAGTTTAAAATCCACTTACAAATGATAGTCCCAAAGGACACTTCTCTATGAGGTGACAGTGGCATCTATGTCTACAGATTGTCTCTGACCAGAACCAACTTAGAAAGCTTCCAGCTTCCCTACACTTACTTGCTTCCCTTATATTAGAGACCACAGATGCATGGCTTTTCTTTCTTACAAATCTGGTTTTATTTCCTGCAACTTCTTCCAAATCTAAGATTTCAATTTCCTCCAAAAAACACGCAAAACTTTCTAGTTAAGTATCACCTGCTGATGACTGTGTTTTCTTCAAACCATTAATAAACTTGCTTAGTACTTGAAAAGGAATTGACATGCACCGTGACAATCTACTGGCCAGTTCTTCTCAACATTTTACAATTCAAATCATTATAAGGCTTTCTTCCTGGTCTTCAGAGATGTTTCAAAGAAACTGGTAAGGTCAGAAAACAATTTACACCAGTGAAAAAATCCTGTATGAGTATAGGATTGTCACACTACAATGTACACACATTTAAAAGCAGGTATCTTTTTAGAAACAAATTGAACTTGAAACTAGAAAAAATATGGTACCTCTAAATTGAAGATTTTCATCAAAAATCTAACTGAAAAATACAGTCAGTGCACACATAAAAAAAAAAAACACCTTAACTGAGTGGGGAAAATAAAACATAACATGGAAAAATATTCCCAAAAAGAGGTCATTCTGAGAGGTGGTGGAGTTTCCTTAACTTTTAATGTATTTAAGAAGTATCATGAAATAAACAAGATTTTTAAATGGAAAAAAACTTTTTATTTTTCTATAAAAATTTTTTTAGATTTCCATGAGAGGTTTCAGACTAGAATTCTTTCACTGGCTGGAAGAGAATGTAGTCACACATTGCACTTTGCTAACAGCAATCACATATACCACACGCTGCCGACCTTCCCCTCCGCTAACCATCTACCACAGCAGTGTTAACAATACCAAGGGAGAGGCTGTAGGAGGAGTTGCTTCCACCTATATTTCCACTGGCTGTTGCTTTCTCATATTTGTCAATATAGAAAAAAATGATTTTGTTTAAGTCTTCAGTTTAAAAAAATGCAAACCAACAGGGATTTTCATTCTTGGTAAACGTCATAGAAACCTGAAGCCTCATGAATTCTAAGCTTAGGGTTTCTGAACTGAAATTCAGAATTTGAGGACAGCAGTATTAAAGAGGTCTAGAGAAAGATATAAGGCTAAATATTTTTCAACTAAAGCCTGGGGAGATAAACAAATAGAAGACACAGTATATAACCACAATGGAATATTACTCAGCCATAAAAAAGAATGAAATCATGTCATTTGCAACAAGATGGATGGACCTAGAGAGTAGTATGCAAAGTAAAAGAAGTCAGACAGAGAAAGACAATTATCATACAACTTTACTTACATGTGGAATTTAAAAAACAAAATAACACCCAGAGAAAGACTCATAAATACAGAGAACAAACGGGTGGTTGCTACAGGAGAGGCAGCTGGGGGCTGGGTGAAACGGATGAAGGTGATCAAGAGATACAAACTTCCAATTATAAAATAAGTCATGGGGATGACAGGTACAACACATGGAATATAGTCCATAACATTGTGATAACTTGGTAGGGTGACAGATTACTTCACTTACTGTGGTCGGCATTTCATAATTAAAATAAATGTGGAATCACTGTGTCATATACCTGTACAACAACTAAAAAAAACCCACATATATGTCATCTATACTTCCACTAAAAAAAAACAAATAGAGGCTGATAGAGAATAAACTACAGATAATATCAGAATCATGATTTCTGTTAAATCTTGCCCCATCTATACATCATTCAAAGCTTTGATCCTCGATGTTTATGCTTAAGGATTATGGGGAAAACATTATTTTTCTGTTCTTGTTTTTGGTTATTTTGCTTATTTTTTCCTATTAAGGAAGCTAGGAACTTAAGTGTAAATGTAATTTGATCTCTACTATACAAGAAAGAAATGGGTTCCTCAGTCCCTGAAGCCCGGATGCCTCCCAGAAGAACATACTGAGAGCATTATTATTAGAAAACTGCAACAGCACAAACAGAAGAACTTTCTGTAAGTGACTTTTGAAAAAATAAAGATTTTTATGTTCTCAAAAGGTGTTTGATATTTAAAGGAAAATTTTGACGTCTGTAAAAAGGTTTTAACTACTGAATAAGCTCTGACATTGTAAAGTTTATTACTGCAATGTCTCCCCACACTGTATCTGAACTGGTGCTAGCTTAAGCTGTGAGGAATGACTACACCTGAAATTACTGAATATTAAGATTCTATAACTATATATTCTTGTGTTTTACTAAGATTTTAGAAGATGGTAATAGGACTTTTTTGAACATCCATTTTCTCCCTTCTGATTCACTAAAATGTGTCAAAAATAATTTCAGATGATTCATGAAGTTCATTAGATAATTTCCTAAATACCATACATTATATATAAGACAGCTAAGTTAATATGTATTTGTTCAAATTTCCAAGGAATTACTTTACTTAGATTTTGAGCAGTTACGTTTACTAGCTCCTCTGACAATCTAGAACCTCATTTCCAAGTGTGTGGGGCTGTTTTCCTGTATTAATAACCAATTTTAAAAATCAGGTTGCTAGTACCACTACTTTAAAATTAATTGCATTAGTTTTATCTCCTAATTTATAAATGTATTTACTTGTATCTGGTCGTACTTATTTTTCTAACATACTTGTAAAAGGGCTCTTAATTCCACCTTCTGGAAGAATTAACTCAGGCTGTTTTGTTTAAACTCAACTTTTTTCTTTCTAGAATTTCATTGTATATTTTAGAACTTTTCTTCAAATGGCTTAAGATTCACTAAAACTTCTAGTTATACCATGATTTCTTTTTGTTGTTGAAATGACTTAGAAATACAATAAAATAATTAACTAGAATTTTCTTTTTTCAATGCCAGCAAAAACCAAACAAAAAGACTTCTTATAGCCATGACCCTGACTATAATGAGCAAAAAAGTAAGCTACTACCTTCTTGCATGAGGAAAATCATGTTTTCTTAATGCTTTTTCCAAGTCAAAAAGTTGCAGAAACAAGTTCTTGCTCTCTCCTTCACTCCTGGATTTGGGTAGAAGACTTCTCCGAGAAGGTCACCATGTGTATAACCAGCGCAGCTACGTGTTCCCGCACACATTTACACAACATGAGCCTGAGAAGCAGGTAGTTAGCATCACTATGATTTCATGGCTGTTAGGTGCCTTTTGATTATTAGAAATTTTAAGTTACAAAGAACAGACTTAAGGTTGACTAAAATTAAGTAAAAGTGCCCCACTCTCTCAGGGATCTCTTCTGCCCTTCCTGTCACCTCCTGTGCCTGGCCCCCTGGCAGCAAAATGTCCTGTTCTCTTTATGTGGATCACAGATGGCCTGAGCCACATGTTCTACCCCAGCATCATCAATCAGGGTCACCTGGCCCTCTTCCTTCCGGGATCTCACGCCAGAGCTCACTTCCCAGCATCACTCGCGTGAAGATGTGCCTGTGCTTGGGCAGTTTGCTCTCTTGCCATGGGTACAGGGGACCATCCAGGGCTAGTTTAACTTCAAAGATCCTTTACTAGCTAACTTTCCAACCTGTATCATGGTATACATTGTAGACCCTTCCAGATTTCTTAGAAATAAAGACCTTAAAAGAGCATTTTCTTATCTTTTTTCCTCATAGAGTTTCCCAATTTGATGATTCTAAACGTAGATTCTATATCCGTAATTTTAAACATTTACATTTTAATAAATTGAAAATTTCTCAAAAAATGTCAGATTTTGTTCTCAATATTTCTTATAAAAGATACTACTATTATTTAACATAAATATATGTCTTTTTGAAGTATATATCAAATCTCAGAATAATTTAATATTCCAACAGCCATTATGAAATAAACATACCATCCAACCTAATTTAGTCATTTCTATTTCCTGTGTTAATGGTAAGAACACATATTATATAAAGGAAAACAAGAAATCTTTTGTGCCTTAAAGAACCTACAGTCCAGAAAGAAACTCAATTTCCCAAAAGAGAGGCTGTGCTCTGCCCAGGCGAGCGCCCGACCCTCAGGAACACAAGCGCTTGGGGGGGCCTGTGTGCACTTGCTGGAGCCCAGGGAGGGCTCCAGAGGGCCTATCAGGTTGACAGTAGCTTTCAGCCATGTAAGGAGGTGGGAGAAAGCAAGGAACAGTCCAGGAGTTGAAAGGAATTCAGTGTGGCTGTGGCCCACAGGGATAGGAGGGAGGCAGAAAAAGGTTAAGACTCAGGAGGTAAACAGGGTCAGGTCACAAAAGCTCTTTAGACCACAGCTTGAGATCTGAGCTCTGAGAGATCTTAGAGTATAATTGTTTTAAATTTAATTTTCCTAAAATTTGACACTTCTGTCTATATACTTGATATCTTAGAAATCTTCTTCTGCCCTATATTTAATATTTAAGCTAAACTGTATATTTAACAAAAGATAAAATTAGGATTTTTTTCAGGCATTTATTGAGGTTATTACATATTTACTATTTGAGGTATTATAAATAAACACAAATGGAAATCAAAGGCTTATCCCTTCAAAGGGCTGCATTAGCCTGTGAGGCAAGGTCTGCACCCTCACTCAAAACTCAGCAGATATTTATTCAAGTGTTCCAGCCTAGATCAAAGTGACAGCAGAAGAAAAACATAAGGATTCTCTGGGTACAGTCTCATCCCTCCAGGGTAGGTATAGGTTTATAGAGATTGTATTTCATAGTACTATTAAGTCAGATTTTATTGTTATGGGCGTATGAAGAGTGTAGACAACAGAATTCCTTCTCTTGGCTGCTAGAGTCTACATAACTCTGCTATCATTACTTCTTTAAATAAATGAAAAAGTAAAGGTGGAAGGATAAGGTATACTTTTATTAATTTTCTTCTCAGAGATGATCTCTCTTTTGGACAAGATCAAGTTTGTATCAAGGTAAAAATTATATAATTTTCATGTTCAACCCCATGTGCAAGTCTTGATCTGATTAAATTAAAATGATCAAAAAAGATAGGCAGTTTCAAATTAGTAATTATTTTTACTAATATGGCTCTTTGGCTTACTTTAGCTGAGCTGATTAATTTCTAATGAAGATGAAGCAGCAAGTACTCAAAAAGTAGTAATTATGAGAATTACTACAGACACAAAAGTATTATAAAACACATAGTCTCATATACTCATTCGTCAACAGGTTATTTTTTTGGCATCACTATGTCTCATCTCAGCTCCACAGATCAATGGAGGGAGCATATTTACATCTACTAGACCAGTGACGAGTTAGTATTAAATTACACAGATGAAGAATAAAAAGAATGATATATATAAAATAAGCAAACATTTCTAAATAGCTCACTGGACAGGTCAAAGTAAATGGAAATGAATCACACTGAAAAAAATCACTAGGGAAAAACTTCAGGAGTCAAAAGAGGTCACTTTTTCTCAAAATATATACTAACAGTCTAAGGAGGAACAACAAAAGAATACAAGGAAAAGCTGCTGAAAGCATCAATATGAACAATATTATTACTGCAATAAGTGTCATACATTATTACAAGAAAGTAGACAGAATGCATGAGTAGACAGAATTTTTAAATCTTGGACATAGTACTTTTTAGGTAAGCAAATGTGAAATAATTAATTTCAAATATGAGAAAGCACATGTAACAATGTTGTAATGGGGTTTCAAAGAGACTGTAAATTTATGCACCGATAGAGAAAAGGAAATTGGTTACTGAATTTTAGCTATCATCTTTTGCAAGTTCATCTTTAAAGAATGTACTCCATATACTGAAATTAATGACGCCAGACACAGAAACATGGAAATTCTGAACCACTAAAAAATAATTAACAACTCCTAGATAATCGAGATTTTTAAAAATGTTATTGCTGTCCAGCAGACTCACAGAACCCAAGAATGGACTAACAGTTACCAAAGGGAAAGGGTCTGGGGAGGATGGGTGGGAAGGGAGAGACAAGGGGGAAATAGGGGCATTATGATTAGCAGACACAATGTGGGGGGGGGCATGGGGAGGTCTGTACAACTCAGAGAAGACAAGCAGTGACTCTATAGCATCTCACTACGCTGATGGACAGTGACTGTAATGGGGTGGGTGGGGAGGACTAGATGAAGTGGGGAGTTTAGTAACCATAATGTTGCGCATGTAATTGTAGATTAATGTTATTGCTGTCAAACAGTTGAAATTACAGATAAAATCATCTAAGATGCACATTTTAAAAGACTGAAAGTATTTGAAACAAAAACAATCTAATTGAAAGCCACCAAGCAGCCCAGCATGCACTCACCTGGCCCCTGAACAGAAAGCCAGTGACGCCAGTGGACACAGGACAGCTGCTGACATGCTATGTCTACACTAGCGCTAGATGCCAACATCGTGAATTAAAATAACTAGAACAAAGCAATGCAAAGCAACCTTTAATAAGATAAAACAAAGCACATGAATTAAAAAAGAACTTTTTTGAATAGCTTATCATGAAAGTAAAAAGATTAGGCTATAAATCTTGGAAAGAACTTTCAACATTGCTGTTCAGGTTCACATACAAACATTAAAAAAGGAAAAGGAAGACAAAACAACACAAGGCCATCCTGCCATCAAAGCAGAATGTTCTGCAAGCAGAGAAGCCCACTCAAAGCGTCCCAGATGCAGGCGAGCTGAGCGCCAGCCAGGAACCTGACCAGATCCCAACAGCACAGGAACGTCATGGGTCACTCGGGGCCCGGAGATTCCTTAGATCATTGGCTACAACTATAGGTATCACTGCTTAATGTATGTGGAGTATTTTCAGCAGGGCCTATCTAGGCTCCTCGCTTAACAGAATACATTCTTGGGATGGCAGGTGGAACCAGGCACAGGAATGGAAGCCCATGTTTTAAGGAACACCTGGATAGAAAGGAAGCAGACACTGGAACATACCTGTTAAGAGTATTTAGAAAGAGCACAGCTAGAAATTCAACAAATATAATCGTCAATAACAGCATGGGCAATAAAAGGAAATACAAACTGCCAAAAGAAACAGCAAAATTCAAAGCAACGATCCAGGCAATTACCAGACGTGGCTGTGTCTCCCTGCCTACACTACTCGGCAGGAAAAGAAAGCAAAAATAAGGGACTGCATACATAAAGACGCTATAAAACATCCAGTACTATAATGTTCAGAATCATTTTTAAAGTCCTTTAAATTAAAGAAGGAAAAATTGAATGGAATTTTAAAATTCTATAAGGTCAAACAGGGATTTGAAGAATGATTACAAAGTAAAAATGTAACAATAATGACAGTATTACAATATTGCAACAAAAATTACAACACATGAGGTTAAAATGAACAAAATCTTAGAAACCATAAAGTTCCTATGAAACAACCTACAATGATGTTTTCAATGACTAAAACATTTGAACATACAGTAATATCTTTCCCTGCAGTGTTACACTTTCAAGCTTACTCAGGATATCATACAGTCATGGAAGGGGAAAAGTGTACAGTTAATTATTTAGTGCAAAAAGCATGTGTGAGCAGATGGCTTTATGTTTGATTTTGACAACAAGTAAGTTTAAAAATATAAATCTAATGTAATGCAATAAATTGTACTGTATGCTCTGCCTTTTAAAACTTCCCCCACACTAGCAGAGATATACAGGCTTTAATAATACATATCTTAGTAAAGTGTAACTGAGCCTCTAAATCTGGACATGTTCCCAAGTGTAGAATTAAAAGCTTCATGACTGGACTAAAAGAACACAATTGTTCCCATTCATATAATATTTTTACTCTTTTCAGATTTTCCTCATGTACTGAGCCACCCTTCTTTAAAGAAAGTAATGAGTTTCCTTAAGAAATGATGTTTAAATTTGCACAAAGAAAAAATTAAAAACCTAGAAAAGTAAAAATTTAGTCTACCTTTCAACAAAAATGTACACCAGAATTTCCAGTATTAAGAAACATCAAAAATTTTCAATCAAGTTACATTATTCTTAGCATCCTGACAAAGAACACATTTTGCAGGATTAAAAATGACTGATATCTAGCTTAAACTGCTTTTATAGAAAGGTAATGTGAAAGATGCAAGACGCAGTGCATTACCTGTGCTGACGGGCATTACAGTGGCACAACACCCAATACTGGACTTCCAGAGCCTCATAGAATGATCTATATCCAAGTGATTTGTATACAACTTTCTCTATACCATTCCATTCTTTAGGATGGAAGCATACTAGTAGGCTTATATGATGACTACTAGCATGCTATGCACTATTTAAAGGTGTACAACACAAAGAAAAGGACATACTATCGAGCTTATTTGTTACTAAAAGAATAAAGCCATTTGAAAAGTAAAATTCATTTAAATATACATGTACTGACAATTTACCAGAATTTCATATGTAAACACACATTCAAAGGGTTTTTAACTGTAAGCCTTAGCCTCTGATTATATGTTAAGGATATGTGGAAATAATATACCTTTTATTCCTTAAATTGTCTATTATTGTTCAACTATTATGTAGGAAAATGACGTTCTCTAGAAGTGTGGTCTAAGTCCACTTTTGAAGACCTTTCTGGAACAGCACTATTGCCCTCAAGATGGTGCAAACCAGGGAAACTGTTAGGGAACCTTCAGCCGGGAGTACAGGAGGAACCACGTGCCAGCAGGCACTGAGAAACCAGCCACAGAGAAATGAAAATGCTGCCATTATTTAGTTTGGATAGAGTGTACAGGGCAAGTATTCAGATAAACACCAGATGTGGTTAGATTTCACAAACATGGTAAAACAATAACAGGTCGCTGCCTAGTTCAATAAGAAACATCTCCAGAGCAGAAAGAACCTTCAGTGATAGGACTTCAAGGGTCATGAGAGCAGGGGAAGGAGATAAAGAGAAAGGCCATAGTCGCGCTGTGTTAGAAAATAAGATATACAGTTGACCCTTGAACCACACAGGTTTGAATTGCATGGCTCCACCTATATGGAGACTTTTTTCAATAAACATTTTGGAAAATTTCTGAAGATTTACTATAATTTGGAAAAACCCGACAAACTGCATAGCCTAAAAATATTAAAAAATTCAGAATGCTACGTGTATCAGGAATACGTGAAATATATGTAGATACTAGTCGATTTTATCATTTACTACCATAAAATATACAGAAATCTATTATAAAAAGCTAAAATTTAGCAAAATTTACACAAACAGACCATACATGGAGCTATTCACAGTCCTGGGAAATGTAAGCAAAGGTAAAGATGCATTATTAAATCCTAACTACGTAAAATTAACTGTGGTACACAGCACGCTACTGTAATAATTTTGTAGCCGCCTGTTGCTATCGCAGTGAGCTCAAGTTGCTGCGAGATGCTGCCTGAAATGCTGTGTAACACTAATCATCTCTACATGAGCAATCCGTCTCTCCAGTAAATTGAAGTAAAAAGTGATCTCTTGCAGTTCTCACATATTTTTCATCCTGTTTAGTGCAATACCACAAACCTTGAATAACACCACCGGACCCACACAAGGTGTCACTAGTGATACTGGAAGTGGTCCCAAGAAGCAGAGAAAAGTTGTGACATTACAAGAAAAAGGTGAACTGATTGATGTGCACCACAGACTAAGGTCTGCATCTACCCACCATTTTAAGATAAATGAATCCAGTATAAGGACCATTTCAGACAGAAAAGGAAATTCATAAAGCCATGTCTGCAGTTACACCAGCGGGTGTGAAAACCTTGCACTTGTGAAATATCTTTGTGTCACATATTAAACACACAGCTTTTATGTGGACACAGGGTCACTATAACAAGGCACAGCAAGAGAACCCAGTGTGATTTGAGAGAAGGCAAGGTCATTATATGACAACTTAAAGCAAAAGGAAGGTGAAAGATCTAGAGCTGGAGAATTTACTGCCAGCAAAGGATGGTTTGATAATCTTAGAAAGAGGTTTGGCTCAAAAATGTCAAGATAACAGGAGAGGCAGCTTCTGCCAACCAAGAGGAGATGCCACCAGACAACCACTGGGGAGACAGGATATCTGCCTGAACAAGTTTTTAATGCAGATGAAAGTGCCTTATTCTGGGGGGAAAAATGCCACAAAGGGCATTTATTAGTAAGGAAGAGAAGCAAGCAACAAAATTTAATAAGGTAGAAATGGATGGGCTACCTGTACTGTTCTGTGCAAATGCAGCCAGTTCCATGGCCAGGCCTGCCCTCGCCGGTGAAGCTGCTGACCGCCGAGCCTTGGAGGGAGAGATGGACACCAGGTGCCAGTCCTTTGGTCGTACCAGGCGGCCTGGACTATGAGAGCCTTTTCTGGATTTGTTCCATCTATGCTTTATCCCTGAAGCCAAGAAGTAACTTGCCATTAAGGGAATGCCTTTTTAAATTATTTTGATATTAGATAATTTCTCTGGTGACCCAGAACCCCATGAGCTCAACACCAAAGGCACTGAAGGGGTCAGCTTGCTCCAAACACAACTAGTCCAGCCTCCCGGCCAGGGCTTATAGGCTCTTATATAGCACACGTGGTGCTCTACGGAAAGGACTCTCAGGGCCCATAGGAGAAGCCCAGCAGGGAGAACAGCGTGGAGGTGTGGAGGGATCACACCACTGTGGATGCCACCGTTGTTACAGAAAAAGCAGTGAAAGCCATCAAGGCTGAAGCAATACATTCCTGGTGGAAACAACTGTGTCCAGACATTGTGCATGAATGACGTCACAGGATTTATGACAGAAACAATCCAGGATCTCATGAAAGTGATTGTGGATATGGCAAAACATGCAGGGAATGAAGGTATATATATATGAGATGTGGATCTTGGAGAAATTCAAGACCTCACAGACACCACACCAGTGGAACTAGCAGACAACACCTCGATGGAGGAGGAGAGTGCTTCTGAACCAGCGCCAGGTGATGAGGGGATGACACAGAGGAAGCAGGGCCAGAACACAAACTGACGTTAGACAACTGGGCAGAAGGGTCCTGGTCACTCGAGAGTGCTTCTGACTTCCTCTCCAACATGGACCCAGCTACAGCCACTGAAAGGAAAGCAAAGGGTGGACGAAGATACCATAGAGAAACATGTTTAGAGAAACGGAAAAGCAGAGTCAGACAGAAATTACGATGTATTTCCAAAAAGTTATACCAAGTGTGCCTGCCTCCACTGCCTCCCCTTCTGCCTCCTCCATCCCGTCTGCCTCCCCAACCCTCCCCAGGAACAGCGGGACCAGTGCCTCCTCCTCCTCAGCTTATTCAACATGAAGACAAGGATGAGGACCTTTACAATGACCCGTGTCCACTTAATGAGCAGGAAATAATCATCATGCTGCACAGTTAATGAACCTGCCTGTTGTCTGTGTGTCTGTGTGAGAATCTAAGAGCCACTCAGCAAGACCTGCATGAACACTTCTGCACCGCCATCGCCTAAGTACCACCACACAGAACACTGTGTGCAAGACGTGTATGGATGTGCACAGCCTACCCTTAAATAGGCCCATGATAAGTGGGATTAATATAAAAGCAATGTGTATGTTTTTTCTTACTGTTTTATAACTTTACTTTCAAAGAATTACACTACTACAGAATATGCCTCTCTCTTCCTTGAAATTAGAAAAACTGCTCATGAGCCTATCATCACAGGTGCTTTCTTAAAATCTTTAACAATGTTTCTACCACCATACTGTGAATATGACTGTAATACTGCACACCTTAAAAACTTTATGATCCATTCATTAGTGCACAGGCTAAGCTACCATGGAACGATTGTACTGACCACACTAGGCCATAAAGCAATCATATGGCTGCCTCTTCATTATCAGTGCATTAAACATTAGACCAGTAAGTAAATCCAATTTCCTCTCATTTTTGATACCTAGTGATAGTAATACATATGACATCTACAGTGTTTTGTTATCATATAAGAGAATATTGATGTCAGATCCCAACAATTCATCTTGTAAACAGACAACATAAACTTATGTTATTGATAAACACAGAACAGTACTCTAAGTGTGCTTCCTCTTCCTTATGATTTTCTTAATAACATTTTCTTTTCTCTACCATACTTTATTATAAGAATAAACATATAACGTACAAAATATGTGTTAATCAACTGTTCATGTTATCAGGGGAGCTTCTACGCAAAAGTAGGCTATTAGTAGTTAAATATTTGGCAGTCAAAAGTTATATGTGGATTTTGGGGGTGAGGGCAGAGGCACCTCCCACATTGTTCAAGAGTCAACTGTTCTGGGCTACTTTGTTACATTATGAGGAGGAGGACAGCGATCAGAGCAAGGAGCGCTACTGAAGCGCTACACGGTAAAGAAGACTGTCCTAGGAGGCACTGGGCTTGCAGGTAAACTACAAGCTGCGAAGAGGAGTGGGCTGAGGGCATGGAGGGTGAAGAGGTCTGCTGATTTAAAGGTGGAAAACACACACACTAGGCTACTGACAAGCCCATCAAACCAGAAGAGATCAGTGACGCAGGGGCTGGGGAGACCACGCCCACGCACATAAAGGTCAAATGTCCTGGACAATGGGGTGCAGTGGACGGGCTCATGGACTAACACACTCAGGAAGTAATGTCAAGACAACAGGTGACCCTGCACAGGACGCATGCAAGCAGATCTGGACCACCAGAGCAACAGACCAGAGTGATATTCCAGGTGAAGGACTGCTGCCCGAAGCAAAGGGCCACTAGCACCGGAAGTTGTTGGTCAGAGGTAGGTTCTAAGAAAATAAGAGTCTAGGTGACAACCAAGGGAGCCTAAGTGAGGGAATGCCTAGCGACCAGCCGGGCCCTCAGCACTGTTCTGGGCCCTGGATAGGGACGTAGGGCCATGTGCCCAACACCAAGTCCCCACCTGCTAGCCGCAGGCTCTGGGCAGGGGCCTTCATGTCTCCAAGCGGAATCTTCACTCCAAGATGCGGGTGATGACACCAGGGGCAGTCACGGCACCTGGCGCAGCAAGGCCGGCCTCAGCACACTCTCAAGGAATGGCAGTTATTTTTACTGTAACTCAGGCTGTTTGCCCCCTAATAGCAAGGGAGGTTGGTAAAACTTCTGATGATGGCTGGAAAATGAGGTGCCATCTCCCCCGCTGAGTAAGTTACATGGACATCAGGGAACTGCAGGCAAGCACGGGCCCCCGGCGACCAAGGCCGGACAGCAGAAGGCAGCCAGGGCCGGGGACTCACGTGGGGTTCCCTGCATGGCCCAGAGGGCTGCCTTCCAAGGAAGGAATCAAGACACTCAGCAAGCAGCAGAGTCCTGCCATGACACCGATAGGGAAAAGAAAGCACTGGGGGAAGTTTTAAACTGGCGAATGAAGCGTGATTGTTCTATACTCCACAGAGAAACCTCAAGTGGGCAGGACAGTCTGAGCAGAGGGGCTGCCATGACTGTAAAGACACTGAAAAATGGGGGGGCCAGTCAGTCTTCTGGAGTTGGACATCCAAAGCGTCAAAGTAAATGTGCAAGGCTGGTACTTCGTTCCTCTCAGCTTATAATCAGTATTTTCCTGCCCTTCATTTTCTTAAAGAACCCTTCTGTAGCACTGGGTACTACTGCCCTTCCAGAAACACATCTCTAACCATGAGCTAGCTCCTTGCCTCTATCGCTTCTCACGTAGCTCCCCAGGCCTAGAACCACACCATCACCCTATTCTCCACAAAATGTGCTGCAATTCAGCTGCACCTGAACTCCTCTATCACAATGCACTCTGCACTTCCCCAAAGTTAGAATCTAGGTTCTCTGAAGAACAGGAAACTTATCTTTCTTATTTGTAACTGTATCCTTAGCACTTACAGAGATGCCTGGCACATCCTGCTGGGCTGACAGACACATGCGGACCCTGAGTCCCGAGCGCTGTCATCTTCTGGTCAGAAGGTGCACACGTTTGGGTTCCTTGATATATAATCTATTCAGTGATGTTCCCTCTGACTCTGGAAACATCTTAACTCTTAGAATGAAAGTTAGCGTCCTCCTCTAGTGGCTTGAAAATGCCCAAATTATCCTGTAGGAAGAGCAAATACATGGAAAGCTTGTGCTCCGTGACCAAGGACCACCAGGAGGGTAGCATGGCCTTAGTGCAGGGCAGCCCGGATCCCCAGTAGCATCTAAAAGTGAGGTTCCCCGAGGCAGGCTTCAGGGCAGTATGTTGCATTACATAAAAATTAAACAGTTTACACAAGCTGTGAAATGTCGGCCTGAGGCTCTTTCTGCTCCCCAGGCTCTAAGTTTGAAAGAATGATCCTCTTCCTCCTGAAGGATCAGTTTTTCTTACTTTCTTCCCACTCAACCAACCCCAGTGATTCCTTTTCTAGTGCTCACTGCTCATTAACAAAAACATCAAATTTTCACATATTACTTAAAAATACATAATAGTGGAAAAAAATAGACTCCTCAAATATAATATATACCTGTATACTTATATATATAATTTAAACAAAATATAACAAATGTGTAATTATTTATTATACACACATACATGTTTTGTGAAAACATACAATGCATATAAATATATAGAAAACAAGTCATAAGTTTAAAAAGGGACGATTTACTCAACTATGGTAACATGTTACTATTAATGAAGGTTCGGGAGAAGATGTCCTATGTGAAATTGATGTAAATGCAAAATCCAAAACTCTTCATTGTTTCCCAGGGATTTTTTTCTTCCTACTACAACTTCAATGATTTCATCACATGTGAAATCAACTTGAAGAAAAATCATGTATTACCCCTACAGGCAGCATCTTCCTGATTTTGATATTCGCTGAGGTTATTTTTTCCTGACTATAGTTACAGACCAATGTCAAAATCAACACAAGCTGGATCTTTTTAAAATGAAACATCTCATCTACCTTGGAAAAGTAAAGCACATGAACACCGTAGTCACCGAGGTGTGGGCTCAGCTGTCGCATGCTTACGATGCAGCCTGGGCTTCTGGAAAGGCACGTCACATCTGGCCTCGCTCCTTCATCCAAGCAGCGTCACACCCGTTCTCGGGGGTGTCTGGGGACACTCAGGTCATGCTAAGCAAAGCGCTGGCATGCAGATCCTTGGAGTCCAAGTACCCTCTCTGCACCTGCAGACTCCCCAGCTGCTCACCCAGGACGGGCCAAGCCAAGAGATTTAAGCTATCTCCACAGCACCCACCACACCCTGGCGTGCTGTGAACACCTGCTGGAATGCACCTTGTGAACAGCTGGGAGCTTGTCATAGGCCACCCTGAGGACCGCAGGGGCAAAGGGAAGGCGTGTGCACAGGGCGCAGCTAGAGGCCACAACACCATCGGGGCGGGCCCGGAGCCTCCACACATGCCCGGGAGGAGACCTGCGGCCTCGCCCAACAGCGTCACAAGAAGATGGAGCACTGTGACTCGGTCACAACAGGCAAGCAGCGGGTGACCGGTGAGGACACAGACAGGGGACACTGTGCTCTCCCAAGAGTGCATCAGAAAGGAAGGAGAAGGGCTGAAGTGCGGACAAGAGGGGAGCCGCAGAGAGGGGGCTCCAAGGGAAGAGGCGCGAACGAGATTCAGGCATCAAAGGGAGGAGGCAGCAGGGCCGAAATGACAGAAGACACACCAAGGAGATGGGTGACTGCCTAAGCACACGTGACCAGAGGCAGCCCCCCGTGGAGGGGTGCTGGGCGGGCAGGGCGGGAGGCACAGACCCTGTGGAAGGCAGGCACAGTTTCTTCTCGTCTCCCCTGGTTTACTTGCCACTGGGCCGACCTCCTGCTTCCCAGGAGAATCACTGCCCATCAGGCTTCCAGAGTAGGTAGTCATTGCAAAAGAAATCCCATCAAATCAACCCACTCCATATCCTTTAATGCGCCTGCATCAAAGACTGTGTGGAACCTCTCCCAATGTCCATTCTGTCTTTTCCTCCTGGTCACAGCACATCACAGAGATCCTAGAATAAAGAGCCCACTCCCCAGAGTCTGTCCCTTCGAGCCACTGCAGAGGCCAGTGAGTAAAGTCGGGCCAATGAGACCAGCCATGCAGGACTTCTGAGAGGCTTTAAAGACAGCGGGCTCAGCAGATGGGGGCCCATCTGCCCGCCTCCTTCCAGCCTCTTCTGGCTGCGAGTAAGACGCCGTCGCTACAGCCCAGCCAGCACACTGGACCACGGGTGTCTCTGGGGAGGAAGCCCACGCCAGAATGGCGGGCAGAGAGGCCATGGCACCACGCTGCCCGCTGGGAGACTCTCCTGTGTAGGAAAATAAATCCCTTTGTGGTGTGTTGCTGCTTGGCTTTCCTTTCACTTCTCTCCCTCCCTCCCCTGCTCTCCCTCCCTGACCCTTCTTTCCTCCCACTCTCCTCCCCTGCCCCGCCTCCCTCCCTCTCTCTCCTTCCCTCTTTTCCCTCTCCAGTCTCCAAGGACTAGAAGCCTGAACCTAGTATCAACTTCCTACAACCTCCAAATCCTTGCTTTCAGAACTGTGTTCTCTGGCACTGACTCCAGCTTATGCTCACCGTACAAGATCAACCTTTCCTGAGATGCTCTCACTCTGTAGCTCGAGCCCCAGTCACTGTTCCCTGGTACTGGGGCCACTGACTCAGTGAAACTCTTAACTTCCTCACAGAAGGCTACCCCAACTCTTAAATGATTCAGGTGTCCTCTCTACCATATGCTGTCTGATAACCATGGGTTAACCTTCCATCTCCTCCACAAGTACCCCAGGATGTACATGGTGAATATGGTAAAGGTTTAGGGCAAAGTAAGTGCTAAATACAGGACTGAGCCCACCCACCCATCCATTAGAGGAGACCTGCAAGGGTGGACTGGGGGGAACAAAAATAGAGCTAGTCTGGAAACTTGAGGATGTGGTAAAGGTTTGAATAACAACATAGACTAAAAGGAGGCCGGAGAAAAGAAGCAGGGTTCTGCCGGGCTGCGTGAGAACCTTCAGCTCCAGAGAGCAGAGGGCACACACCTGCCAGAACCCCAGGTCCACATCTGAAGCCCAGACCTCCCCGAGCCTTTGATGCTCTTTCCTAGGCACTCAGCACCCCAAGAAAGGACAGAGAAAATCTTCCATAAAGCAATCAGATGCTGTCAAATAGCTAACTTAATAATGCACAATGAAGGAAAAATACTCATTACCTAAAGCTGGAAGAACTTAATGACCCTTAAAGGATATTTTAAAAACTTTAGTGGTATCTTAAATATTCAAGGTGAGAGCATAAAGTGTCTAAAAAAATGTTAATGATCTGCATTTTTCACTGAACATGCTCTAACAAAGTCACAAACGGAGGAGCTGTGTTCTGATCGTTCTTTACCTTTCCAGGTATGATTTGGCTGCTCCCAAAGGAGAAATGTCCTGAAATCATCAAAATGGCATTTAAAATTATAAGCATCCATTATACGCCTTCAAATTAATATGCTTGTTGCCAACTATTTTAAAAAATGAACTTTTAAGTTCTAGCTATAAGGAACTAATAAGTAGTGAGAGAGAAGGAAAAACAAGGAGGTATTTTAGTACAAAGAAGACTGCATAATTGGAAAAGACTCTCTCCCATTTCACATAGGACCACCACCAAAAATAAAATAATAAAATAAAATACAGAAATATTAAGTGTCAGCAAAGGTGTAGAGAAATTGCAGTCTTTGTCACTGTTGGTGGGAATATAAAATGGTGCAGGTCACTTATGGAAAACAGTATGGCGGTTCCTCAAAAAGTAAACAAAATTACCATATAATCCATCAATTCTATTCTTGGGTATATCCCAAAAGCATTGAAAGCAGGGTCTGAAACAGATATTTGTACACCCGTGTTCACAGCAGCATTTGCACAAGAGGCAAAAGAAGAAGCAAATCTAGTGTCCACTGGCAGACAAATGGATTTTAAAAAATATGGTCTATACATACAACAGGGTATCATTCAGCCTAAAAGGGAAGGGAATTCTGACGCCTGCAACCACATGGATGAACCTAGAGGACACAATGCCAAGTGAAATAAGCCATCACTAAGAGTCAAACGCTATAGGCTTCCACTTATGCGAGGTCCCCAGAGGAGCCAGATTCACAGAGACCGGAAGAGGAACTGTGGTTGCAGGGGCTGGGGACTGGACCCTTTTGCCATAAAGGAACTACCGGAATAGTGGAAAACCTGCATTGGGTCTCTGGGCAAGAGTTATTGGCAGCCTGCTTACAACTTTTCTCTAAGTTTGAAATAATTTCCAAATAAACGGTCTAACAAAGCTTCACTCAGAATGTGAAGAGTCTGGAAATGGCCTCGTCTGCCCTGTTCTCAGCTCCAAGACGGGGAGTGGTAACAATGAGCTGCTGTTCACCTGATCCATCACAGCCTGGCCCACACTGTGAGGGCTCATGATTTGGGGGTTCTATTTCTGGCATTCTCCCTGGGGAGCTGGACACCAAGTAGTAAGAAAGGCAAATGTGGATGCAGAACATCTCTGTGTTGTCTGGTGGGAAATCTCAACATTATGGATAAACACCTCTACCCAATCCCCCTCCACGCTCACCCAAAAAACATTGCAGGAGTAGTTGCGGGAGTGGTATTCCCCAGAAGAGAAAAGGATAAAGACAGTTCTTCAACTTTTAAAACTTGTTCTTACGGTTTCTAAAGAAAACGGAGCTCCACTGAACAACATCACACACTCATCACTTCAGCCAAGTGCCAAAGAGATCACGCTTGAAGAGAGTATCATCCTACGACCTTGGCAAATCATGACTAAGCCAGAGGAAATGAAACGCACACAAAGGTGAGCAGGGCGTGCTCTAAAGTGTGTGGTCAACTGTCCTGACTTGAGGGTTTCTAAGATTTGCCACTATGCCACTGACCAGAGAACCACATACTCCCACTCACATGAGCAGACAGCCCCAGAGAAAGGCCTTTGCTGACTGCAACCTTACTCCCCTTCATTCCAAAAGAACTAATTGGAGAAAGCTTTTGTAAGTTCTCCAGAAGTAAAGCAACCAAATGATAAAACCCACATAACACAGTCCTTCTGGTATTGAATAATAAGTAGAAGTTATTTCTACCAGTGAATAAGATGCAGCCTTAGATTAGAAAATAAAAATTCTATAAGCAAATAGATGTGTGTTTACATATGACAGGGAACTTTGTGTAAATTTAGTGCCAATTACAGTCCCCATCTCGTTCCATATTAGGTCCCTGCAACAATTACTTGACTTCTCCTGAACACTTCCCAATTTTAAAAAGCATTTTACCTATTCTAAATTTCTTATGTGTTAATTCTGGAAAATACATTAATATAAGATAGACAGAAAAATAGGCTGTGGGCTGATACCCACCAAGGTATGATGGCATTTTGTCAGTACGTCATAACCATCCCATTTGAAGAAACAGGAGGGTAAAACATGACCCAAGCAAGACCACACCGCAGGTGAGCGGAGCCACCACCCAAATTTCCAGGGTCCTGAGAGCAACTCTCAGCCATGTAACAGTGATATCCATGTTCTGTTCGTAGTAAACCAAAA
Organism: Phataginus tricuspis; assembly: GCA_029783875.1. Lineage (NCBI taxonomy): Eukaryota > Metazoa > Chordata > Mammalia > Pholidota > Manidae > Phataginus > Phataginus tricuspis. Next base: position 40,660,972 of record JAQQAC010022866.1, on the reverse strand, counting down.
ATAACTTTGGTTTTTAAAATAAATTTAATAAATTTTTTCCTAATAAATTTCAAAAATGTTATTTTAAAACAGTGCATAGCTTTTCAATACCTTGAAAATGAAATGACACATTTCTCAAGAATTTCCAAAATAACACTAGACCTACACTTTCTTTCAGGACAGCAGCTGCTCAGTGGTGAAGCCATGGGTCACTAAGCTGAGGACGGATTATCTCCCAGCCAGACCTCCGAGAAACGCTGGGGTTGAGGGGGAAAATACACCTGTCAGCATTCCTGGTCCGCTGCCTGCATCCCTCTACCTGCTTCCACAGACCCTAACTTGATCATGCTGGTAGAACATCGCTCTCCCAGAGGAGGGGCCCTCCATACCAACCACCACTGTCCAGTTTCCATTCCGAGCTTCCTTTACCACAGCGTCTGCCACAGGACGGACACCTTATCCTAACAACCCCATCGTGGATTTCTGCTCAGAAGACTTAACTGCCACTGTACAGAGCAGCAAAAAGATCTAACCTCTGGGACCAGATGGACTTTTGTCCCAAGTCAAGCTGTCACCCTGAGCTACGTGCCTTGCTCTAAGACAGAAGGAACGGTGACAGGTGAGATAATGTATCTGCCCATCTGTATCTGGTAGTTAGTTGATCATGTCCTTAACCACTTTTTATTGTAGCAGCTGCCTAGCACTGACACACTCTAGTTTTTAACTTAGTACTGAAATATAACTGTTACACTTGTAATAGTCAGCCCTCCTGCCCCCGCACCTCTTCCTGCTAACCCCTGCCTTTTCTTCTTTGCTAAAACCCTCCACCATCTTCCCCCCCTCAGTATTATTTCATTGCCAACACACACACACACACACACACACACACACACACACACACACACACCACCATTTGACAATCACGTACTGAATCACACCTACATGCCAGCACTGTTCTTCTCAAGACAATGAACAAGTCATTGCTTGCAAAACCCTCAGAACACTTACAGTCTAGCAGGGGAGACACTCAACCCATCAGTCAATAAATAGCATGCAAGGTGATGAACAAAGGAAAAAAATGACAGGAGAAAAGGGCCAGGGTGGCGGTGAAATTAGAGACTCAGGCAAAGTCTGTCTGGGTGTGTGTTAGGGGTCCCCAAGACCACCCATTCAGTTGGTGGTCCACTAAAAAGACTTGGCGTACCCCTGTGCCCCCAGCTGAGGTCTACCACAGCCAAGGGAGTCAGCAAGGGAGACAGCACAGGCCAAGTCTCAGGGACCCCTTGACCCCGCCCCTGTGAGAGCCATACCCGGGGTCCTTCTTTTTCCAGAAATATTTCTGTCCAGGGGAGCCCACTAGAACTCAGTACCCAAGGTCTACTGGGGACTGGTCATGCACGCCCTCACTTCCTAGTAGATACCACAATTCCAGATGCCCAGAAGGAAAGCAGTGTTCACCATCGATCACACTGTATGTCCAGTTTGGCATAATGAACCCCCAGCAGGTCAGAGGATGAACCGAAGGCTTCAAGGGCCGGATTTCCGCATACCAGCCCAGGGCCTGCCTTGCACACAGGCCCCTCTAAAGACAGCAGCCTTGATCCTACTGTGTGGACTCGTCTGCACAGTGTGCGGAAGAACAGAGCGGAGTGAAGGGAGAGGAGAGGAAAAGGTGTGCAGAGAAGCTGACCAGGAGCCAGGTCTGGGTCCTTGTCCCTCAGGCCCATCGGTGAACAGGCACGAGGCACGCCTACAGGGTGTGGGGCGGAGGGGCTGCTATGGGCACTGGGTGGGGAGCAACTGCGGTGAGCAAGGCGGGAGAAGACACGGCGGTCAGACTCCCCAGACACTTAGCATGGCAGGCAGGCCTTTCTGACATTTTAAAGTGGGCTTAACGGGAGGGGTCAGAGGTGGCTCCTGCAAGTTGTTTCAACAGGAAGAACCAGGGAGGTGCCACACACCGGGGGCATGAAGGGCAGCTTGGGGGCCCTGAGGGCACTAGGGGTTACACTGCAGTGAAGGCAGAGCCCCACCGTGGCCAGCGAGGGGGGCCACAAGCAGCTGGATATAGAGGCCTAGAAGCTCAGAAAAGATTTCCAGGTCTTAGACAAAATTGGAGTCCTTAAATTTAGTAAATTACATGAGACAAGGGAAGATGTGGAGAAAACACACCCACCCGAGCAGCCCTAGGATAGAGCCCTGGGTTCTCAGGCTGCAGCACAAGGGGCTGATCAGGGGGAATGGGACGCAGGGAACCACCTGCAGGCAGTGAGTGCTAGAGGTCAGGTGGCAAACGCTCGTGGGGAGACCAGGGTCTGGGCAGTGGGCCCAGAGGGAGGGCTGCATGTGACCCCTAACATGGGCAGAAGAACAGGCCAGGGCCTGACAAGGCTTGAGCACCAGGGAGGGGCCCGCTCAGAAGGAGCAAGAGAGAACAGAAGGCAGGGAGGGGGTGAACGCGGGGAGCACGGACAACTGTTAGTTCTGCGGAAGGGCCTAGATTGGTGGGGGCGGGGGGACCAGACAGGAATGGTAGATCACGGGGTCTGCTTTTGTTTTTAGGATGGAAGGTAATAGAGTTTGAGCATATTTGTGGGAATAATCCAGTCAGTCAGGCAGGGAGAAAAGCATCGGTGTCATGCAACAGGGAGGGCCATCTCAGAAACTGTGGGCAAGGGGCAGCGACGTGCACCAGTGGCCGCAGTGTTGGACATGAGGGCACGAACAGGCAGGAAGGCGAAGAATGGGACCTAGGTGCAGACAGACTGCCGAGGCCGGTGGTGGGAGAGGGGCTGTTCCTCCTAAACACCTTCTGTTTCCTCAGGAAATAGGGTCATCAGCTGACAGTAATGGGAGGTTTGCCTGGAGGTCTAAGGCAACAGGGGCCCGTAAGGGATTGCAGAATCGTGGTGGGATGGCAGGACTCTCTAAGGCCTCCTGTACTTAGAGGCCCAAATCTAAAGGACACCAGTAGGCATGGCTGGGTAAACCCATCCTTGACAACAATCATGCCATGGTTTCAGCTTCTAAGCTCTGACGTTTTTAAAGAAACTATGTCTCCTAGAGCTCATCTATTCTGTGTACTCACCTGAACCACTAAACTTAAAGCTCCTTCAAGCAGGAACTTCTCATAACTCACAGTTCTACATTTGCACCCACAGCAGCTACTTACTTAGTGTCCTAATTAGCTGAAGACAGGACTGTGAACCCATCTGATGAAATTAGGAAGCGAGGACGACAACCTTCGTCCCGCATTCTCTCTTATGCCTCGTATTCATTCTCTGACCAATTCTACCAATTTCATCCCTTAAATATTGCTGGATTTTATTCCTTACCCTTTAGGAAACAGCTAGTCAGGAAAGCTACCTTTAGGATTAAGGTAGTCTTCCCTGCACTCTGGTCCCATAACACACTGAACGTCTCTACAGCCTGCCCAACCACCTGAAACTGCCTTCCTCTGTCTGCTTCCCTGGGGGCATCTCTGGTTCTCATTCATCTCTACGTTCCTAACACCGAGCAGGAATTGGCATATCATGCTGAGTAACTCCATTATCAAAACTGGACCCTCTTCTCATGTTCCGTGTGGAATAAAAGCTCAGTAACCACGAGAACAGATAGGTAAGAAGGTGAGCAGATGGGATGGTGAGCTTCTTAATATCCAGTACTGTGAACTTTATCCTTTCTTATAATGCATGAAATTCAGCACAGAACTCAAAATCTCTCGTTTGAGGATATCTATAGACAACTGATAGCTTTAGAATCACACACTTCTGAGATCACTCTCAAAATTCAAAATCAAGAATAGAAAAAAGATACATAAGGAAGGATTTACATATCTGATATTGCAGTGAATAAATTTTAAAAATTAACTTTTAAGTTGTTTTATATGAGAAGCCTCCATTACATAACATTTGAGCTGTCCCTCAAGATACTCACATATCATCTCATTTCATGAAAGTGACTGGGAGGTCAGAGTCCCTCAACCAACATTACAGGAACACGGCCAAACAGACGCACTGGTTATATTGGCCAAAATACTGTTTTACTGACCCTGTCAGCAGCAGGTGACAAAAACATCTGAAAAGAACTCAAACAAAACCGGGAGCAGGAGAAACGTACGCAAATTTGCCAACAGACTCATTCCACAGCCCCATCACTGAATCCAGATGGATGAAGAAGAGAGCCAGAAAATGAATGTGAAATCCTGACAAGCCACCAGATTTCATATTACTTACATATGATGAGAAACACAGCAGAGTAAACCTCTCTCAGGCACACGGTGAAACTTCCATATCCTTGCTCACATAGGAAGATCCTCTCACTCCCACAGAATTTATTTTGAAAATATGAAGACTTGGGAGGAATATTAATATTTCCTTTTTAGTAGAATTTTCTTCATGAAAATGTACAGGAGGGCAAAAAGTGTCTCAGAAGAATAGAATGGAGATTCTCCCCCTGATAACAAGAACACCAATCATATAGCAGAACCACTTTTTACCTAAAAACAAAGATCTGAAGCTATTTGTTGCAGACCCACTCCATATTATAGTCACTACTATTTCAATAACGAAGTTTACAGAGGCTCAAAATTCTGTACATCTGCCCAAGACACTGTAACACTTCAGCTGGGGCTTCCAAATTTGTTGACATGTGGCACCACCTCTCAGGGAGGAGAACGGCATGTCACAACCAAGCTGTGTTTCCAGCTGTGACATGTCTTGGTACAGAAGAACAGGAGGGAATGGAAGAAAGAGAAATTATTTCCTTTATCATTTATCAGGAGTCATGCCAAAATGCTTTAGTCTCTATTCACATTTATTATTTTTTTACCTGTTCAGTGGCCTTCAATGAAAAATATGTTTTAAAGTTACATTATTGAAATGTATTGAATAATGACTGTCAAGATTGGAAATGAACCACATAAGAATGAATGTTATCTACTCCTCAGTCCTCCAGAGATGGCCATAAATACATGTGATATTCCTCTGTGCTGTATTTTGCATTTGGATTTCTGATTTAGCCAAAATGTGTTAAAAAAGAAAATGTGTAAGAAAGCAGCTGCTAAATTAAAGTACATCTGTGTGTGTAAAAGTTTATTTTAGTCAAAGCAAGGGAAGTATTACAGTGAAAACCTGTCTTTGATAACCTAAAACAGATTCTAAAGTAGCCATTCTAAATGCACAAGCAAAAACTCAAACTCAAATTCATAAAAATATACTGAGGGCATATTACATATAAAGTACAGTGTAAATAAGTGCTACAATGCCTGAGGGATATAGAAATTAAAATGACAGTGAAATGTAGCACACAAACTGAAGTTCATGATCTACATGGTGGGGAATGAAGAACAACTTGTGTTAATACAGCAGTCATGGCAGAATTTGACCCACAGAGGGCAAGCCACGGGTTCAAGCATGCACTCCACTAGGAGGGCGGCATGCGGTCTCATGCTCTTAGTCCTGCTCCACCACGTCACTTCTGCAACGGACTCAGAAAGGACACATGGGCACATCTGACTGACCAATCTTTGGAGGCCCAGGATGCAAACCCCATTGTACAATGAGGTCGAGAGTCATCCCACATTTCTAAGGGTTAGTGTAACAAGTTTATACACTGAGAAAATACCACCTTACAGACTTTCCTTTTTCATTTAAAAAAAAAGACAACTGAGAATGAAATTTTGAGCCAATATATAAATTGCCCAATTACAATGCATAATCTAATTGAGAATGGCCACCACGCTATAGATAATTCATGATTCTATGTCTCTAAAATTCAGAATAGCTTTAGAATCTATCACTGACTTTAAAATGGTCTGCAAAAATGCTGCATGGCCAAACTTAAAATAATTCCTGCCCAACACTATAGCTTCTTGGGAGTATTTACCACTTTTTAAAATTATCTTCATATGCCCAAAACCACCATCACAGGATTTCAAACATACACAGGTCTTAGTATTTATTTACATATTTATCTACTTACCTAAATATATACTTCTTTTTAAAGCAAGTGAATGTCTCAAATAATGACATAATTTTAATATGAATTTATAACTAAATGCCATAAATGAAATACAGAAATGTACAATTTACTTTGTATTTTACATTTCATAAACAAAAATTGTATAATGAAAGTTACTACTTTATAGTCACAAATGATTATTACATGAATTTTTCTTCATTAACTAAGGATTGTGACATGAGTTTTAGGGACAACTGACAACTAAAATAAACAAGTAAAAGAAAGACTGGGAGCTATTTATTAAATAAGTTAGGAACATAGATTTCATCAAAGGGGAAGTACAGTAATAAAAAAACTTTTAGTAAGTTTTGCATCAAGTCATCATTCAGACACACTATAAAAAACACCAAGAAAAGATGTCAAGTTTAATCCCTGCAACTCTTTGTCAAAAAGAATCAGAAATCCAAATTGCTGAAAGGGCAAGTGACACATGGGATGCTTCCCTGTGATCTCTTTCTCCTAAAACAATAACCTGATCCACCAGCATAAACCAAGATCCTTACTACCAGTTGTACCGATGATATATCCGCTAGCACAGTAACTCCACAGTCTAAGTTCAGGCTGCAGCTAGAACGTCTGAGCACATTAAACTGTCAGATCAATGAAACCTCAACCCTAAAGATAATTAACATAAAAGAGCAATGAAATTTTATTCAGAGATAGAGTTTAGCACACAGACATATTAAAAAGAAACAATGAGGTCCTTAATAAATTTAACAGAAAAAGGGAAAACAAACACAGGATAAAGTTCTATAAAAAGCAATTCCTAACTTATTATCTAGTACATGAATTGTATTTGCAATTTTACCATAGGCTGGGTCTTTATTGACACAAATATTGATCAAAAGACAAAAATGTTAATATATTTGCATGCTAAAATGCACAATACTTTCAGCAATTAAATTATGTACTCATTAGAAAAATACTCTGCTTATTGAGTTTTATGGATATAAACTTAAATGACAAATGCCATAAATGATTTTATCATTATGAGTTAAAAATATAAATAAAAATGTTTTTTCTTCTACACCACTAGAATCTAGATTTAAATAAAACAAAGCCACCAAACAAATAGCCAACAATATTATGACATAATAAGATAAGAAATAGAAGATTAATAATAATGTCAAGATTAAGAAAAATAACCATTTAAGAAGGTTTTTAAGCTAGAAATAGGATTTAGAGAAAAAAAATTTTGACCTATTCCATCTCCATTTTACAGAAAAGGCAACAATTAGTTACTACCTTTCTATATCTAAAAATACTATCACACACTGGTGGCCTTAGAAAAAAATAACTTACATTGAGTTCCTGGAACATTAAAAAAACATTATTACATTTAACTTGTTATAAGTGCAATACCTAGAAAAAACATTTAGGTGTTTGTAACTGTATATACTCTTGACCCTTGAACAACAAAAGTTTGAACTGTAAAGGTCTACTTACATGCAACTTTTTTCAATAAATATATTAGGCAATTTCTTGGAGATTTGTAACAATTTGAAAAAAAACTTTCCTTTAACTTACTTTATTGCAAGAATACAGTATATAATACATATGACATACAAAATATGTGTAATCGATGTTATCAGTAAGGTTTCTGGCCAACAAGTCTTAGAAAAAGTGGAAACAAGCCCCAGATTCAGTTCACATACACCACAAAGCAGCAGGGGAAATGGGCAGAAACACAAGCTCTATACCAAGACTGACTTGGTTCAAATCTTGATTCCAATACCTTCCAATTGTTTAAATTTATCCAAATTAACTTGCTAATCTCTTTTGTAAAAAGCATTAATAATCATGGAATGTTATTTAACAACTTTTTGGTCAGTATTATAAAATTGATATCAGTTACAGTTTTAAACCTCAAAGAACAATATACAGTTGACTCTTGAACCTAGGTTTGAATTGTGTGGGTCTACTTAAAGCAGATTTTTTCAATATATAGTATCTGTAATTGGATGGAAGGCAGCAGATCCCATGTGACGTGGCCGATAGAAATGGAAAAGGAAAAACGTTATAGGTAGTGGCCCACAGGGGGATCCAACCCGCAACCGTGCCCCTCTTGGTGCCATGCCCTAAGCAGCAGCCGCTCTCTGAACTAGAGAGAAATGTGAGGTCTGAGAGGAGCAGAGGAGCGGAGGCTGGGTCAGGCAACCCAGAGGCAGGAGGCAGGAAACTGTCCTTGGAGGTGTACCCCTCCCTGCCCAGCCTGATCCACCTGCAGGCAGGAGTCAGCCAGGCAGGAACCAGCAGGGCAGCTACTTCCCCTCGGCTTGTTCTCTTTTTTCTGTTGGACTCAAAACCCTCCCAGTTCTTTTCTACTTTTTTACTCTTTGTAGCATTTGTAGCATCTGAAGGTAACTGATCCGTTTTATATACAGAAGGCTATTAGTAGTTAAGTTTTTGGGGAGTCAAAAGTTGTACGTGGATTTAACTGCATGGGAGTTGGCCCCGTCAGCCCCATGCTGTCCATGGATCAACTGTATTCTGAATTGGCTTGTGCTTAAAACCAATAGGAGGATAAACCTCAAAAATGCAATAAAATTGGCTCCCTACTGGAGATGGGAGGGCCTGTGAGAGAGAAGATGGGGAGGACACAAGACCTGTGCTACAAGTGCTGCCTCGGGACAGTGGGAGCACAGGCGAGCACAGCGCCGCTCCCTTAACGCAGCTGTACATTCAAAAATGTTCATGATGAAAACTCGGGAAAACTAAAACAAAGCAAATGTGGATAATAATATCTAAATGGAAAAGGGCATGGAGAGTGCTCTAGAATAAACCACTAATAGGTTACTTGAATCTCTTTAACAAAGACACAAGAATTCAATTAAAAGTTTCACTTAATTGCATAAGAAAGAATTACTTATGCAGATCATATCACTTTTTAAAAGGTGTAAAATAATCTTATTTTTTTTCACTTCCTAATCCTCCGGTTTCATGATAAAAATATGTTTTGTCTGTTTCTGTGTAATTATCCAGAATGACAATCAGGACACTGGTAGATGTGACGGAGGATAAAATCTTACTGATTGCTCTTCGAGAATGAACTACTGCTCTACTGAGAATTACAATTAAATTGATCCTTAAAAATAGTTTGCTTATTAATACCAACCATTGAAAAGAAAAAGTATAATTCACTATGTGAATTTTTCTCAATTCACTCTAACATGTTCTTACTAATACAACTAGAAATTACATGTTCTTGTGTAAACTGAAGACCGTGAGCTCTCCATCCAACACAAAAGCAGCTAATGGAACACCTGCTACTTTTATCAATTTGGTCCATCGTTCAGTCACTGACATCTTTTCCATACTATTTTAAAAGTATATTAACAAATCTTTTCTTAGAAATCACAGACTTCCACTTCCTGATAGGATATGGTGTGGGCCAAAGCCCCACTCCAACAACCAGAAAGGGGCTGATTGAACACAGCAACCCTGCTCCTAGAGATACCAAGGAAGCCATGGGGGAACCAGAACAAGATGAACCAATACTCCGGAGAACAGTGAGCGCTTCCTAGGTAGGCTGACATCTGATGGCCATCTCCCCGCCAGGTCATTCGTCAGTTCCAGCCAGGTACACATAGCTTGCCCCAGGCCAACGGGGCCCACTGGGCTAAGAAGGCCAGCAGAAATCCTGACCATCACACAGTGATGGACTGGAAGTTAGAGGAAACCCAGACTCAAGGGTCATCTTCCCACAGGACACCGGCTTTGGTGAGGTGGCAGGTAGAGGGAACATGACAGAGTGAAGTTTACTGTGGGCTCACGGCACCTAGGGGACAGAATCCTTCTAGAGAGAAGGGTCCTGCCACCCACCTAGACACAGAATCCAGAGATCTGTCAGCCCATGCACTTCATGGCATGGCTGCAAGACTAAAGAACGACCATCCAAACCCCTACAGGACAACCACGGACCTTGTGCAGTCTCCTAGGGCTGAGGAGAGACCCCACTTCCACCCTGTGGCTCGCAATCAAAAATACACTATGTCCACAGCCAAAAACGGGGAATAAACCATAGGGGCGAGGACAGCCAGCCTGCTGGAGCTCACTCCCTCGGGGAGAGGGGGGCATCCCTCAGGTTTCCTGCCGCACGGAGGAAAGGAGCCATCTCCTGATCAAACGAGCTACAGAATAATCTGCAAAGATCACATCAATGATATAAAGGAAATAGTAACTGTGAAGCCAACACACAAAAGGAACCTCAAAACTACAGAGAACAGAGAATAAAGGCAAGGAGCCAGGTTAAAATTAACATGACTGGTAAGAGAGGAAACCGAGCCCAGCCCCTGCCCGAGGCGTGAGCGAGAGGAAGGTGAGTGGGGTGTCACACCAGCTCTCACTGCTCACTTTTCTCAATCTGCTAACAATTTCAACCAAGATCAGGATATAACCACACAGTGCTATTCAGCTTTAAAACACACAGGGATTTCTCAGCATGTCCTAAAGAATTCTAAGATGACGACTCAGTATGCCAAGTGGTAGTATTACTGATAGAAAAAATGTAAACCTTCAAAGAGAATGACTATGCCACAATTTTATCAACATGTCAAAAGATATAAAAAATTTTAAAATTCCATACCAGAACTCTCAAATTCACAAATGAGTAACTATAAAAGTTTATGATGTGCAAAATACTAACCATGAAATTAGTATCTATTAAAAATGTAAAAGCAGAAACACAGTAAGTCATGGAATTAAAGCTTCTCATAATTTTAACCTACTTCAGAACCATAAATATAAAAACATGTTTTTAGGAGACGACTGAAAACATAACTCTCGCTGGGAGAATCCCAAGAGATGGTCCAAGGGAGGCGATTCTGCCGCGCGGCCGCCCCGGGAAACCATCCCGACACCCTGGGAACGAGTGGAGGCGGATTCGGGTTGGGGTCCACTCACGCCCTAACAGGGCCAGTGAGCAAAAGGCCCTGGGGCCGGGCCGGACTGCCCTGCTCCATCAGAACCGCCTGTGGACGTCCGGGCGGCAGAGGCGGGTCACAAGAGGCGGCCTTCTGATTTCTCCTACGGCCACCACCAGCCTGATGGGCAAAGTCGGGGGACAAGCCCAGGCGCCATCTGAGGGTAGGTCTCACATTTCAGAACCCACAGGCTTGCTAACAACAGAGCCTCAAAAACCACCCAATTCAACAAACTCCAATTCCAACTCAGCAAGAGTCTGAATACCTAAGTCCACCTCTTGATATGAGGAAGAATAGTTTTATCCAAACATCAACTTCCTCCTTGAAGCACGCTGCCGCTGAGCATTAAGCCATCCTCCACACCAGCCACCCTCCCCATCCTCCTGAGCTCTGGGATGGCCAGACGCTGGTCCTCGCCCTGCTCTCTCTCGGCCACTCCACCTTCACCCTGGCTGACTGGCCCCAGTTCCAGTGCTTTCAGAGCCAGTACAGCCCCTACCTCTGAGAGTGGTACCTCCACACCTGGCCTCTGCCTTTACTTCTACAGTTTAAATACATCTTCCCAGTCGGCCTCAGAAAGTATTCCAAAGACACAATTCCAGACAGGCCTGGCGCAGTCCATTGCATCTCAGGCCAGGTGCGCACAGACTCGGCCCACTCCCTCTGGATTTCGTCCGTCACTCCCAGTCGGTTCCTCAACACGTGCCCTTGGCTCCACCCCCCAGCTGAGCACACACCTCCCCACCCCAGCACCTTGCTCCCAGCACCACGGGCTCTCACAGGAACAGAACGGCTCCTCCAGCAGGCCCCCTGCCAGTCCACCCCGTGCCATGACCTCCATATACAGTGAGGGCACATGGCCTCACGAAGGACACTGAGTCCCCGTGGTTTCCAGGTACTGACTCCTGGACCTGACCTCATCTACTCTCTTCCCTTTTATGGATCTGCCTGTGGAGGCTCATCCAGTTCTGAACCAGTCCTCATGGCTGCCTTCCTACGACTTCACAGAAGAAAGGCATCCGCCCAGCCTCCTGCACTGTGCTCCACTTAGAAAGCCACTGAGCACCAAAGAAACTATTATTGCAAAGCCTTTTTAAAATCAAGGCACTGGGGTGGAGCTTCCAGTCTTTCTCTGTCTGTATTTATTTCTGTAAAAAGAGGAGTGTGACATTAGACACAGGGCACCTGGCCTAAATTCAAAGGTTCTAAATTCAGGTACACCATAGATGGGATGGTGAGGGCCAAGCCCTATTTTGCTTAAAAATCTTGGCTCCCCAATCCTGAACAGTTCTCCAAGGCTGTCGCTGCTCAGTGGGAGCAGCGCAGAGAGAGGCTGGGTGAGAATCACGGAGGCAAGGGGACCCTCACCTCACTATCGCGAGACCTCACAGCAAAGACCCATGCCTGCTTTAAGAGGGGGATCGCCTCACTTTTTGCTTTTTAAAAGAAAAAATAGTTTGTTACAAAATACACCCTTGTCTACAAATTCTCTGTGACGGGTCAGGAGAGCAAGCACTTTCACCCACCCACCCCTCCAATGATCTCAGTTACATATTTTTGTGATTTCAGGGCAGAAGAAGAGCAAGAGTCTCCTTTTACACGCAGTAGGCCAACATTCAAGCAGTAAAAGAAACATTTCTCAGAGGCAATTTAACATATATAGTTTCTTAAACACTCAAACTTGTAGGAAGAACATTATCATTAAATTTTACACAAGGAACACTAGGTACTATAAATTTTTACTAAGTGCATATATCCATACACTCATCAAGCATATTTCTGCTTATTTATATCCATTCCTACCATATACTCATTAGAACTAGATTAACTTTTAAAACAATGTAATTGGTCCTATTATAATGATGTAATATAAACAATATATAAACATATATATGCATAAACAGTATACCTAACAATCATCAGAACTTCATTTCTAAGACCCACAACTGTAGTAGCTCAATATCATTTATTCATGATATTTTACTATTAATTTCCACCCACTTTGTCTCATCCCAGTAATACCTATACATGGACACATGAATTGACATTTAAAAAACCCTCTCCACCTCAAAGAGATGCAATTCCAATGACATTATGCTTTATATGTTTAATAGTCATCAATCTCTATATTAATTTTGTTGTTTCGATCATGTATCGTTAATAATCATCCTTTCCAGACAATTTTAACATTTAGAGCTTTTAACACTTACATGCACACATACAGACACACACACACACACACACACACACACAAATGACAGGATGGATCATTAAAATGTTTTCATATATAAAAATCATAAAATCTGTGGAGGAAGTGGGAGAAACAAATGAGTTCAAGGAGGAAAAAATATAATTTTCTTAGAGTGAAAGAAGAGCTTCGTCATGTATTTTCTACATGGATGACAATATATATCAAATCACCATGGTATTAACATTCTATTGCATACTTTTTAAAATGGCATAAATATGATTTTACAACGTCAATTTTTACTATACACTAGAAATTATATCCAACTATATAGGCTTATGACGAAAATGTTGACATCCAGTTTGAAAATGGGGGCAGGGTAAGAGAGTTTTCACAGTACCACAGGGAGGCCCTGAGACAGCGCAGGAGTGCCGCTCGCCCTCTGAGGGTCTTCCATCAAGCAGCCACAGCACCAAGTCCCAAGCATCTCTGCATGTGTCTCAGCCAGAGCCAGATTTGTGCCTAGTGCAGCATCTGCACTGTCAGTTCTCTCTACCCAGAATGCTCTTTGACACATCCCTTCTCATCATTCAGGTTTCTACTCAAAATGCCTCAGAAGTAATACTCTAAGTCTTAGCCTCATTATCTGCATATTAAAATACTCAGTACTATTTCTTACGTAAGTCTTTCTTACATAACTTCACGTAAGTCTATAATTATCTCACAAAAATTGTTTACAAAATGCCTTAGAGCTGCCTTCCCTGAAGGGTCTGTCTGAAGTCACTATCCCCCGGCCACCATCGCGTCCTCGCCTCCCCGACCAGCACTGTCTCCATGGCACCCGCTGCTTTCTGATCATTTATTTGCTCACTTACTTATTTTCTACCCCACAAAAACGTAAGCCCCAGGAATAAAGAGCTCACCACTCCACTCCCAGAACTTAAAACCAGGTGAGGCCTCCGGAAATTTTCGCTAAATGAATATACATGAGGTAAAGGGGGCTCAGAGTTATAGAACACCTCCTGGATGTCAAACACCCTGCTCTGCCATTTACACACTTAACCTCATTTAATTTACTCCTTATAAGAATTTTGAAAAGAAAAGGTTATCCCCTGTATTTTTAGATGAGTAAACTGAGTTTCAGAGGTTAAGTAATTTGGCAACAATTGCATCGTCTAGTGAAGTGGTTGTGTTAGCATTCAAGTTCAGGTGCTGGATCCTGTGCTGGAGTGTACTCACCATGATGTGTTGTTACTTTATCACCCTCACAGTGCATTTAATTTATTATCTCATTTGATCCCCACAACAGTCTGCATCTTGTCATATCAGCTTTACAGATAATGAAACTAAGACTCAGAGAGTCAAAGCGATTTGCCCAAGGAAATAAAGCTACTTAGGGACACAGCCAGAACTCGGGTGCTGTAACCCCAGCTCTGGCTTTCTTTCTAGAATCCCACACAAGCCCAGACTGAGACACAGGTCACAGAGCTGGATAAAGAAAAGACTGAATTAAAAACTAGGTCAACTGGTTATTAATCAAATGAACCTTCCAGCATATCATATTGTGCCATTATTAAATGTTTATGAGATTACTATTGTTACAGACTTTCTCAGATATGATAAAGATTGTGTTATGAACATTAGCCACACTAATGACAACATAAGTAGTCTATGGTAGGAGATGCATTTAACTGGGATAACTGTGTCTATGGCTACAACAGGCCCAATGCTCACACACTGTTCCAGCAGTGTTAGAAAACCTGACTGTACACATGCTGGCTTTGATCTCTACAAACAATAATCTTACTTATGAATATTTAGTATATTTAATAATATTTTCCTATGTTCTAATATATATAAACAAATAGGTCATGAAAAAATCAGGATGAAAATTTTTAATGACTCCAAAGACTAACATCTCTAGGGGAAAAACAAAGTATATGAGACGTAACAAGAGTCTTTTTTACTGCCTATACCCTTACGCTCTTCCATTAAACATAAAAGAATGACAGAATAGAAAAGCTGAGAAATCAAGTCAAAATACTACGATTTTCTCACCAAAATGGCACACCACAACTTTGATGTCCTTGTACAATGCTCACATGTGCCTTAAAATAATGAACAACAAAAAACTGGAAAACAAGTTCCAGCTAAAACAGCATGTACAATTTATATTTGACCCTTCATTGTCTCTACAACATTAAGTAGAAACTCTCTTTAATGGAGCATTTACTCCCCACTTAACCCTGTTCAAACCTGGACGGTAAAACTTTGGTTGAATAACAGCAGTCAGGTCTCTACTCCAAAGATTCATAAATTTTAATGATATAAATTTTTATATTTTCCTCCCCTCATAAATTAAAGGAAGGAAAACAAAAGATAATTATGGTATCAAAAAAATCTGATAACACTAGATTTAACAGTCTGCTTAGGTCGCAGTCTGATACTAAACAATTGGCATTGAAAATGTAAGTAGGTATTTATCTCTATCACTACAACTATAAATTGGAAAGTATAAATCAAACCAGTGTGACAGTTCAACTAGAGAATTTAGGAGCAGGAAGCAGAGAGATTTTCCGCAATATATGTCAAATTCAATTATTTATTTAGGCTTAAGTCTGGTAAGAATGTAATCAAATTTTAAATTCAATCAAAGATTTCTAAATAGCACAAGAAGAAGATGAAAGACAATATTATTTTCATTACAGAGATTCTGATACAAGCCTAAAAAAAGAGAAAAAAACCCATGATAGTGGGTAGCTGTGCCCTAAAAGATTCTTTGATCATACAAAAATGCACCTTCTGTAACATAACATAACTTTAAGACAGGGGAAAACGAGGTCATTTTTTAAAGTAAACTGTTGTTATAAGGCAACTTTTAATTTGCGCACATAATGTAAATCGCTATGGTGAACGCACGTTGGGTCACAGAAACACCGGTAGCTGGATTCAGATGTGACCCGGCAGCCCAGGTGTTCAGGAAAAGTGCTGTTAACAGTGAGGATTGATGATCTAATCAAACTGTCACAGCCAGATCCTCGGCAGGGTGGCTGGAGGATAATATTCAGAAAGCAAGCACATGCTTAGTGTTACTTTAAATTGATGCTGACATTTTCAATTGTGAAAAGAAATTTTTTCCTAAGTAATATAGGAAACAACTCAGCTAACCTTCCGGAGGATATCAGATAATCATGGTAGGTTGTTGTTGCAAAAGCTAACTTCTCAGAAATGTGAGCACATATGAAATACAAATAATCGGACATTTTAGAGATTTACTATAGTAATCAACATTTTAATTACTTTCTGTTTTCTTAGATGTACAGTACTACTGCGATGAATATTCTCTCCACGTACAAACAAAGCAATATTTTTAGCCTGGTATTTGCATTTGGCGGTGAAAAATTCCCACAAGGGTACAAATAACCAAGAGTCACGTGCTGATTAATATAAGGTTTCCAAAGTCACGTGTTAATTAAAGTAATTAATATGCTCTTTCCTGGTAATGCTATGCATTTGTCACATGGCACAGATAGAAAAACCGTGATTGGATAGTCAGTATTCAAAAAAATGTTCAACCCCGCAATAGTAAAGAGGGTTTTTTTTTTGTCATTGATGATAGCAATTCAGTAAAAACTGAGGGCCTAATTATTAAAACAACAATTCCTCCCAGAAAATCCCTAGGCTAGTCTACAAATAAGTGGTGATTTACAAATAACTCAAGTGCTCAAAGAAGTACTGTCCACATACAAGAAAGAGAAAAGACAACGAAATGTGTGGCTTCAGCCGAAGCGCGGCCGGTCTTCAGGCTTCGGCTGCAGCAGCTCCGAGGGGATCCCAGACGCCGGCCTGGGAGTGCGCCCCCGCGGTCCTGCTCCTCTGCGTTCACGGCGGCCCCCGTGCTCTGCGCAGCCAAGGACGAGCAAGCGGGGTAAATTGCTGCATGTTTTCAAGATGTGTTATAAGGCATTCTCATGAAGATTTTTCGCTCTGTCATTCCTGACCTTTCTGAAACAGTGCCCCAGTAAGTATTAATACTGATAAAAACCACATTATTTCTGTCATTCACTGCTGACACACGGACCCAAGGTGACACAACACAGCTTCCCTGGTTCTCATAACATATACATATGACAAAAGTAGAAACACCAAACTTTCTTTTTCATGTGGAATCAGAACAAACTTACACTTTTCCCAGTAAGGCTGACCCATTTCTTAAAATCTGCCCTTTTAAAATTTCTGATAAAATCTAGTAAGAAACCACACAAAGGATTTTAGAAAATCAATTTAAAAATCGCTATTATGTATGAGGAAAACATTTTTCTCCCAAACGGTAAACACCATGCATCCCTCCTTAACAATACAAAATGAACATTGCAGTGTTCGGCTCTATAAAGAGAAAGCCCAGGGCCGCACTATAGATTCCAGCAAGTGCCCCTTCCCGGGGGGGGGGACACGGGACAAGGTCCCGGCCTCGCCTCCGGGGAGCAGACTGGCAGCGGCGCATGGAGGAGCCGCCAGGGCCCGGGGGAGGGCATGCTCCCCTCAAGGGCGCAACTGTTGGTAAGAACAAACCCAGGACAAGGACAGCGCTTCCGTAAGGCCTACGAGGACTCCCCAGAGCAAGGGAGCACCGAGGGCTTCCATTCACTCCATTTAGCTGGAGATTTGGGAAGAGCAGTTGACGGGGTTGGAGGACTGGGGGCTTATGGTGCCTTCACTTGACTCTCACAGGTCGCCCAGTTGCCTAAGGACACAGGGTGGTGAGGTTAGGCCTCGCTCTCCCTACTTACAACCCACTAAGAGCCAGGGAAAGTCTCAATTTTACTTTAAAAAATGTATTATCATAGCCATTCCTTATTTGTCATTACTGAATTCTGTATGGCATGATACCCTAAAATACTGAGGAATTCCTACATGTTAGCAAAGCAAAAATTTCTGCCACCCACTGGCTGCTAGCTGACTCTAGGTTAGAACACAGACCGCCATATTTATCATTAATCTTAATTATTAAAGCTCTCGTGGACATCAAGACTTGATAAAACATGTATTCATGTCAAAACTAGTAGACATAAAATTATGAACTCTATTGTTAATATATTAAGTATTATTTTTCCCTTCACTATATAATCACTGTTTGATATTTCAAACATCCAGAATAGTTTTCGATATTTTCTATCAAAGCATTGTTAATAAAAGAGAAGAGGTAATGAGTAACAGAAGAATTTTAAACTGACCTGAGGCAAAGCAACTTAGAAATTTCTTTGAAATCTCAACTTTTTGTTGTCTGCTGCATAAAATATGGGTTTATTTTAACATAAAAATAACAATATTCTCTAACACATACAATAAAATCACTTCCATGCCTTCTTGGTGGGAGAATGAAATGGGAGACTGGTCAAATTAACAAAACAGGAGTAGCACTGGCAGTTCCAGTTCTAGAATTTACACAAGGGAAGTAACTTAATAACTTGGAAAAGATTTACACATAGCATTGCTTTCACAGTAAAAACTTAGAAATGCTCCTAATGTCCACTGAATAGTCATAATCATGATACATATAAACAATAGATTATAAGGCCATTAAATTATAATGCAAATCTATATTTATAAAATTATAGGGAACAATGTCCATGATATATGGAGGAAACAAAGCAAGGTGCAAAACATTATGATCAATATGATTCTCATTTATACAAAATTCTATGCATACATTTATGCATATACATGAGAAGTGAGAGACATTACCGTTGAGAGACGTTAGAAAAAGCTAAGAGTGGCTATTTTGAGTGAAGAGATTTGCGATTCTATCTGATTGCATTTTTTAACAAGCATAATTTGTTTATCCAAAAAGTTCTTTTCAAAATAAAATGTTTCAGTTTTTGAAGAGATCCCAACAGGAAATGAGAAGGGAAAAGGAAATGGCTATATTTTTAAGGAAGAACACTTCCTTCTAGCAAGGTCATGTGCTTAATATGTTCTCTGAAGACGTTGGGAATGTTTATTGTCCATTCAGAGTAACTCTCAGTCTGTCATTGCCACCATGAGCAGCATTAATGTAAGAGGCAACCAGAAGAGGTCAAAGCTGCTCGCTGCTGCTTCAGTACAATGTTTTCCAGGTGAGCTCGGACAGCAGCTCTGGTTTTCTATCTACCGCACTGCTGTCTTTGGCATCAAATGCAAACTTACTAGGAGACTACATGTGTTTCTGCTGCCTGTTAGGAAATTTGGTCAAAACACTAAAACAGCCTTTCATTTTCAGGATATAACTGAATACATTTAGAAAATAAAAAATTAACAATTTAAAGTTCTCACAAATGATGTGAAAGGACATTCTGTTTTATTTAGTTTCACTGACACCATTAAATTTATCATTTTCATGGCCCATATTTGTAATGCTCTAAATATATTTACAATGTAAACAGTAAATCTGGGTTTCTATAAAAGCACACTGAAAAGAAAATGCAAACATAAATGCAGTTTTATAAGATTAATTTCATATGTATATTGACTAAAGAATATTATGACAAACTAATGTTTTACAGGTTTTGGTTACATGATCATTTATCATACTCAAGATAAAAACAGTGAAAAAAATAGCTGATAATTGATAATCAATACAAACTTCATAAAACAGTAATTATCATTATTATTCCAATGTGTTCCAAACAGGAATAATTAATACAGAACATCATCAAATGTATGGACTACTTATTTCTAAGTTACTTTAATTTAAAAAAAAAAAAGGAAAACAAGGCCTAACAAAATGTCAATGTATCTAAAAACACTTTAAGGTTTTAGGAAGACTCTGAAACATCACTAGAATTGTAATGCACACACACACACACACACACACACACTTATTTTTTTTTTGGTATGATAAATTTGAATGTTAACAAGTTATGTTTGAGTTACAAATAATGGTCCTAATTATTCTGTTCCTGAAATAATAAACAAAAATACTACATAAAGTTTTCTTATTAGTAACAGAGAAAGCCAGTGACAAATGAAGTCAAGTTGTCTAGTAATCATTAAAAAGCCATATTCATAGACAAATATTTACTGTGACATTGGGCTTCCATTTCTATCCAAGAAACAAATTAAGTCATTGATCACAAATTTGAGCACGTAAATGGTCTCAGTTGATGTATACTTCCAACAAAAAATGATAAAGACTAGTTTTAGGCTTCTCCGTATCATAATAACAAAAATATATACTCACAGTGGTCTTTTTTGAACTGCTCATTTTCTGAAAAAAAGTAAATAATGAGCAAGCCATAAGATAGTATGGAAAACATGAATTGTAAGAGGCAAGAGGTTAGAAGTTAATTTGTTAATTTCTGTTAAACAAAACTACCAGAAAGCAAGCATGAAAAGATAAAAGATCTCAACAAGTGTTAGAGTTAGGGGCAGAGGGAGCAACACCACGGCAGTTTCGCTTACTGGAAATATCTGAGAATGACAATAGTAATATGATGCCAAAGAGAGTCACAGCGGAATTAAAATGGTAATGGACGGCAATCCAATCAGCAGACTCGGAGAAGCAAGGAAGTATAGAAAATTAACACAAGAGTAACAAAACTACAGGAGAAAAATGGTACTTAGCCTTAAGACCAAACATTACACAAAGCAGACCAAGTTCAGAGCCCATAAAACTTACTCATCTTTTGACTAAGCGTGCTTTGTGCTCAGGATATAGCACAGGAATATTATTACTTGATGGCTTAAAAAATGCAGAGACTGTGTGTATCTGTACATACAAAACATTACCCCTCTGACTCTCCATAATCATAGGAAATCTTCCATTGTTACTTAAGTTATTGAAAGCCAGGAGCAACTGATGAAATGAGTGATCGAGACAGACCATGACATCTGGGGCCACAATTGATCGGTAGTCATAAAGTAATGGTATTGGTAGGCCATGGCTAACGAACTACCAAGGAAGTCAAAAACAAAGATTTTTGTCGAGAATGGCCACACTGCTCAAATAGAACCCGAAAGTGACAACTGTGCCTAAAACTAATTTGAATGTGTAAATTCAGATTAAAAACTCTCCGATCATTTCTTGCAGAATACAGATGTCTATGGATGTGCACACAAGAAATCATTAGTTAACAGATAAACACTAAATACTAATCCAAACGATGTAAATTTTGACACAAAGGTTGAGGCATACATGACACGAGAACATTACCACTGTCTCTATCCAGGGAAATGAAAAGGAATGTGGGCTTTATAAATGCTATTTT
>JAQQAC010022866.1:40489616-40634616 GCA_029783875.1 Phataginus tricuspis | reverse complement strand
GGTGGAGGGGGCCAGTTGCAGGGCGAACGATGGGAGCTAACTTGCGGTGGGGATTTCTGTGTAGTGTATACAGATGTCCCATCATAAAGCTGTACATCTAGAACTTACAGAGTGGTGTACACGAATCTCCTCAAATAATTTAAAAAATGATATAAAGGAAAAAATCTGTGGCAAAATTGGCTACTGCATTAATGTAGAAAGAACTCCTATGTAAGCAATATTGAGTACCACAATATTTAAACTATGATAATATTCATAATATCAAAATAATTCTAACAGGAATATTTTCTAGTGCGTGATATCAACGGATGAACAATAACTTTCAGAGAAAGTTTCTATTTATATGTAATAGATGCAACTTTAAAAATGTTTGTAGAATAACAAAGAAATATTCATGATGATAAAACTTAATATATGCTATAAATAGTTAAGTTCGATTGGCTTCATATTTATGTTACAAATGCAAGTTCATTTTATAGTCAGCCCCATAGACTAAAATGCACTCCTACACATTTCTTCATGCTAGATAAAAATACTTCGTTTTTGTTCGGTGGCTATATTTTTCCATTGTGTGATATTCTCAGAAAAAATCTTTTTTATACTTTGTATACCAACAAAGGCTAACAAAAATGATGCCATTGTTGAAAGAAAAAAGTCTATAATTTCCATAAATTGCATCACTGTAAGTTTTATAGCAATAACCTTCAGATTAATACGAAACATTTCTTGTTCATTTAATCAAGTACCCTCAGACTTTTCTATTTTTTACATATTCTGTTTCATCAATAAGCACCTTAAAAGGTGGGAGGATTTATCTTTCATAAGTATATTAAGTTGTACATAATTTACCACCATTTACCAAGATTTAAAATGCTGAGCAGCTGTTCAGCATTATATGCAATGCTACTGAAAGATCACCCATGAAAGAGCATAGCTAAACCAAAGAACTATGAAATTACAGTTCTTTTATAACAAAAGAAGGATGCAAGGAAATTACCAAATATGTAGACACAGACCATTTTTTAATTGCCAGAATTTTGAAAACTAGATGATCCAGGGCAAGTCTCTCTGAAACTATTTTCACATCTATGAAGTGTAAAGGTTCCTATTTAAAATCCAAAATTCTCTAATATTCTGCAATAAGCTACCTGATGTGAGGGCAAATTAAATATAGTAATCCACTGACATTTGAAAGGCATATGAACTGAGACCTTTAGAAAGCCCTATAGGATATACCTTCCCTCATAAAAGGTGGTAAAGTATTTTTTTAATTAAATGACCCCTTTAGAATCTAGGTGATTCTATAAATATACTCTAAAGCCATTAATAAAGCTATGAATTCTTCCAGTAAGGGAAAAGAAAATGAACTCCATACTCTATTTCAGAACATCATTAATATAGAAACACTGCCCCCAGTCCTCAAAGCCACAACAATGGCCAACGGCAGAGCCACTAGAAGGCATGAGGAAGACGAGAACACAGCTCCCTGCACAGCAAGAGGAGCCAGGCTGGCACGCGTCAGCACCGTCCTTTGAACATTCCGGTGGAGCCTCTGCATCAAAGGCAACAGAAAAGGCAGAGGGAGCTGGTGCTGGAGACTTCAGGCCAGTAACTCTAAGGGAGAGCACAGTCACTTAAAATGGGGCATTTGGGAAGAAAGCTTTATCCCACTGCAAGTCGCAACTTTCACCTCTGGATTAGAGCGCCTCTATTTCCTAGGACAGAGCTCAGCCAGGTCCCCTTCTCAGACACTGCAGGAGCCCAATCGGGAGTCCCAACAGGAGAGCCGGCCACCAGCTGCCTGAAAGGCTGTCATGACCGTCTTTTCCCAGAGACATACCTACCTGGAAAGGACTATCTAAGGCATGTGTTGGCTTCAGAACCTTCTTCTCCAAGAACTTGTTCACTCAAGAAAATTCTTCTTTACCACACAGTCAGCTGAGGGCCTCCACGGCCAACATCACACCATGCAAAGAAGAACACCTCCCATGGTTTCCAGAGCAAACTTTTCTCATAAGAAAAGTGACTTAAATAGCCACAAGTTAACAGTTCACCAGTTTTTCAGATAAATTTTTAAAGACATGATTTCCTAACAAATGGCAGTTTTGTTGAAAGTCCAATATTTTCCATTCATAACATTACCAATTAAGAAAGCCATCCCTTCAGAATTCAATAAAGTTTTCTCCTTCACTTTCTGTACTAAAGGACTAAATAGAAGTTATAAAAACCTTTTCTTGTGTTGGCAAAACTGGACAGCTACATGTAAGCGAATGAAACTGGATTACTGTCTAACCCCATACACAAAAGTAAACTCAAAATGGATCAAAGACCTGAATGTAAGTCATAAAACCATAAAACTCTTAGAAAAAACATAGGAAAAAATCTCTTGGATATAAACACGAGCAACTTCTTCATAAACATGTCTCCCCAGGCAAGGGAAACAAAAGCAAAAATGAACGAATGGGACTATATCAAACTAAAAAGCTTCTGTACAGCAAGGGATACCATCAGTAGAACAAAAAAGATATCCTACAGTATGGGAGATTATATTCATAAATGACATATCCGATAAGGGGTTGACATCCAAATTATATAAAGAGCTCATGCACCTCAACAAACAAAAAGCAAATAAGCCAATTAAAAAATGGGCAGAGGAGCTAAACAGACACTTCTCCAAAGAAGAAATTCAGATGGTCAACAGGCACATGAAAAGATGCTCCACATCACTAGTCATCAGAGAAATGCAAATTAAAACCACAAGGAGATAATACCTCACATCAGTGAGGATGGCCACCATCCAAAAGACAAACAACAACAAATGTTGGTGACGATGTGGAGAAAGGGGAACCCTCCTACACTGCTGGTGGGAATGAAAACTAGTTCAACCATTGTGGAAAGCAGTATGGAGGTTCCTCAAAAAACTCAAAATAGAAATACCACTTGACCCAGGAATTCCACTCCTAGGAATTTACCCTAAGAATGCAGCAGCCCAGTTTGAAAAAAATATATGCACCCCTATGTTTATCACAGCACTATTTACAACAGCCAAGAAATGGAAGCAATCTAAGTGTCCATCAGTAGATGAATGGATAAAGAAGATGTGGTATATATACACAATGGAATATTATTCAGCCATAAGAAGAAAACAAATCCTACCATTTGCAACAACATGGATGGAGCTAGAGGGTATTATGCTCAGTGAAATAAGCCAGGTGGAGAAAGACAAGTACCAAATGATTTCACTCATATGTGGAGTATAAGAACAAAGAAAAAACTGAAGGAACAAAACAGCAGCAGACTCACAGAACCCAAGAATGGACTAACAGTTACCAAAGGGAAAGGGACTGAGGAAGATGGGTGGGAAGGGAGGGTTAAGGGGGAAAAAGGGCTATTACAATTAGCACACATAAAGTAGCAGGGGTGGGGGTGGGGTGGGGGGATACAGGGAAGGCAGTACAACCAGAGAAGACAAGTAGTGATTCTATAACATCCTAGAAGGGGTATGTGGTGGGGACTTGATAATAGGGGGAGTCTAGTAACCATAATGTTGCTCATGTAATTGTATATTAATAATAGCAAAATAAAAAATAATAATAAATTAAAAAATAATAGAAACTTAAAAGAAAAATTATCAGTAGTAGGTTCCTGATCCTACATATTGTAAAAGTCATATTTAATTAAATTAATGTAACTGCAATAGTTAAAAAAGAAAACTTTTCTTTTTTCACACCAAGTATATGACATGGGTCATCTGAATATGGGAAATCAGTCTTATTTCATAGACCTCAAGGCACAAAACAGGGCCATAGTAAACTTTGGTTATTGTTGACTACTATCAGTAATCTATGGTTTCCCCATGCTATTTTATTCATTCATTCATAATATAATGAACATATGTGAATTTATCACCAAACCTGACACACAGAGCATTACATCCCAGATTTTAATTTTTTTTTACAATTTATTTATTTTAGTATCATTAACCTACAATTACATGAGCAATATTGTGATGATTAAACTACCCCCTTCATCAGGTCCCCCCCACCAACCCTATTACAGTCACTGTCCATCAGTGTAGTGAGATGAGAATCACTATTTGTCTTCTCTGAGTTGTACAGTCCTCCCCGTGCCCCCCCCACCTTATGTCTGCCAATCGTAATGCCCCTTTTACCCTCTTATCCCTCCCTTCCTGCCCTTCTTCCCCAGTCCCTTTCCCTTTGGTAACTATTAGTCCGTTCTTCCAAAACACAAACAACAACAAATGTTGGCGAGGATGTGGAGAGAGGGGAACCCAGGAATCCCACTCCCAGATTTTAATTTATCACAACCTTGTATTTCTAGCTAAGAATGATTACATTCTTAAGACTTTTTATTCTTTATTTTCATCATCAACTCCAACAGTTTGTTCTGTTTGATAGAACTGTTTTGGACAGAAGCACTTCAGAGGCTCTCAGTGCTTATGGGAGACAGAGCACAGTAAATAAAGCTGAACTGAGATTTGAAGGCTGGGTTCTACCACCAGCTGAGTTAAGAGTTCTGCCTTAGTGGCCACTGAGCACGTCTGATTCAAACAGGAATTTCCACAGAAATTTAAATTATGTTTCATCACTCAGGCATCAACAATATTATGATTGTTAAATCTGTAAAGTTCTTTTTCTGTGTAAGGAAAGAACTCTATGTGCAGAGACTGCCTTTATTCTGAGGAGGAGCCCAAAGCCCCTCTGGGTGCAGAGACGCTGCCCCCCACCCACATGGTCGTCAGGACCTCCCTCCAGCTTCCAACACAGCAGCTCAGCTATTGTTGTTTTTATAGGGTTGTACTGTATGTAAGGTTTGTTCTTCTGTTTACACAAGAGAAAATTTTTAAATTCATTGAAATCCCAATAAAATGACACAATGTTTTCATAGCCCTTAGAATTTATATTTTGTAAGTATAAATTTTTGTGAGAACATTTGGTCCTTTCTAAGCACACATCTTTAATCTTATATCATTCCTGTATATCCATAAAAAGAAAAATATAAGGGAAACAAATTAGATAAGGTATAACTGAAATTCCTCACATTCATAGTAGTACTCCTCTTAATTATTATTACTATTTTTATATATCAAACTTATTTGGATCCTGATTCAAAGAGATCATAATAAAACAATTCATGAGGCAAAAAAAAATTCACTGAAATACTGAAATCTATTCATATACTTCTATTACTATGAGTACTAATAACAAAAACAACCAAAATAATAAGCATTGGACTGATTACTTCACTAAAATTTCTCATCTTTAAAATCTATCACATAAACAAGGCATTTTATTAAATCAAATAAATTTTAAAGGACTTGATACCTAGCAGTAAGTCTGTCACTTTCTAGCTGCCAAAAATATGACATACCCATATTACCTAATTACAAATATAAAATGAAAAGAAAACATTCTGAACACTACATGACACTGTGAGGACAAAAGGGGAAATTACCATCCTGTAATTAACTTCAGACAAAATTTGGGTTTAATTTAAAGAAAAACTTTCATATATAATATCCTGCTGAATCTGCTGTTTCCATAATCCTTTGCTCCACCAGATTAGCATGAAAAAGGAGGCACAGACATTATTTAGATATTAGCAATCAAAAACTGCATTAGTATGTTTGTATCTAAAACCAAGCATTTTTTTAAATTATGAAATGCTGTGCATATAAATAATGAGTTTTTATAATTACCTAACTAAATTCATGCTCACATCCCCATAACCCTGAGACCTGAGGAGACCAGTGGCCGTTCTCAGCATCAGATAAGAAGGTGAGAAGTCTGCCATGAGTCAGAGAGGTGCTCAGGGTGTCGACTGAGAACAGGGCCACATGGAGTCACATTAAACTACACTAGTCTGTCATAGTTTAACTATAAATCATGTACTAGACCTGCCAAGAGAAAGCCCACCTTGAGAAAAGAAAACTTCAATGGAGATTTTAATCTTGAATCTATCAATATTTGCTGAATGTCAATCATACTCTGAAAAGCTGAGAAGGAGAAGGAAAGTCGCCAACCACACCCTCAAGAAATTATCTCATGTGGAACAGGGCACAGAGCTTTGTGAAAAGGAAAACAAAACAATGTGCTAAGTAACACACTGGCCTTCCTAATAGCAAGAAGTATTATACAGAATAGAAATCCAGGGAAGGATTTACATGAGAAAAATTGGGGTTTGAAAAGAAAATACGCACTGACCCTGGCCTAGAAGGCTCAGAGAACGGCTTTCAGTGTGACACCGAGGGGGACACTGGCAGAACACGCTGAGACTGGTCCTCTTCCCACCTCGGCCAGCTTCCACGGCACACTTACTGTGCAACGCTATGTCTAGGAAACCATTATCTATGAAACAAGAAAGAACTGGGCTATATTAAAACTCAATGGACACGATTATCTGTTTGAAAGCAGGTCTCTATATGGACATTATCTGCTAGAAACAATTCTAAATAGAATTAGGTTGATTCATATGAAATTACCAATATTTAATGGTTTTAACCTAAGTGTTGATTTCATAAGCGTCAACCTCAGGAGGTGCTAACATCTTAGGAAGTACCAATCGGCATCATGATTCTTTTGAAAGGGAATTAAGAATTAGCTGGCATAAAAGACGGTCATTTCACAAGACACCAGAACTACTCCAAGACTGACATGTGTCACAAGGAACATCCCTGTCTGCTTGTTTTCTCCCGGGAGTACACAGGGTGACAGGACCACAACCAGAGCGGAGAGGCCCTTTGTTAAGCTTCTGACTGATTATACAGGTGACCCTAGAACCAAGAAATGGGGGCTTAATATCTTAGGAACAACCTTTTGATTTTCCCTATCAGAGTTCTGTAGCATAATGAAATGGAAACGTTTTGTTACTCATCTGTTAAAATGGATGATCAAATTCCTTTGATCAACCTTTACAAAAATCACTTCAGAAAGCTTGTGAGTTTCCTGAAAATTCCTTAAGAAAAATTTTAATCTTGGACTTTTATAAGAACTACCAAGACATCATGAATATAAAGAACCTCTAACAAAAAGTCAGTACTGTTTAATGAAACTGTGTAAAAGTTAGTAATTAAGCATAATTGAAGGCTGCAGTGAACATATAGGCCTTTGTTCTTTTTAATTCTGGCACTGACTGGGAATTAAAGATAAGAGCTTAAGGCATATTTTAGTCAGAGTCCAAATGTAAAAGCCCAAGTGTTCTAAAAGTAATTTAAGTGAAATAAAAGAAGAGAATAGCCAAAAATATTCCAGATGCCTGCCAGGGGAAAACACCTATGTTCAGATCATTTCATACACTGGATCAACTGTATATGGGATCACTTAATTCATTGACTTCAACAAAAAAGTTAAAGCACCAGATATCCTTAATATCCAAGATGTGACTGAATTACTAAAGAGCAGCAGAAAAAAAAAATCTCTTAAAAATTAATGTCATGTTAAACAATTTATTATTAGATGCAAAAGCAACTGGAACTTATACTAGAAAAGATATTCACTCTCTCTACAGAATTCAATTTTTTCTTATTTCTATATAAAAATGAAAAAGGAGGCAACAGAATAAAAAAAGATGTCATTTAATAAAGATTATCAGTACTAAGCCATATATCTCTAGTCTAATAACTCCTTTGAACTAGGATTAGATAGCATAATTATAATGTATACAGTATTATTATAGCTTTTTGGGTTTCTTTTTTGGGAGACTGCAGTGGTCGGATAAAGGAATTTCTAACTATATTTATTTATTTACTTATTCCCCTTTATTCACCAATGTTCCATAGGAATATGATGAAGAACATGATCAATGAGAGACGGACTGTCACAGAGGACGGGGGCCCCAGCCAAAGACTGGCCGTGAGCGAAGGAGCTGGCCCTGCGACCAGGAGAGAAGGGAGGCGGCGTGAGAGTGTCGGTGGACAGGGGGGCAAAGGCACAGAGAGGGCAGGGGGAGGCTATGCAGCAGGGAGAGTGTGTCTGACGAAGTAAACCAGCAGATGAACAGGCGCACCTGCAAGCAGGAGGCGGAGACGGGAGCTGCCTGCAGGGAAGGAGACGGGGCTCCCAGAACTGTAACCATGCGGGCCCCCATGCCCATGGTCTCGCGGGGTGTCTGAACTCCACACCGATAGGGGTACAATCCCGAAAGAGTTCTGAACTTGCCGGCTTCCTCTTGTGTACAGAGTAAAGGGTGCCCAGCAGAGCAATGAAGGTTCTTTTAAGCCTGATTCCAGCCCAGTTTCCCAGGCTCATCCTTGCAATTCCTATAATCTCCCAGATGAAATCCTCCCACTGGGGCCCATTTCCTAAACTCCACCAAGTCTGGGCCTAAGCTCTTCATCTTATATACTCTCCCCGAACCCTAGGCTCAAGGCCACTCCAGGCACAGTGGACACAGGACACCCCAGTTTGCAAACACCCCACAGAGGGTCTCTGACTGTGCCCTTTCCTGGGAAGGCTTGGCCTTCCTGAATCGTCACCCTGAGTGAACACCTCTCCCTGAAGGCCGTCTCTGCAGGGGCACCCGCTGAACTTTCCTCACAGCCTTACACCTAATAAAATTCTTTTTCCTTTATGTGCACATTGCCTCTCTATCCTTACCCTCGGCCCATCAATCCCAAATCCAAGGCGCAAGAGAACAGAGGTTCTATCAACATCAAATGCTACATGCCATCTCAGTTTTGCAACACAGAAGTTAATTGTAGTAGATGTAGTAAATGTCTATTGGAAGAATAAATAGAAGAATAAATGAGATGTCTTTATTAGCGTCCCCCATAATACCCCTTAAGCAAGATTAGTTGTTCCCTCTACTAAACTTTCTTTTGTATCATTGTGTACTTTACTTTTCACATATTATGGATAGTTGTGTAACAACCAATATTTTCCAAAGAACAAGAATCACATAATATTCATGTTCATTTAAATCCCCAGGAATAAAAAATACACAAAGATGAATGCTCAATAAAATGCTGGCTTAAAATTAAGAATGAATCAGAAAAAACAGAAAACAATCTGATATTTCTGTAACAGTGTAACATATAGATACTACTGACACTTAAAATTCCTCTGCCACTAGCAGGAGAATTTCCTTTAAAGTAGCAAATACGGCATTTTATCAAGAAAACTGTAAAGTACTAAGTGCAGCCATCATTTCTGACAGAGCCAGAGGCCACATACCCTGGTATAAATGGTAAGCAGCCCCCCTGCCCCCACCATCTTTTGCTGGGCAATACATACTAACTCTGTGTGCTTAGCAGACTTTAGGAGCAAGCATTCTTCAAAATAACAGAGAATTGTGAGAAATAAAATGCACCATTGAAGCAGTTCAAGCAAGTGCATCACATTTTCATACACGACAAGGACAATTAACAGAACAGTCTCATAATAGGGCAGCACATGGCTTGACACATTGTCCTAAAAACCAAATGGCTGAAGACATAAGCACTCCCAGGAAAATACTCAGCCTAATTATTAAAAACTCCCAATGCAAAATTTTCCTTGAATTATCTGAGCTCTTGATTTATGTGAGGTGGTTAAAATATATCACTCCCATAAAATGGGAATTTCCTGTAAGTGAAAAAAGATGCAACGAGAAATAACATAGTAAATAAAATGCATTCCATGAAGCCCACTCTGCTTTCTAAAGAAAGGTTACAATTCTGGTACCAAGCTTCCCAGAAGTAAACATGAAGCGGAAAACTCAATTAGTACATGATTTGATAGCACTTATGACCGAAATGGTAAGTGGTCTCAGACAGGTCAGCTTCTTCTAGAACACAGCCCGGAGGGAGGCTGCCCCCCGAATCCCACGAGGAAGATGCGGCGTGTTCTCATGAGCAGCATCCTGGGCCCCATCTTTACAATGAAGATATGTTTTATAAGGGTCCTTCTTAAAACATTCTTCAGTGCAATTCAGTAGCATAAAGACTAAGTACAAAATCAGTAAAGTCAATTTTATTGGAGGAGGAAGACAAAAATAATGTGGTGACAGAAAGGTGCTCCCTAACAATGGACCTGACGGAGGACTAAGCCTGCAAGCACATGAGGAAAGGACAGGCAGAGCAAAGACCCGGGACAGCAAGGAGATTATGTGACAAACACATAGGATCCAGACAGCCCACGGAGTTTCTAAACATGCCACTGAAGCAGGAGTAGGGCTGTCGCTGCTTCTTGGAGGCTGAGGGACCTGATGAAGTTCTGAGCTTGCAAAGGTTCTCTTTCCCCTCAGAGATATAAACCATGAAAGCTATCTGTAACTAGGTCCAAACACCTGCCCCAGAAGTAAGTTGGAAATGTCAACAAACCAACAAGGAGCTGAGATCCCGACAAACTACACCATCGGTATTTACTTCTGTTAACTTTCACCAGGAAAATTTATAAAGTAAGAGTTCAAAGAGTCCATTTCAGCAAGAAAACATTTATCATAAAGTCACCACAGAACATCTAAATTATCCACTTTCTTTAGAAATTCTTCCCAGATGTTGACAGGATAACTTTGGTGGAAAATATATACCCACCTTTTATACCTTAATAAATTGTCAATTTAAGTCAGCAAAATATAGAAGGAAGTTTTCTAATAGTAAAAAATCTTGGCTTTAGTGAATTCATGTGACTTATATCCATCTTTCCATGTAGAAGTAATTAATTAGAAGGGCTATCTGTCTATTCAATCCCACTTTTTCACAATAAATGATGTCAAATGACAGAATACTATTCATAGACTGGACACTGCCTCCAGACAGAGGAATGGAGGAGACAGAAGATGGGAGGCAGGGTCCTCAGCTGATGCTAAAGGGACATTAAGTCACTGAAATACAGCAACCTCCCACACATTAAAATAAGCAATCCGAGATGGAAAGAAATGACACGTTGTTCCTCCATTTTGACTCAACAGTTATTTCTTGTGTAAATATTTTCTTAAAGTAGAGAGGAGCCTGTAAACACTTTATTTTTCCTAAACTGGGCCCTTATGAAAAACAGGAAAAGCATAGTTAACCCTTAGAATACAGCAAGAAATGAGAGGGGAGACCACTGGAGGTGGCGACACAGAGAGCAAGCCCAATGCCAGGAGCCACGCGAGTCAGTCACGGAGATCACATGAGGGACACTCAAGACAGAACAAAACATCTCAGAGCATGAGCTACCCATTTCAATGATAAAATGGAAAATGGTATTTATCTTACAGAAACTTACATGGAAAAAGCACTGAGGAAAACTATCCGTCCTTTAATAAAGGTGTGGGGTAAATGACAGAATTTCCAGAATCTCCCTTCTAGCCTTAATTCATTTACACATGAATAGGCGCTTCCCATCCATCCGCTGCAAGGGCTAGAGAGAAAACGGCCATTCTCTCCTCCCCTCCGTTCCTGGTACATAATTGGTCTGGTGTTTGCCACTCACCAAAGACCCACCCACTGAGTTCCAGCCAGAAGGGGCAGGCAGGGGAGGCAGAGTGGGAGCCGCACCCCGAGGAGACGGAGGGTGCCAAGCCTGGCCGGCCAATTCGAGCAAGCTGTAAGCAATTGAAATGGTTTCTCCCAACCTACCCTTTCCCTGGACTTATTTCGGTTTCACTTGTTTTGCCCTGGGCTGGGGTCACCCTTCCCCGCCAGAGCTACAAAAAGAAAATACATACCCTAATAACTTCATCAAAGGAAAATTTTTCTTTAAAATGATGATAAAGGAGTTCCTCTCAAAGTCTTCTGAAAGGACAAATTTGAGTCTATTTCATGTATGTAATTCAGAGTTTTTACAAAATGTATTATTATTCTCTCATTTAAAAGTACCCAAAGCCCCTAACGACCCCAGAGGGTGGTTAGCAAAGCTTCCATGTACAGTTAGTAACAGCTGTGCATGTACACATATACAGGCTTTTCCCAGGAATGTTTAGTTTTTGGATGATATTTTCATGTTTCAAGAAAAACAGTGAGGCTTAGATCTAAACTGAAAAACAGGAAACAATGATGATTTTTTTACACAATTCTAACATATAAACATTTTTGAGGAGAGAGAGAAAGGAGATAGTCTCCCACAGACTCACACACGGTCATGTCATGCATTAGTGTTTACAACAAATGAGCACTGAGTACCGGAGGGGACAGCCTTTCCAGCCCACAATTAGACTAGGTCATATAGCTGGTATAGATAAAAATGTGGGGGAAAGATTTTACTTAACAGTAAGATTCAAGGTACTGTTAAAAGAGAGGTGGCTGACCACAAATTTCAAATGTCTGATAATGGGGAGAAGCCAGCACAAAGCCCAGGACTCTGAAGGAGGTCTGGGGAAACCCATTCACCTGAACCAAAACAATGAGCAGCCCTGAGCCTGCCCCCAAGGCCGGAACACACCCCACAGCAACTTGCTGTGACTTATGACTTCTCCGAAAATTCCTTTAGTGAAAAAAGACTGAGGTTTTGATCTGGATATTTAGTGACACTTGAAAAGACAGGTACATTTCCTTTGATTATCAAATTATTTAACTCTTAGACTCTGATGCATGCACTCAATTACAAATCCTTTATTGGTAGAATGGTTTGGGGCGCATACAAGTCTTCCTGAGATGCTGCCAGGACAGATATTTCCTGTTGGTGTCCCAGACACCATTAAAGTAATGGATCAGATCAGAAATTCTGAGTGAATCTTTCCCCTCCTCCTATTTACACAGTCATTCAAAGCCCAGATGATTTCTAAGCACTGAACTACAAATGCCATCTCTTTCTATTGTAAAATGCACCTGGCTTTCACATAAGATATACTTATTATGGCTGTTTCAATTGTGATAATTGTGGATAAGCTCATTTTCTAGATTACTATTAGCGAATTCAAAGAGTCATAAAGATACTTAGGTTTTCTATAAAGAGAATTACTTATTTAAGATAGGGAATACTTTAGGATGAACTCGCAAATTAATTGGAGTTTATTATTTTGGAATGTGACTTAAACATGGCTATATTTAGTTGTTTATATTTAAGTGTATAAGACTTCAGAAATACAGGAATGTACTACTTTAAAATAAGTTCATGAAAATTTAGGGACAAAAAAGTACATTCTTACACAAACCATCACTTCAGTTGTTCAAAGAATCAAAAGAAATATATTTGAAATTATTTAGATTTTTGTTGCTAATGACAGTCATGCTGACAAAATTCATTGGTTCATCAAAATATAGTGCAAGTATATGAATTTATTTGTAATGAATTATCATTTTTGCATATATCAGTCAAAGCACAAGGCCTAAATACTTGCAAACAAAATGCATTATTAATTGTCACAGCCTATTTATCTAACTTCTATTACTATTTGCTGTAATATGCAATGCAGAAGAGGGAAGAATCAAATTCAAAACATAAAAAATAAATTGATTATACCATCCCAGGGAAATTAAAATATAGCAAGCTTGCAAAATTATAGCCAAGGCGTTAATGTTTTAAATACGTAAGAAAAAGTGTTTAACTTAATTTAGAGAACATTATGCCCAAAGTGACTGTTCAACATGCTGATAGAGAGTTTCTTTGTTTCGTAAAACCATTTAAAGGCAACAATTCCCTCTCCCAGAATGCAGGAAGGTGGAATGAAAGTAAGGAGCCTTTTGGCCTTTATTGTGCCAGACTTTGCTACTTAAATCTTAGTTTTCTCCAGATGTGGATGTCTATTTGAAAATTATGCTGCTGTGGAAGTCCTGGCATTCCAACTCACTATTTCTATGCAGGAAGAGGGAATGCCCTATAAACAGATACCATAAACAAGAAGTATGCTGAAACACAAAATTTGATGCAGCACAATTCAGTCCAACATGTTTAGTTTAGATGAACTCTGTGACTTGGACTATGTAGAACTAGGGAATAAACCAGAGGACAGGGTGGACTTTCCCATCTGAGATTAATTTCCTGATTTTAGGACAAAAATTGTGTGAATGTCAGAGAAAATGTTTACCCTATCTCAAAAAAGAGAAAGGCATACTATTTTTTTCTTGCTTTTCTTTTTTTTTTTTTGACTCCCTTCATATAGAGACTGAAATGAGTGAAAGCAACCAAGTGTTCCTGGAATACATAAAAAAAGGCAAATGGAAAAAACAAAGAGTACATCTTGGATTTTCAAACTCCTATCATAATATAAAGGAGGTGTCTACTATTTTTAAGGTGCTTGGAGGATAAATGTATGTATAAGGTGATTAAGTTTTTCATCAATTGTGAAACACGAACACTCATTCAAAATTTCTTAATTCCTAAATAAAAGGCAAAATAATATATTTGAGTTCAAAATGCATACTAGTTATATAGTAGGTAGTATTTTTTACTAATTATCTGGAAAATAATAAAAATAAGTAAAAAAAATATTTTTTCACTGGGGAGATGGGTGGGAAGGGAGGGATAAGAGGGTAAAAGGGGCATTACGATTGGCAGACATAGGGTGGGGGTTCACGGGGGGTACTGTACAGCTCAGAGAAGACAAGTAGCGATTCTCATCTCACTACGCTGATGGACAGTGACTGTGGTGGGGTTGGTGGGGGGGACCTGGTGATGGGGGGAGTTCAATCATCACGGTATTGCTTATGTAATTGTAGGTTAATGATACTAAAATAAAATAAAATATTAAAAAATATATATATATATTTTTTTCTAATTTTCATTCCAAATTAATTTTGTGAATAAAATACTCCAAATACCTATATGCACAGATTCTCAGTTTGAGATAATGTAATTAGTATGAGGTAGAGCACTAGGAATTAGAGTCAGACAATCACAATTCTAACACTTATTAATTATGAGATACTGAATAAATTACTGTATATTCCTCACTAGTACTTAAATCTACAAAACTGGAATAAAATGCACTTCTAGTCACAGAATGATTGAGATAACACATGTGAAAGGAGTGAGAAAACAGTAATTTAAAATGTTTTGCTTCCACTTTGACAAGTCCCAAATCATAATTTAAATAAAACAAAATTTTTTTTTAAAGGATAATATATTCAGGATATGTTCAACATATAACATTCTGACTCAAATTAAATAAAATTTTACAAAAAAAAGCATAAGAAACCAAAAGGTAGAAAGTAGGCATATGTCACATCCCACTACTTTGACACAGTAGTCGTGTCCAAACTAAAATGCAAAAAAAACAATATGCATGCCTCCAATAGAAAAGTCAAGTTGAATTTCTTGTAAACATTAGTTTTTACTTTTTCTAAAAGTCAATTCAACATTTACAAATATGTAAGAAGAGGCCCTAGGCTACAGAGTGGCAAAACAAATTGCATGATTAAAATATTTTAATACAGGATTAAAATAGGATTTTAATTTTAAAAAGGGATCAAATTTTAAAACATGATTTTAAAATTGGATTAAAAAACAACAGTTTCCAGGAGAGTATATAGAATTTCAGATATGACCTTGGAGAATCTGGGGAAGGTGGACAGTCCTTGAAGGAAGGGTAGAGTGCTTGTTCTGGTTCTGAGTGAGCTCCACATTTTAAAGATTTAAAACTTTCAGAAGTAGCCATGCTCACCTGGTAGCTGCCATTGCTATATTTCAGTTCACCTAACATAATTAAGTGTATGTGATGAAGCTAATTATGATACAGTAGCGAAAACCTGGCAGTTGATGACATGGTAATTGTAGTGTTACTTTCATGACATGGCAACTGTAGTATTATTTGGGGGATGACACAAGATGTATTTCTTTTTTAATATCAGCAATGTTTTAATTCTACACTCAAAGAAGAATTCAAAAATGTTATTTTAAAACCTCAAAATAAAAATACAGGAAAAAAATAGACAAAATTTAGTTTTATGTATTTATTTAAGCTCATTCTAATGCATTTGCAGAGGTCAATCCCCTCTACATTAACTCTTCTACTGTTTCAAGGTTGTTTCACAAATTCATTAATTCAAAGGCCCTCAAATCCTTCCAAATAGTTTTAGATCAGATTTTTAAAAATTAAAACACGATGTTAAATTTTTGTGAAAGAATGACAAGAAATGTGACATTCAATAACAGAATACCACAAGAGTAAAACATGAACTGACTTGATAAAATTTCCAGAAGTCACCTCCTTAAACAAAACCTACAAGGAAAGTATAATTATATTTGTTAAATTTTTTTAAATGGATGGAAATTACCTTTCTTTTGGGGTGCCAACTCCATGTTTGCCCAGTAGATGAGTATTTAAGTGCTTCTTCATTACAAAAGCAACCCTAAAAAGAGAAACAACAGTAATTAGAGAACTAAAACTTGACTCTAAGAAGTATGTACAAAAAGTTTTTTACAACAGGCCCATATGGATGGATGCCACATGAAAATGCTCATTGCCGTACCCTCTCATTAAACAAAAAGCTTGCACACAGACAAATACACTGCAATGCTTGGACACCAGAAGCAGTAATGGCACGGAAGTGGACTGGGTCACTCTCCTACTTCAGGGGACTACCAGGGAGCCAACAATGATTTCGTTCTTTAGTCACTGTCTTAGTAAGAAAGATAAAGCAATACCTTACTAGAACATTCACTGCCCCCTAGCTGATCCCACACTTCAA
This sequence comes from Phataginus tricuspis, assembly GCA_029783875.1. Taxonomy (NCBI): domain Eukaryota; kingdom Metazoa; phylum Chordata; class Mammalia; order Pholidota; family Manidae; genus Phataginus; species Phataginus tricuspis. The sequence goes on along the minus strand of JAQQAC010022866.1, from coordinate 40,618,067 downwards.
CCATGAAACGAGTTTCAGAAATGTCATTTTATTAAATATTTAAGGGACAATGAGAGAAAATGAATACCCTTCATGAAACTTTCTTAAAAACATGGTAATAATTTGAAGAGAGGTTTTTAAAATGATATAAATGTTTACAGCACATGCAAAAACTGTACTTGAGTGCCAAGATGGTATCAGTAACTAAACCAAAAAAAAAGGACTACTTGACGTGCTCTCCTACTTTATACCCAAATCCACTCCCTTATATCAATCCCATTGACATAAATATGAAATGGACAGGAATTCAGCGGCCAGGCCATAGAGCACCATTCTTCCACTGAATATAGTACAACATCAATTTAATTATGTTGTGTAATTATCTAAAACAATTTAGATCTCATTCAGAAGTATCACACTAAAATGGCTCTCTTGATAAGCAAAGAAAAAGACAAAAAAGTTAATGTTGTAACTTTCAGTGTAAAAGGGCTTGCAAACATTTTTGTTAATTATGTATTACAGCTGTCCTTCATAAAGTTAATTACTAATAGCTGAAAGGCAACAGAATCTATTTGCATATGTACATGAAAGGCATGACATATGCAAAAAATGTGATTTTAATTAGCATTCTTGATATGAAAGGCTACAAATCAAATTGGCATGTTATAAAATTCTTAACATTAAACATCGAATTCATCTGGACATGTTTGCACAATCAGGCAGCGTAAGAATAACGTATCGTGGCCTTTATGGAAGAGACGTGTCAAAAGCCAAGACCTTAACAACTTTCAAAAATGTGAGTGCTTCTTTTCTTTTCATGGTCTGTTTTGATTAATTTCATATAATACTTGGGAGTCTCATTTTTTAAGCCAAAATAATATATGTATATTTTTTAAATGACTATGACTTCATTATTCAAAAAACACATTTGTACACAATGAAAATAAAATCTCTTCTTTCTTTATCTATTAGGTAAAAACAATGGACAATACATGCTTCACAACTATAAGTAACTGATCACACCATCAATCATTAAGGTGGAAAAGTAATTATTACATTTAAAAAAATCAAACTATGTTGGAATTAAAGGCTTAGCAAAAAATGACAGTATATGATATTCTGTATTTGTTTCTGTTTGATTTGGACAAAATAAATAACATTTTTCATTTCCTTAAAAAAGAATACAGTAATAACAACAGTCCATTTAAGTCATAACTTCCCTACTGTCCTCTATTTTCCTATAATTAAAAAAACATAAAGCTAATAGCAAAGAGCAAAGGTTAAGAACCCAAAGTTGCAAAGCACAGCTTTGCAAGTATAACTTAAGAGAGCTGAGCTTAGAATCCACAGTGCAGTTTTTAAAAGTAAAAAAATTTATTAATTAACATGTTTAAGGTTTAAGAACTGAAACAAAAATATTATACTGCACAGGGGAACAAACTAAGGTACACATGGAGGGAAAGCTTCTACCTAATGTACTATTCTTGCCATTATCTGCTGAATGTCTATAATACCAAATATTCTGAGGAGTAACAATTTTTTATTTTATGGAAAAAATAATATCAAAGCGGCTCAATTACAGTCAAATTATTCATCTAAATCTGATTTAAAGTAAGAACAAATTCTTTCAATTTGGTCTAACTGAAGTACAAGTAGTGTAAAAGTCTATCAACCTCAGTTTAAAAAACATTAGCCAAGCATGACTGACTAAAACAAACTTACTGACCCAGATGGGCATAAAACTGCCAGCAATGTGTGATTCCTGAATGTAGCCTATCCTTCCCTGCCATCACCTTGGCGTCATTTTCACATTTCCAACATCATAATTGTTCTGGACAGTTTATAATCTAGATACAACCAGAAATTAAGCAGAGTCCCCAGCCGGAACATCTACACCACCACGGTGCCGTGGGCACGATGGACTCATGCCTGGCGCAACCAGCTGTGTGCACTGAGTCCCTGCTCACTCAAAGGGCAGGTTCTGCAGGGACCATGTGACAGCAGACAGTCGTGCCCTTGGGGAGCTTTCACCCAAGCCTGCGGCGCTCCGGCCAGGCCACACCTGCAGGTGCTAACTCAGGGCCTTCTCTGGGCGAGGACAGGTCTACGCAGCCGCAGCACACAGGGCAGAACCAAGCACTGCTGAATCTTAAGTCCCCGCCTCAGAAAACAGGAAGCCCAGAGAGGGACACATGAACAAAAGGTAAAACATGGTCAGCAGTAGGAGGAAAAATAGAGAAGGAAGATCTGAAATGTCAGCAGGGGGTCAAAATGGCACGTTTAAGCGGCTCAGGATTGTGGTCAGGGGTAAGGAGGGAGGAGCTGGGCACGGGAACAGCAGGGAACAGCAGGGTGGTCAGGAAGCCTGGACTGCAGGCCCCAGGCCTGGTCTCAGACAGGGACTGTCGCAGAGCAAGGCGGGCACACAGTCCCGCCCTCACAGCCTGTCAGCTGGCTTGCTCCAGGTGGGAAGGGGCAGCAGAGGCCTCTGAACAGAGACATGTTCTCGCCTGTCCTAATAGATCCCTCGAGCTGTCCAGTTTAGAACACACAGAGAGACAGTTGAGGGGGAGACGGAGGGAGAGGGCAGGAGGAGGAGAGGAAGAGGGAAAGGGGAACAAGAGGGGGAGACATCGAACAAAAGGCTCAATCTACCGGTCTTGAGTTCAAGGGCAAGATCCATGCTAGAAACATGCTCTCAGAGGCTATCCACCTGGCAAATGCCTGACAATCTAAAGCAACACCTTGAAATAATAATAAATAGTGATTATTAAATATGACTGATTTCTAAGTATCTATAATTGCCATAAAGAGCTTCACTTAAAACTGGTTTTGGTGTCAAAGAGCAGCACATTTGTATCCTAGCTATAGATCTCTACTTTTCAGTACAAACATTTCCTATTTTAACTCCTCATTTTAAAATGCTTTTTCCTACACTATATACGCATCTAATCAAACCTCTCCTTCAGTCCCTTAGGTTTTATCACTGGAGAATTACTTCAACTTGAGAGTCACGGAAGTTTATCTGATGTCTACTAAAGTAAGATATAGGACTTTGATGACTATAGATAAAGATGTGAAAGGCAACAGAAAGCATAGCCCAGTACACTGGCATCCGTAACTCCCACCTGTGCAAGTCAGGGCACTGCAGGCAGGGCCCACAGGCAGGTTTGCACAGCCTGAGCATCTCTGGAAGCCAAGAGACGGGGGGGGGGGGGAAGCAGAAGCAGAGCGCTTTCCCGAATCCGCAGCTCTCGTTTCTGTGTCTCTCACCTCTAGTAAGATGCTCCTCAAAGTCAGGCCCATAGGATGTAATACCCAACTACTTGAAAATTTCTTATAATCAGGTCAGGGTAGACCATACAGGCTACAGGAAAGTTGGAGTAAATGTGTACTTTATTTCAAGAAGTTAAAATCTAAACACAGTAACACAGTAAGTGAACAGAAAATTTCTAAGAACGCTTTAATATATAACTATGATGCAAACACATTCCCTTATCCTTCTGGTCTCACTGTTGGATCCTGAGTGAAGCGCCCAGTCCTACCAACAGGGCCACTGCACATGGATGCCTCACACACATGTGCCGCACTGCCTGTCAGAACGCAGGAGGCACCCAGTGAAAAGCTGCGTGCACCAAAAGGAATGTAACTCACACTGCTCAGTCACTGCTGAAGCAGCAGAACATTTAACAAAACCGAGAACCCAGCGGGCAACGAGGTTAGCTGGCCAGGACTAGTCTCAGCAGACACTCGTGGTCACCTCCCTGGTGAGCCCTGGGGAGCCTGACCAAAGCAGTGGCTGTCCCAAGTGCAGCCGTGTGCATGGGGGACAGGGGCCCCACCACAGCTCTACCCACTGTGACTTGTGTGACTTTGAGAAAATACCAAGGTCATTCCCTGAGTTGCAGTTTCCTCAGCTGAAATATGAAAAAAAGCAGTGTTTCATAGGGCTTCTGTGAGAATTCAATAAAATCAATGTAAACATAAGGAGTATGAGGGACAGGACATGGCAACTTAATAAATAATAGCTAATATTAGTACTGCTGTTTTAAAAACTGTCAGTGATATAGTTACAGCTAGAAAAAAAAAGGTTTGCTTAAGGATTTTGCTTCCAAAAACCTCCATTCCTTTTGGCCAGTTAACACTTTACTTGATATGCATAACAGCTGAAGTGAAATTGCAGGTGATGTATGTATGACTACCTAGAAATCAAGATGCAAAGAACTGACAAATCTACCACTTCAAAAAACACCTACCAGTGTGAACCCACTGACCTGCAATGCAAACAAGTACTCACTTGAGTCATTTGAATTGGATACCTGTTTGTTTACATCAATGTACAAGACCGGGGCAGAATGTAATACAGAGCACAGCACCCCAAAATGTAGTCATAGGAATAAGCAAAGAACAAGGAACAGCCACACACATCCAAGTGGCCACCAACCCAAATCAGATTTTATTCCCCCTTTATAGTTTTGATTTTGAATTCTAAGTCTCTAATTAAAAATAGGAATTTTAACTAACTGGCAGCCTGAATGAGTGAGAATTCTAAATTCTGAATTTTAATATATTTAAAAGAAACTCATATTTAGTATTTTCCAAGTCTTTATACACATTCTAAATCCTAGAGTCACACAGGCAAGCAAGCCTCCACGCGGAGCTGGTCTGTCCCTGCTGTGACGAGAGCCCTACCCAAGCTCTGGCCCTCTGGGTCCCCAGCCCCTGATCCGCTGCCCCTGGGCCTCCTCCCCACCACAGTGCCTGCACTTGTCTTTCTGGCCTCCACGAAAGGCCCTCCGTTTCCTATCAGGTGCACAAGTCAGAGTTCCTGCTGATCCTCCAGGGGCCACACCAGCTGTAGTGACATTACAGGGGGCAGCTCACAGGGGGCACCCAACCTCAGTCCCTTTGAAGATGGAGGCATGATGGTCCTGACACTTAAGGAGCACAGTTCCGAGCCTGACTGCTGGGGTCCAGGTCCTGACCCATGAATTTGCTCTCTGGATCCCAACGTGCTATGTAACAAGGTGCCTTTGGATATGCCACACAGAGAATGGGATGGGAGTGACTGCTCCTCCCCACTGTGGTTGTTAAGAGGATTGCATGACGCAGAGGACGGTGCCTGACGCCTTCTTAGCATGGAACGATCTTCACCACTTTAAGCCAGTGATCACCCTAGGTGTAAAGGTTCAGGAAGTAATCACTACCCCTTTATCCTACCTCGTTCTCCCTGGCCAGTGCCTCCCCTAACTGGGCACCACGTCAGCAGGAAAAGGAACTGTGTACTATACCATGAATCTGTTTAGGAAACCTATATTCACAGGAGCTACAATGTAATTCAACACAATTCAATTTAAACACTAAATAAAAGAGTCTCGTGTTTTGGTAAGTACCAGGGACCAAAAAGTAAATAGCATTCAGGCCTAACCAAGGCACAGACAGGAGAAGGCTGCATGATGATAGGAGATCACCAGGTGCAGTGGTGGAGGGAGCAGGTAGGGAGAGAGCAAACAGCAGGAGGTTCTTGAAGGTTCCGAAGGAGCCTGGAAGCAGAATGGTTAAACTGATTGATGGGCCCAGATTAAAGCCTCTGGAACAGGACATGCAGTGAGGAACAAAATAACACAGAACGGTTGAGAAATGTTGCTGGAGAATTAAGTACAAATTGGAGATAATGAAGAAAAAAAGCAGATCTCTAAATAATGATGGGTCTTACAAGTCATGCCAAAAACTTTAGATTTTATCCAGATTCTCAGCATTTGCCAAATATTCTACAGATGACTGTTCTGCGGGATGTTACCAAAAAAGTAGGGAAAAGGGGGCTGTCAAACAGGAGTGGACAATGCTGGGTCAGAAAAGCAAAACTGAAGACTTCCCAGCAGGAAGAAGCTAGTGAGCCCTGAGTCCCAAGTAAGGGAGGGGGCATGAGCACAGCATTCTTTAAGGGTTTTGGAGCACTAAATATTTTTGCCACAGCAAACCTATGTCCACCTAGAACTGTCTCTTCAGGATACGATTTAGAAAACGTTGCTGCACCATCTGAGAAACACTGGAATTGCGACATAAACAGGACTGATTTACACTTCGTAAAGCACAAGCTTTACAGTCAGAAGGAGATCGGACCCCGACTCCTCGCTTTCTGTGGAGTGATCCTGCACAATGCTTTTTTAATAACACTGATCCTCTCTCGCCAATTTGTAGTGTGTGGATAATAAAACTTATCTCAGAAAGTTATAAAATGAGATAATAAAAATGTATTATTTAGCACAGTGCCTGTTATGCACCATCATTTAATAAATGATAACTATTACATATACATACCAAGGTATTAACTAGCATTTCAAAGTACAAAGATGACCAAAATGTAGTCTCTAAATTCATAGGATTTAAAGCCAGGTCATGGAACCAGATGTCTGAAGAGATGATGTCAGCATTAAGCAGGAAAAAAAAAAAGACATATATTTAAAAACAGGGCTAAGGGCACTCTAACAGTGCTCAGCGCCATAGTGTGGGATCTGGAAGGTCTCCCTCTGCTCCAAAAATCAACAGTGCTGGTCTATCAATCATCCAGTTTCCAATGAGCACACAACCACTGCAAGCTGAACAACTTCATTTCCACCATGATATAAATACATCCATGAGCAGCAGTCCACGTACACAGTAAGGCCTACAAGGCTGAAAATCGCAAATATTAAATAATGGTTCTCCAAAGAAGGATCATACCCATTTCCCTAAGTAAGTTCTAGAAGTACAAAAATACATAATGTGATTTGATGTTTGGAGCAAATGTCACTTGTCATTAAAAATATATAGAAATTTCTGTCATTTTGCTTAAGGTCTCTTTTATGATTAATAAGGTATTAGAAATAACTATAAAAGAACAGTATTTTTATACTATATTTTTACATGTTAATTTCTATTTTTATATGGTAATAGCATAAAAGAAATGAAAGAGCTTTTCATGTTGCATTTCTCCTAACGACTCCTCATCACAAGAGCAACGGCCCCTGACAGATGGCCGTATCCTAATTTCTGAAACCTGTTAGGTTACAGGGCAAAGGGGAATTAATACAAATGAAATGAAAGTTGCTAATCAGCTGACATTAAAATAAGAGCATTATCCTGGATTATGTGGGTGGGCTCCCTGTAACCACAAGTGTCCTTAAAAGTGGAAGAGGTAGACAGAAAAAGGAATCAGGAAAAGAGGGATTGCTGTGAAAGCAGGGCCCCAGAGACGCTGTATTGTTGGTTTTGAGAGGGAGGACCTGGGCCCCGGGCTAAGGACCGCAGATGTACTCAGGGCTGACTTACGAATATCCTGCTTCCTAACAACCTCCTCCCAGTTGAGTGCTCATAAATGAATCTTGCCTATCTTGACTATTATAAAGAGGGTTACCAGACGGCAGTATTCTGCCATCACTCCCTCTACATTTGTTAACTGGCATTCTTCTATAAAGAACTTCACCATTTTCACATCTCTTGGTGTCATGCTCTCTCTCTCTCTCATTCTCTTCCCAGAGCACTTTAAATAGACTCTTGGAGTTTCATTTCTATGCCATGTTTTATGATTAAGTACCATAATTATGATTTGTAATTCTCAAACTGTCCCAAAATGGCCAATAGCAATTCTTGAAAGCTGGCCACCACGACCTTTTCATATCACTCCTCTTAGCATTTGGGCATTTCCTTATTTTCTAGCACAGCACAAGGATGTCCCAGGCCTCCCATGCCCCTCCCCGACTTCTTTCTTCAGCTCTAATAGCCTGCTCGGAGGCGGCTGGTTTCTTCTGAACCATTTCTGAGCTCTTCCTGCTCCTCACCATTGTCCATTCTTGTTCTTACCTTACAGGGGGACTTCTTTTTTCTTATTTCTTATTTCTGACTCATTTTCTGGGCTTCCTGCATAACCTCTTTGTGGACTCTAAAATAGGTATCTTCAGCCATGGCCTTTCCTGGGCATTTTTCTTCTCTAAACGGAGAAAACTTTAAAGCATGTCTAACATTCAGTCACGATCCTCCCTCAACCTGCTCTCCTCCAACCTCCGTAATTCTACCGTCTTCCCAGTTCAATGACCATATCCTCACACTCATACACCAACTGCTTCTTCACACTCATTCCCCCTTTCTACTCCGACTGCACTCGACCAGCCGTCTTACAGGCCTCGAGGACCCGCCGCACCTTAGCGCACGCTCTGTGGCTCCTCACCATCTGCCATAAAGCCCCGAGTCTGAAGGAAGTAAATACTAGTCTTCGATATCATTTCGAACCAATTTCTGGAATATACCCTCAAGAAAGAATGTGAAATAAAGGCAAAAACATTGTGTTTCAACAAAAAAATAAGAACACCCTAAATGCTCAATACTAGTGGCTGATTATACTAGAATATTATGCCTAATAAAAAGCACACAAAGTTCCTCATGACATATTAGATTTGAAAAGACAAAAACATTACATACAACATAATCCCATGTATATATGCTTGTGTACTTTTTTTATTCAGGCGTATAAATAAACATATACATAAATAAAAGCAAATACCAGTTGAGTTCACTCAACATGAAGGTTTCGTTTTAGAGTATTTATATTCCTCGTCTTTCTACAATAAGTGAAGTTTTAAAAAGCTAAAGGCTTTACATTTACAGAGCACCTCTGCACTTCCTCCATGGCTCCTCACAGCTGAATGGGGAAGCACTGGAGGCGCCATCAGCTCAGCCGGAGAGAAGGGGGACTTGGCACTCAGAGAAGATAAGTGACTTTGACTTTTTCAAGAAAATGGAGCAAAGGAGCTGAAAATGCAAAAGTAGGATTCATGCCTAGTGACCTTTATACAGAGCTCTTTCCTCCACTCCACATCTCCTGACTAATGAAAGATTATACCCTCATGGAAAACAAGAAAAAAGAAAAAGGAAATAGTACAGAAATAAGTGTTCACAAGTAAAATCATTATCTTAAACACTCTTCTAAATGAATATGAATCTCTCCAAACTAATGAGTGAAAAACCACATAGTTGATGTAGGACAGAGGTTATTTTTAATCCACTGAGATTAGGAAAGTGCTCATAATATTTAAAAAGAAAATATTTATCACATGATGGAGATACAAACTAAAAATTAATGACCTGTGAAACAGGTTAGGCAAAAATAAACACAGTGCAATCAGTTAACAAGAATAATTATGCTTAGAAAAAATATAAAGATGATCATTATTAAAACAGCAGTCAATTGAAATAGATTACACTGGTTTTATTATAAGCAAAATCAAGATAAAAGAGATTTTACTCTTAAAGTATCAGATACAGATCATATTATGATTGTCATTAAGACGTTAAATACATTGCACAATACAATATAAAACTAAACCTAAAAATATTAAAACAATTTACATACTATATTAAGTGAAATAAATTACATATCATCGTGAACATTCTGTAAGCAGTCTCCCCTTTATATTGTTTCAACAGGATTTCACAAAAGGATGTTCTCCAGCCACTTTTACTCACCAATAAGCACATTCACTTAAATGAACTTAAAAAAACCTTAAGTTCAAAGGTATTAAAATCTGTCAACAAATTTACATAAGGGAAAAAAATCTATGATTATATTAGATTTGTTTACTCCAAAATTTAGAAGTTAATGGGTATTAAATAATATTTGAAAATTACCTATCTCAAACTTTTTTACCAAATCATTGCTAGGGCAAATCAAGCGTGTCCTTCACATAAGGTATTTTATGATACAACTTCTAAAAATGCTCTCACCCTTTAGATTATAACCATCACACAGTACCATTTTAATTTTACATAAAGAAATTGCCTTCAGAAAGAAATTATCAACATCCCAAATTTTAAATTACCAAGAATCCTTTAATTCTTCAAAATTAAAATTATTATTCTTCTGAATGTTTCTGATGCTCCATGAAAATAAATGCTATTATATTTATTGAAAGTCCCCATGAAGAAACAAAACTTAGAAATAATTTGTTTATTCATAAAAAACAAGACCTTTTCCCAGTGTCACTCCTCTCCTGAGAGTAAGCATTCTACATACAAAAAACAGCAGTGAGCTTTTAGATATATTATAAAATGTCAGCTACAGCAATCAAAAACAGTGCTCCCAGAAAGTGCATGGTAGTGGCACAAACACAGGCACACCCACACCCGCGCACATACGCATTTCCCACAGTGCTACAGAGAGGCGGGGGGACCCTCAGCGAGTCAGCACTCCGCCTTTTCAAGAGGGAACTGCACTGTCACTTCCTTGGGGGCCCCATAGACATGGCCATCAGCACTGTCAGAACTCTGAGCATGGCGCCCCAAAGACTGTAATGGTGACTTCCAAAATTAACCCACATTCTTGATGGTAGTGAAAGCAATCACCTACTTTTTGTTTTGTTTGTTTTTAGGGAAATAGATCACCAAGCTCTGTTCAGAGTGCTTTATAGATACACCAAGTAATTTAACCCTTATAACAACTCACCTGACAGATAAAAAACCTGACGTGCGTACACTTTAACACCCCCAAGGCCGCACAGTTATTAAATGGCAGAGTCAGGATTGGGAACCCATAGTAGCTGATCAGAGCCCACTTACTAAACTTGATCACTAAATCATTCTGCCTCTTTCCACCTTATAAATTAATATTCACGTACTACTCCTTATTTCATGGGTCTGCTACTGTTTTTTAACTAAAATGTCACTTACCAAAATAAGTTAGGAAATCAATGACAGTGTGTTTTATTTCTGAGTTTATGAAACATCACAAGTAGTCATACAGAAAAAGAAGTGTTGAAATTGAGTCAAAAACCGGTGCCTAATCTAGGCTCTGCAATTATGAGTGTCGTGACCCTAGTTCAGCTAAAAACAATGATGTCCAAAATAAAATGAAATGACTGATACCTAAATTGTTTTAAAAAGTACAATGAACTTAGTAAACAGCATTAATGACAAACTAAAGGACAAAGACTGCTATAAACAAGGAAAGGATACCTAGAAGGGGACTTGAAAACAAATGATGTCAGATGCATTCAGAGTGGTCACAGTGTTAGAAAGAAGCAAGTGTGAGATGAGACGACACTGACCCCAGGCCGGTACTCACTGCAACTGTCCCAAAGGTTTCAGAACAGAAACCTTTGCCTGTAGCTACCTCAGCCCTTCTGAAGGTGGCAAAACAATGGTGGGAACTTCTGTTATTGTTAGATATTATCCTGGTAATGTAAAGTGTTAATATGGTCAACAGAAATTAACATACATACAGCACCCTGAGGAAAATGCACAGCAAGGCCGGGAGAGCAACAGACCTGGGCAGAGTCCAGCCCGACTGTGACTGGAGGAGGACACCACGTCTCCCTGGGGGCAGTGAAGATTACATGACAGCAAGTGTGGCCAGGGTCACACTTTTACTGACTGATTGTACCCAACAATGAAGATCAAAATCTCCCCTAAAGCAGGAGGAAGAGGGCAACACAGCACAAGTGCTGGAGCTTTGCACCGGTTACTGGGCCTCTGTCTGAATCCCAGTTTCAGCCTTCCAAGATATGAAGGAAGACCTTCCTCATAAGGCAATGCACGGATTAAAAATAAATGCTAATAAAATATACCATTTTGGTGAGCAAATACTGTATGCCAAACAGGGTAAAAAAATGTTTACATTGGCTATTAGGATATATGGTATTACTAACTTCTATTTCCAGATAAGGAAACTGGGGTACAATGGAATTAGATATACAAATGGTTAGAAAACACATCTGTATACAGTTTATAGAAGCCTATAGTAAAGTGTCTAGATATTGCAAGAATTGCTGTAAGTCTCAATAAATGATTACTAATAATACATTAAGAGTCTCTTCCTATCCAAGCCTATAATTCTGATATTTTCTTTGTTGATTAAATGTGCAGAAGCTAAAATACATGAGGATGTTTATGTCAAGGAATAAAACGCCAACGAACAAATACATCAAAAAAGGGATTTTCACTTCTACATGTACTGTGTCTTCGAATTTCTTCCACAATATTTTACATAAATTGACAATACACCAACATGAAGTACAGACCATGTCAGTGGGGCAGTGGTGCCCAGCCCCTGGCTCCCGCCCCATCTGAGGGAACTAGGGATGGTGGAGGCCTCAGACCCCAGCAGACAGCAGGCTCAGGGCCCCACCTGTGATCTCATGTCCCCTAAGAAATGTTCTTTGGTCATCTCCATTAGAGAGCTTGCCAGTGTATAGGACTGAGTTGTCCAACAGCACTATTTCCAACACTTGGTAAAGGTGTTTCTGCTTTAATGGTAATTTTAGTGAAAAAAAAGAAAAAGACTTTTTAATGTATTGCTTCTAAAATACTATTTGTTGAACAAGAATATTCAAATTGCACTTTATGTGAAATGAATTGAAACTTGGTACAGTCAATACGTTCATCCAAACCAACATACACGCAGCTATTTATTAATAAGAGCCAAAAACTGAGATTTCAGAATGATACTTTTGAAGTAATTGGGTATGAATGAACATTACGAGATATGTGCAGATGAGGGGCGATCTGCATCTTGCATCAAGGTTTACATATAGTTAAGATAAGTATCTTTCATGGCATACAATTATGCAAAAAATTAGAACACAATAAAATTCATTTAATAATATAATTTTATAGAACAGAACTTAATCTTTATTTAATGATTCATCAGGCATATCAAAAACATGCAGTGCTTCAGGGAGATAATCATCGTCATCAATTACTGCTTCACTGGAGAGATGCAGAAGTGCCAATTAATGAGAGTTCTGGCTGAATTACTTTCCTATAACAATTTATAACAAAATAAACTGAGCAAACCCATTGAAATAAGAAACACTCAGGAATTTCAAAAACAATAATAAAGTCAGGATTATTTTCTGTCCCTTTTTAAGTCCCTCTATCATCTTAAGATGTGTAAACTATGTTACTTTCTAACTCACTGTTACAGACAGCAAAGAGGGAATGAATAAGAAGAACGAATACCTCCCAAAGACAAGAAACGGCTTGTGTATCCTCCTTGGGAAACAGGTTTGTGTGGCGTTAGCTGCACACTGCATTGTGTATCGTGTTCAGCAGAAGCAGAGTATTCTTTCTGTCTTTAGTTAGAGAGCAAATGTGGATTACAATGATGTGCGCAGGAGCAAGGTTGGAAATGGGTAGAGTGCAGGGATTCTGTCATAAGACGACATGGTTAGGCCAACCACATTCCCAAAAGTCCACTCCTGGAATTCCAGTTAGGAAATGCCACCAGAGAGATCCTGGTGTGGTCTGTGCAGGGCAGAGTGAGGCCATGGCTCACGCTTGTCATTTATGACCTGGATCACCTAATCACCATTAGGCAACCACAAGCACTGGGCTCCATAGTCTGAGGCCCTCCCCCAGCTTCTCTGACTCCTGGACCATCTTTGCAGGTCTGAATAGCTGATGAAGAGACTGGTTTCAGCAGCTTCCATCAATGTTGGAGGCAGTGAAGACTTTCAGGGTATTTACTCTGTCCTCGAGGGCTCCAGCTCAGGCCTGGGTTCCGTCCTACTCCTCAACTTCCTACTTTCCATCCTTCCTCATTTCTCCACTGCCTGCCCTGCAGAATCTTCAAGTTCTAACATCAGGTGTAATGACAACAACTTACAGAAACTGGTCGAGAAGCTCTCACAATTGTGAAAGACCAAATTCCTGTAACAAATCCCCTAACTTTAGTCACACAACCACACATATAAACACAGAGTGATAAATGTGTATGTCATAGTGGTTCGAAATGCCTGATTGGTGCAAAATTTAGAAGATGGAGTGACAGGGATTTACCCCTCCCCACCTGAAACTAACAAAAAAATCAACGACATATATATAACAATTTTTAAGACACAGGATATCAAGCAAAGAGAGTGATCCTAGAGAGACAACTGTCAGGAAGTAGAACAAGGTGGAGGGATGAAGTTGAAGAGAAGCAGACCTGCTGAGTGGAGACAAAATGAAACTACATGAAGGCCCAGCAGCTGGCACCCCAGGAAGATGAACAGGAATGAAAGGCCCACACAAAGAGAGATCAAGATCTGCAGAGGGAGGGCGTGGAGTATTTCGGCTAATCACTGATCGGCCTGCCCGTGTGAGGAAACTGCACAGGGTGGAGTAAGAATACACAGAAAAGACTGGAGGATACGGCGGCCATCAGTGCCACACAGGGCCAGCTCTGAGAACCTGACGATTCACGGGGCATCCAGAAAGGCCAGCCTCCGTAGTAGAGAATACTTAGCCACGGACTGAGCACTGTTCCAGTTCTCCTCAAAACTGATGCACAAAATAGCAAACTTTTTTCAAGTGAATTAACTGCATCCCTGAACAAAGCTCAAGAATATTTCTTGAAATACAAAATAAGTAGTAGCAAGAAAGTAAAATTTATAATGTCTGAAATACAATGAAAATTACCATCACACAGAGAAGTAGGAAAATATGACCCATAATAAGGAGAAAAATTAATCAACTAAAACCAACCCAGAACAAACAAGATATCAAAATTGCAGACAAGGATATTAAAACACTTATTATAGATTATTCCAAATGATTACAACTATAGGTACAGAGATGGAAAATATTAAAAAAAAACAAAAATCAAACAACTAGAGATAAAAAATATACTGCATGAAATAAATTCATTTGATGAGATTAATGACAGATTTGACATCCAGAATAGTGAACCTGAAGAAATCAAAAAAGAAAAATTTTAAAGTAAAAGTACAGAGAAAAAGGGGATATTTTTTAATGAAAATAAAATTAGTTGTCGATTTCAAGAAATGTAACTGGAATGCCCAAAAATGCAAAGTAGGAGAGAGGAATAATCGGACAGGGCCCAAAACTTTCCAAATTTGATGAAATTATAAACTCACAGATACAAAAATCTCAATAAGCTAGAAATAAAGGAAATCTGAAAAAAAAACCAATGATAAGAGAAAATCTTAACAATACCAGAGGAAAAGAGACATATTATGTACAGAGAACCAAATATGAGAATGATGGCAGACGTAGAGAAACAATGCAAATGAAAAATGAAGACGAAAAGAAACATTATCTTCACCTTACACCTTACACCATTTACGAAAATTATCTCAAAATGAATTGCAGGCCTAAATGTAAAACCTAAAACTATAATTCTTCTCAGAGAAAACATAAAAGAAAATCTTTGTGACCTTGAGCTGGGCAAAAATTTCTTGGATATTACACTGAAAGAAAAATCCATTAAAAAAAATTGAATTTAACACTATCGAAATTTTTTTATTTTCTTCCTTTTAAAGAGAATAAAACCACATGGAAGAAGATACTTGCATATCATATTTTTGATAAAAGACTTATATCTACTTAAATCTTAAACATGAGGGGACGGGGAAATAGGCAAAAGATTTTAATAGAGCCTTCACTAAGAAGAAATACGGATGACAAGAGAGCTCACAGGAAAATGCTCAGCATCATTAGAGAAATGAGCTACTTCTACATACCTAGCAGGAATAGCTAAAACTTAAAAAATCAACAATAACAAATGTTGGGAAGTATGTGGAAAAACAGGGACTGTAATTCACCTCTGATGGGAATATAAGTTAGTAGTCTACTTTGGAAAACACTTAAACATATACCTACAACTTAAACAAGTATAAAAAGATCAAGCCACTCTACTTGTAGTTATTTAACCAAGAGAAATTAAATGCTATATCCATATAAAAACTTGTATATAAATATTTATAATAGTATAATTTTAAATATCCTGAAATCTGAAATGATTCAAATGTTCATCCAAAGGGGAATGGATAAAGAAAAATGTGCTTCTAAAAAATAAAAAGAAATTAACCATCAATACATAAAACAACAAAGATGAAATCTTCAATTATCTTCCTTAAGATGCTAGTTTCATGGAATACATATGTGTGCTTTTCAAACTTATCAAATTTATATACATACTTTATATGTGGAAATATTTCTATATGCCAATATTTCAAGAAATCTTTACCTTAAGCTAGGTTAAAGAAGACATTTCAAAAAGAAATGAAGTTCACAGGTGTATCTGTGAAAAACTTAGTGGACAGTGGCATCTCAGGCATTAGACTCCCCCATAGAATTCAAACCAAAATTTTTCTTCCTTTTTTTCATTCTTTGCCTGTATGGTCTTTTGAATTGGGAACTGACAGAGTTCTTGAGTAACAGGGAAGAAGGCGACAGCTGGCTGGACTGCATAAATGAGACACTGCTGACTCCGTTATACATGAACTGTCTGTGCCATGAGAGAAGGATGAAGAGCCAATATCTCACTACAGGAGCAACAGAAAGAATGTCAGCAACTATTAAAAGAAGCCTGAGGTTTAGGAACTGCAGCAAAAAGAACTTAAAAAAAACACACACACACAATATAAGTAAGTAGCTTCCATGGTCTTCCCTTCTAGAACTGTAACTTTCTCACATTACATTAAAGCAAAATAATTCATTACAAAAAGAACCAATCTGAAGTTTACAAAAGAAGCTATATATGACACAGTATCAGAAAGATTTAATAAAAAGACATTCTTTGATTTCATCATTTATATACTGGTGGCCATAAGTGTGATTTGCATATAATTTTTAAAATTTTTTATCACATGTAATTTTAAAATACCACAATTATCAACAATGTAGTAAGTTTAAGGAGAGAATAAAGTTCATAAAACCTTAAATCAGAATCATGAAAAGCACTCGGTGCCTTCCTAAGGTTAAAAATAATAAAAGTAGCAACCCAACCAGATAGTTGACAGGGAAAAGCAAATGATATAAGTTTATAGGCTGGATATGATAAGCTCTACATTACCTTAAAAAGGGGAGAACAGGTATTTTTCCAGGTGAAATAAAATATAGCAATAATATTAGCAGGTTCTCACTCTTTAGCACTACTTATAGAAAGACTTTTCTAAATGATGTAATTTTTATAACCTGTAAATACGAAATAAATCAGAAAATAATTTCTGGGAAACTCCTTTGTACAAAAAAACTGTACTAACAGGTATCAGAAAGGGTTAAAATAAGGTAAAAGCCCATGATCTAACTGAATAAAGATACAAAAACTTCACACAAGTATAAAATATTTTTTTTCGGGTACTAAAGGGATAGCATAAAATGTAAATATCTTTATAACCCAACAGCTCAACAAAAAGTTTACAAAAAATAATTTATAATGCTCCATAATTATATTAATAAGACCCCCAAATTAATGTATAATATAGCCTAACAAAATGCAAAAACTGACATACTATGCCAATAAATATCAAGTAAAATAAATATAAAATAATTTAAAATAAGATAATTTCTATTTCAACACAAACAGTTAGGCAGTAATATACTGGAGGACCTAAGGAAATTTTCAGAAGTTTAGAACTACATATATAATCATCATAATTGGAGGGACATCTGGAAAGGCAAAGTGAAGACCTCCAAATCTCTTCCATAATAGCAATAAGAATATGGTCAAAACCAACTTTTTAAGAATTCCTAAAATTAGTCACAGTCTAAAAGACACTATGACAAATGTATATTCAAGAACATGCCTGAATAGTGGTAACAAAAATGGGCTTTGTGGTGCTTTATCATCTCCCAACCCCATGAAATCTCCCCAGCACCTCGACACCATTGAAAACTAACAACCTCACAATTGTGCTAACTCTGACAACCAGCAGCCTAGTGGCCACAAGAGGGGTGAAAAGGTTTAGAACTTGACAAACTCTAAATCAGATATTCCACAAATGGGAAGCTGACTGAAAACATCCATTCTCAGGGTCTGCATTTATTTCTCCTGACTCTCAACTCACTCTATGAGAATAGTCCCTATGCTCAGGGTTTGTTAGGGAGTGTAGAGAGGGGGAAAAAACACAGTACCAGCTGTTTAAGATCACAGCTGCTTGCAAGTGACATCTGTTGAGGCTAACAATGGGTTAACCAATAAAACTGAAAAGAAGAAACTGGACAGTGAGACATATATAGGAGCTCAGAAAAGCTCTAATATGCTCATCACATCTACAAGGCCACACACGTTAACAGAGCTGTGTAAATTCCAGGGAAAGAACTGGGAAGGCGCTAATGTTCATCTCACCTCTGGCTCACATGAAACCTTACCACAGGCAGAAAATGAAAGTAAAGTCAGAGTTAATAACTGCCTGCCAGAGCACTGAAAGCATTCCACAATGGAACAGAGGCCCTGGACAAATGCTGGCAGAATAACTGGTTCAATTTAAAGAAACTTCTGCCTGACCATCAAGGTTACTAAGCAGTTAGTTCAGTAGCCACATATGACAAAGAAGACATACATTAGCATATTAGCTCAGGTAAGTCACTGAACAATCAACAATAACAACAGCATCAAAAAGAGACCCTGGGGAAAGGGGTGTGATTTCCACAGTGGTCACACTGTATTAGTGAAGAGGTCTGGTTACCAACACATACACCATAAAAATTTAGACATGCAAAGTACAGGAAAATGTAGTCCATATAAAAAGGGGAAAAAAAATCAGCAGAAACGATTCCTAACGTATCCCAGATGAAACCCATACAAAGAGTAAACAAACTGCTATAAATATATGCAAAGAAAAAAAAGTAAAATATATGTACAAAATAAAGTAACAGGAGTAGATAATATCAATAAAGAGAGAGAAATATAAAAAAGAACCAAATATGAAACTCTGGAGTTAAAAAGTAAGGTAATGGAATGAAAAATTCATTAGAGGGGTTCAACAACAGATTTAAACTGGCAGAAGAAAACAGTAAACATAAAGAAAAGTCTTTCTGTTACAGTCTGAAGAACAGAACAAGAACCAGAAGAACAAGAAGGAGAATGAGAATGACAACAAGGAGGAGGAGAAAAGGAGACAGAGGAGGAAAAGAATTTGAGAAAAAATGGCTAGAAACTTAATAAATTTGATGAAAAATAGTAGTTTGCACATATAAGAACCTCAACAAACACCAAGTAGGATAAATTCAAAGAGTTAGGTAACAAGATACAACATAATCAAACTGGAAAAAGCCAAACACAAAGACAGAATCGAGAGAACAGTCACAGATAGGTTATTTATCCATTTTAAGACATGATCAAGATTAGCAGCAGACTTCACATCGGAAACTATGCCATCCAGAAGGCAGTGGGATAACATTCAGTCAGAAGAAAAATGAAGGTCAACAAAGACTTTTTAAAAAGGAAAGAACAAATTTGAATAAAAATATAAATCAACTAGAACTAATAAACATCTATACAACATGTCACATCAAAAACAATCTCAAATGCACATGGAATATTCTCCAGAGGCAACCATATGTTATGACATAAAATAAGTCTCAATACATTTGCCAGGAATTAAATCATACAGAGAATGCTTTTATTTCCTTAAACTATATGTAAAGAAATTAGAAATCTATAGCAAAAGGAAAATTTGAAAATTAATAAAAATGTTGTAATTACACAACATATTACATAAGCAAAGGATCAAAGAAATAAAAGAAATTTAAAAATACTTTGAGATGAATGTCAACAAAAACAGGACATACCAAAAGTTATAGAAAGAAGAAAAGCAATACTGAGAGGAAATTTTATGGCTAGAAACATCTACATTTAAAAAGCAGAAATATCTCAACTCAATAACCTAGATGTCTACATTAAGAAACTAGAAAAAATGACCAGACAGAAACTAATACAAGATGGTGGGAGGAAATTAAAAACTAGAGTATAAATAATGAAGTTGAAAAATAGCCAAAATCAATAAAGTCAAAAGCTGATTCTTAGAAAAGTCTGTAAACTGTTAGCTCTAACATTTGGGGATGGGAGGGGGGCCAGGATTCAAATTACTCAATTAGAAATTAAAAGGGGGACATTATTACTGACCTTACATAAATAAAATGGGTTAAAAAGAAAAACTCTGCACAATTCTATGCCAACAAAGTAGACGAACTATATGAAATGGACAACTTCCTTAAAAGAACAAACAAGTGGCACTAACTGAAGAAAATGAATACTTAACCAAAAATTTTCTAACAAAGAAATCCCAGATTCAGATGGCTTCAACAGTGAATTCTACCAAATTTTTTAAATAAAAAATTAAAATCAATCCTTCACAACCCCTCTGAAAATTAGTAAAAAAATAAACATTTCCCAACTGGATCTATGAGGCCAGTATTACTCTGATATAACCCTTTATGAACATAGACAAATTAAAACCAGCAATGTGTGAAAAGCATTAAATATGCTTATCAAAAGGGATTTATTCTAAAAATGAAGTTTGGTTTAGCTTACAAAAAAATCAGTAAATGTAATATATCCTATTAATAAAATAAATTACAAAACACATGATTATCTTAACAGATGCAGGAAAAGTGTTTAATATTCAATATTCCTTTATGAAAAAATACTCAACAAATTAGGTATAGAAGGGAACTTCCTCAACCAACTAATGACATCTACAAAAAATCCAGCTATTACTGTACTTTACCATGAAAGAATGAACTCCATCTCTCTAAGATTAGGACAAGGCAAGGATTTATGCTCTTACTACTTCTATTCAACATTGTACTAGAGGTTTTAGCCAAGGAAGGTGAGCAAGGAAAAAGAGATAAAAAGTAAACCAAATTGGAAAGAAAGGAGTATATGTAACTCTAGTTACAGCTCACATGATCTTGTACATTAAAGATACTAAAAATCTACACAAAAAACTATTAGAACTAATAAACACATCTAGCAATGCTGCAGGATACAAAATTAATAAAAAACAAATCAATAGTATTTCTATGTACTAACAATAAAGAATCAAAAATAAATCATGAAAACATTATAAATACTTAGGAGTAATTTTAACAAAAAAATGTACAAAACTAACATTGAAAGCTGAGAAACATCATTAAGCGAGACTAAGACTTAAATATATAGACATCCCATGTTCATGGATTGGACCACAATATAGTTAAACATACAGTGAACACATGACCCAGCAATTCTGCTCCTCAGGGCTCCACTCAAGGGAACTGAAAACCTTATGTCCACACAAATTGTGTGCATGAATATTCATAGCAGCATTAGTCATAATAGCTCCCAAGTGGAAATAACCCAGGTGCTCATGAAATGACAAATGGATAAAGAAAATGTGCTATATTCATATACTGCAATATTGCTCAGCCTTAAAAAAAAAGGCATGTGGATAGATGCCGTAACATAGATGAAGTTTGAAAACATGCCACAAGAAAGAAGCCAAGCACGAAAGGCCATATATTGTACAATCCCATTCAGATGAAATGTCCAGAATAAGCAAATCCCATTCAGGCAGAAGGTAGATTATGTACAGATGGATCAAGTTGAACAATGAATTACTCTCTCTCTACTGGAAAAGAACATAGTACACCACTCATTTAACTATTCATTCTAAAGTTCACATATTATGTATCAGTAACAAGAGAGATACAATTAATTAAAATACCATTTTGTATCTTGTATGTTGGTAGGTCAAAAATATTGTAAATTATGATAAAGTGGGTAAGATTTAGTAATGCCTAGAAGAATTCAGGATCCCTTCAAAGGACTAAAACTTAGAATTTCTGATGAGGAGATTTCTGGAGAAGGAAATTATGAGGAAAGGTAAGCCAGTTAGAGAACATCATGCTTGTCTCTAGGCTACAGCAATGGATATGGGCAAAGTGAGGCCAGAAAGGTCTTCAACAGACACATTACAAAGGACTTGGAAAATGATGGCATGGATTTGAAATACTATCCAAAGCATTTGTTTTTATTTTTAGTAAGGAGAGAAAGAGAAATGGAAAATGTGTTTTAGTAAACAATTCTCTAAGAAATAAAGAAGTGTGTTCACTGAAAGGAAGTTCCGAAACCAGAAAACTCACCTTAGCACCCAGACCTTGGGTTAATAAATCCCATTCTTCATTAGCAGGATCTAGCACTCTTGGCAAAAAGAGCTGATCTCAGAATGTACCAGAAATAAAGGGTGTTCAAAGAATGAGAGACACATATCAAAAGAACACAGAAGACAGTATGAACAGACTTCCACTGACCAGATTTGGTTAATGTGAACACCAAACATATTAATTATGCAAATGATTTATAAATAAAAACAGAATCCATGTGTATACACTGACACAAACAAAAACAAATATTAATTTAAAAACCTCTTCCAAATAATAAATATATGAGTAATAGACATGCTATAAATGTAGTGTAATCTTCAAAGATTAATCTTCAAAGGTTAAACTATCTGTTGTACTTTTTTTCTCAATAAGCATAGAGTTGATTTACATATTAACAATATTTCACTTTGCCTGAATTTTGCCCTCAGTTTTGCTTAAGGAAATTGAGAAGAATGGTGACAGAATTTCATACTCATCTAATTTTTATAGTTGCCAATAAGATGCTTTATTTCTGCAGTTTCTTATTCTCGTACTAATTTAAGTACTTTCTCTACAGCATTAAAGTAAAAAAATATATTTTTTTCTATTATTTGGAGTTTTACTCCCCAAATAAGAAAAGAAGACTTGGCCCTACCACTGTACTTTCAAGGATTACAACATGCTAAAGTGTTCATGAATCCACTTTTTATTAAAACAACACAATGCTTTACTTCCAAACCAAAGTTACTCAGAAAGGAATAAATTCTGAATATTTACAGTATAGCACCTTAAACCATAAACCCATGAAAATTTTTTGGATATCTTGGTTTCCTTTATTTCTTTCACTGTTCAACATTCTTCATAGAAGACAGTTATAAAATCCCAAAGGAAGGTATCTCAGTTAGATTTTATCATTTATTAAGTAAACAGCCCCCAATAGCAATAATTGCAACACTTGGGCCAAAATGGCACCATAATTTTTTAAAATTCAAATGGATTACTGAAATAATACAACCCACACTCAAAATTAGTTGATAAAGCAAGGTTTTGTGGCACAGAAAGGTGAGGGGAAGTGAAGAAAGGTAAGATAAAATAAGGCTAAGTGAGGTAAGGTAAGACCAGAGCAGGAGACAGGGAGAGAGAAGACCTGTAATATGCAGAGCTCAAACATTCTTCCGGCTATGTATAATATTCTGCAAAGTAAAACTGACTGAGATGGAAGCTATTTTGCAGGGTCCAGCGGCGATGGCTAACAAATGAGAGTTTTGTGGGCTGCCCGTCAGTCCCCTGCCTCCTCTGCCGCCCCTAATGACAGCAGCCACCTGCTGTTTTATTGTCACAGCTGGAGCCAGTTCACACTCCGTGGTGCTGAGCTCTGCCCATGAGCACCAAGCTCTCTCCTCGCCTCATTACTTTGATGAACTTTTTACGGTCAGCACCCATGAAGACCTCATCTAGGACTATGCGACACCGGCTGGCTTCAGGGACTACTTCCAGTTACACGAGGTGATAATACACAGTGACACTAGGGCTGCCTGTGTCTGTCAGCTATGGCAGAAGTGACTGCACTACACTTTTGACATTTCAGGGCCCACAACAGGTAAAAGTGCCACGAAATTCTCATGCTTAATAATGTTCTTTCCTCCTCATTGCCATGTAAAGATCATAAGATACTGCTATAATGAAGCTTTTTAATGGTACATGTTATTATAGAAAACCTAATGTACTGTTTATGATTACTGCCATAAAATTAAAATTCTTTTCATTTTCTATAGATTAAAAGCCATAGGAACAAATTTTTTCCTTTAGCTTTTAACGTAAAAAGGGATAAAACTGAAGCAGAATCAAAATCTTACTTGTGTCAATTAACTATTTTAAATTAAAACTTCCTCAGTTGTTTTTTATCGTTTTCTAATTTTAAAAAAGCAGCAATGATACATCAGCTGATTTTAAGCTAAATGTGTAATTTTGATGGTAGAAAGGCTGTTCTAATAATGTCTTGAATATCAAAAGACTTTATAAGCTTTCTCTGATAATTACTGGACAAACATACACAGAAGTCATCAAAGAGCTGACTGCTATTGTAGAAGGGGAAAGTTTCAGATAATGTTAAAATGTTTTAACCACATTGCAAAAAAACTGACCAACTCTTAAAAGTTATTGTGTGGAAACTACTGAACATAATTTTTATAATTTATAAACAGTGACTCATCCTGATAGTGAAAGTTTAACCTAGGAAAAGAAACTCTTCACAGCATTAAAATAGTCAACATATCCCCACATACACATACACACTAATAATGTTTTTTAAATATTCAAACATCCCCAAGTAACATTTAAATTTTCTAACTCCTGAAAGCTATCAGAAGATCCAAAACCAGAACACGTAAGTACTTACTCAGTAGTATTCCAGCTGGTAAATTTGACAAATTCTGCAGTCTAGCTAGCAGTTACTAAACATCACTTAAACTTATCTTAAAAGCCTACATACAAATAGAGGGTGTATGTAAACAAATGAGCTGATTTCTTTTATGTTATTTCCTCTTCAAAGCAAACAAGTGTCCTTCTTTTTTCAGTTCCACTATGAAATTTCCATTCACTGTTAATATTCAAAATACCGGTATTCTAGTTAAAAGGCAGGATAATGTGAAATTTACAATGCTCCCAAGCATGGACATTGTTCTGAACTTTTTTGTGCAGCTAAAGAGAACTAAAATGGTGCTTGTTATGTACTCTGTATTGCCAAACAGTAACAAAGGTATGACTTTCATTATGAAGGTTAATAAGCTCAGAAATTTTTACATACAAAAACTTGTATACAACTTGGATCTTGCTTCTTGGACTTCCAGCCTCCAGAACGGTGAGAAATAAGTGTCTGTTGTTTATAAGCCACCCAGTCTGTGGTATTCTGTTATGACCACCCAAACTAAGACAACACAGTAACCCATCATTGTGTTGCCTTTTTAAAACTTATCTAAAAAATGTTTATTAACATAATATTTTACACCACCTAAAGAACATGTGTATCATCTACATAAGTGTGAAATACAGGGTGCTTTTCCCTGACCCCATCTCACTCTGGACTCTCTTAAAAATCACTGTATGCTTAATAATTTTACCTTTCCTTTACTCAATTTTATAGTTCTACCACATATGTACATATCCTTAAATAACCTAATAAATATACTACACTATAATAAAATACAATATTATATAATTATAATAAAATATATATTACCTCATTTGGCTTATATATCATGGTAGTCAATGGACATTTTGGTTATTTCCAATTTTTTGTGACTATTGGGCACAATTTAAATTTTTTTTAATAGTTTCTACTGCAGCAAAACGTGTTATATTAAGTCTATGAACTTGCAAGTACATGGTCTGATCCATATTGTCATTTTATCCTCTACAACAACCTCCTCTATGTCTAAAAATGAGAACACTGTATTTCCATTACTCAAAAATTTTAAATATATTCAGAAAAAATGGGCAACGTATCTACAACTACTCAAACTTATTTGAAATGTATTATCCAAAAAGCCATGTGAGCCTCTCAGAAGTAATGACTTCTTCCCAGTCTAACAGCAGTACTAGACATACTGCAGTCCAAAGAGTGGTCTCGAATGCTTGGGAGCATGGAGCTTCCCCACGTCTCTGCTGGGGATCCGTAAATCGCAGAAGGACATACACAGAGAGGACAATGACCAAGTGCTGGAAGGCAGGAGCCGCCGATGCTTCCCAGGGAACCTGAATAAGAGGAGTAGGACAGCAAACCAAGCAGTAACGCGAGAAGAGATGAAAATCCATTCTACATGCTATATACTACCCTTAAAATTCTACAGCGGTCCAAAATCCAAAATTGGAAAGAAGTTTTCTTCAATAAACAAATCCTGCCTGCCCTTTACAGCTCCCACATCTGCTTTCAAAAGGAGAAAAATAGCATCTATACTTCCAAACCTCAATAATAATAATAATAATGATGATAATGCAATTCTATGATGGCATTTGCAGGTTTAATACCCTCAGGCATAGTATGTTCTAACCAGTCAGTTATTACAACAGTGAGAATTCAGACCCTTCACTTTTGTTTCAATTTTCAGATTAAAAGGAATGGATATTAAGTAACACTGGAATTCCCTCAAAAGAAAAAAATTAACCCAACTACACATTTGGTCCTCTGTGCTGAGAAAATCAACATTTCCCAATCAATCAAGGAGTGAGAGGAACAGCAGTAACTTCAGTGCACATTCCTCAATTAGGAAAAGTCACACTCTCACACATGCCCATTGAGATAGACTTTCACGCTTCTACAAATAATTGCAATAATCCTCATTGATACATTTCTATGAAAGAAGTATGTTCTCCTTTGTGCAATGTAGTCAGAAAAACATTTGTATATGCATCGATATTTTTTAAATTATAAACATAGTTGATTTTTGTCAAAGAAAAACTGTGCCAAACAAAAACCTCTATTCTCATAACTGATTGATTTACTTACAACCTTGATTTAAACCTATTGTTCAGACAAAAAAACTGAAAGACAAGTGAAGTTAGAAACCTACAATAAAGAATATATTAATATGCCATATTTTAGTTAAACAGAACTAAAGAGAAACACTTTAGAGTAATTTGGAAAAATAATTGTTTTCAATTTCATGTCACATATAAATTTAGACCAAAAAAAAAATATATATATATATATATACACACACACACACACATTATACACATACACACACAACTAAAAATTCATGATAATTACTCCTGTCCAGTAAGACTACACTAAAAACTTTATTTAGGATTTTCTTTAATTTCTACACATTCTGTAATTAATTTCTTAATTTAATAATCTAAAAAATAAATACAGGCAAGTAAATTTTCATTGCTATCCCTGCCCATATTCTCATGCTACTTAAAAAGAAAAGCATCCAGAGAAGCTACACAATTCATTGTATTAACTTTCGAGGTGCAGATCTGTCTAGTCCATAAAAATCTGGGACTATCACAAAGAAGATGATTCAGGCCATAGGTCAGGTCAGAGGTCAGCAGCCCATGCACTACTCTACTGCCATTCCCACACTCTGTATGTGTCACTTGCCAAACTAGCCTTGGAAATACAAAGCTGAATAAAAACATCCAAAGCCCTGGGGAACCTCACAGCTTCGTAAGGGGAGTCAGGACAGAACAAGTCGGGGGTCACTTCCCTAAAAAGGTGATAGAAAAGAGAAGATTGTTGGAGGAATAATGAGTTTGCTAATAAAAACACAGTATTACTGTATTGCTTGAAAGTCAAGAAATAAGTCGTACTTCCAGAGGTTGAACAGTAAGCTCCACAGTATAAAGTAAGTGGAGAGCCACACTGGAGTCACAGAATCACAGGGTCCCACGGCAACAGTAAACGCCTTATGCAGTACATTATACTAAAGGACAGTATTTACTTGATTCTGAGTATCAATTTTGAGTTTCACAATTGACTTAATAACATCTTTTCCAAAGGTGAAAAAACACCACCAAATTAATACCCCAATTAACTGTAAACACATCACAGTTTCAAAAATGTTAAAATATGAAAAAATAGGTCTGATAAGTAGGAAGGAGGTAATATATCACGATGTACCTATTCTTTTAGAGGGAACAGACACAGTACATATACATCTAAGAAAACAAAATGTTCCAGATAAAGGCAGAAGTAATGCAGTAAAATTTCTTTCACAACATTTTAGATTGCAAGAAGTTATTTCCATTAAAAATACCTGTATGAATACCAATTAGGGACTTCACAGATCTTAAAACAGTGACAACTCATTAGGATTTTATTACTACCTATCCTAAAAGGGAATATACACTTCAAATAACCTTATAATGGTCCTTATCTGGTTCAGTAATTTAAAAATTCACAGAGAATCTCCTCTTTTAAAAATATGAAAACTTCACATTATCATATTATCTTACATCTAAAACATTAAACAAGAATTGGGATATCTTATATACACACACACACACACACACACACACGGATCTGATCTGACAAGAAAAATCCTGACCAACCATATTCATGCCCCTTCTACTTGAGTATCAAGGAGAATATAAAATTGGTGCTATCATTTTTTAAATATTATTTTTCTATCTGGGTATGTCACTCACTACCACACTTCCAGCAACTATTTAAGGGTGATTCTTAAATGTGTATTTTACTTATAAAAAACATACAAACAGACATACATATCTGATGCCTGAACTCTCTTTCAAGCTCTAAAGTCTCATTTTCTAGCTGCCTAATACCTATCTCCATCTGAATAATAC
The DNA here is from genome assembly GCA_029783875.1 of Phataginus tricuspis. NCBI lineage: Eukaryota > Metazoa > Chordata > Mammalia > Pholidota > Manidae > Phataginus > Phataginus tricuspis. The sequence goes on along the minus strand of JAQQAC010022866.1, from coordinate 40,589,897 downwards.
ATGGTCATTTTATATTCAGCCCAACTAAACTAAATGTGCCATGTTCTCTCTCCCACTACAATCCCGAATACCTATAACATGCCCTATCTTGGTTAATAGAACACCACTTTCTAGTTCACCATCCAGATTACAAACATAAAGTCAGCCTCCAACACGCCAGCTGACACTTACATTATCCACTTGAGTCCCACTGGCTACCATCTCCTGAATCTATCCTCTTCCATCCATGCTTCCTTGTTTCCTTAAGGATTTCCTCATCTGTTTTCTGAACAATTAAAATAAGGGACCTCACTGGCTTCAATGTCGATAATTACTCCAAATTCAGTCATTAGCTATACTGAAAACATCTTATGTATAGGGTAGCCACATTTTTCTCCAAGCCATGGCACTTACAAGATAGAAACAGGAGCTCATGGGACAAGCCACTAAGACAACCAAAGGAAGCTCACCCATTGCTGGGGGAGACACCTGGGAGGACAAACCTGGGAGCTCTACACACCTACATGCTACAAGCAGGAAACAAGAAACCACTTTACCTAAAATAATGTGAGAGAGTCTATGAAAAAAGATGGTAAAATTCATTTCTGAGTTGATTTTACTTCAAACAAACTGCAAAGAGTGGAGTTGAATGCTAAATTAACAATATTCAGAGCAGAACAAAGCGTGATTCACGATATCTGAAAAATATTAGGTTAACTAAATAAAACTGTGTTTTTTATAGAAAAAAGGCAGTCAAAGTCAGCAATTTCTTGTGTCTCAACCTAATTAAGGTACCAGTGTCATGTCTCTAAACTACTTTTCACTGTATATTCAAGGACAGGTACTTCACAGCTCTTCCCGACTAACTTCTAAGTGGTGTCCCCTTCTTACTTACACTTAGGAAAGTACGTCCCCGCAGATACAGTGAGAACGACAGGTTGCCTCATGCAATAGTACCTTCCTCAACAGAGCGTTCTTTCTGAATATTCTCGTTTCTCCTTAACTATTTTAAGTCTTCTTTCTTCTCTGCTAAAACACCCACAGAAAGTAGGTAAAATGAAGAATACAAAGCAAAGCTTCAATTACCATATATGCCTAAATGTGCTAAAGGTATTAATACATAACAAACTGTCCCACAATGTAATCCCCAACTTAAAAAGACCTCAGGAAATTTTTTAAATGTTACCTCAGCTTTCCCACTTGGTACAGAATCCCAACAAGAACTCAACTGCTTTTCCTTTGTGAACTTTTCTTCATTTCAGGTTTTTACTTCCAGTTCTACAATCAGAATAATTGTAAAATCTAGCAGGGTAGTTTATTAAAAGAGAATGACAGGTTCTAAGTAACACCCACATGGGCTTTGCAGCCTCCATCATTGATATTAGGGAGGCTGTTCTCATGGTGGGGGTGTCCTTCATTGCTATAGATATAGATGTGTATATGTGACAACAAAGAGAAATGCTATCGTTTGAAATGTATAGATCAGTCATGGAAAATAGAGATATTTTGGATGAAAATCAGATATAAATAACTGAACTTAAAGATAAAGTCAGTGTCAGAGAAAATCTCAACTCCAAGACCTTATCTTCATCTCTGGGGTCCCAATAATGTGACTTCATGCTGTGTTTAGATGTGATCAACTGATTAAAGATAGACAAAATTAAAACACACATGACTAAATCAGGATATTATTACATTTAGATAAAAATCATAAAAAAATACTAAATAAACCAGAATGTTTATACTGACTGATTAGCATGATCCTGTCATCTATTAAAAAGGTTACTTGGGAAATCAAGTTATAATTAAAAGGTTGATTCATGAAGAAACAGAGTAAAGAGCTAGTTTCCTTATCATGATAATAAAGTACCTAAAATGAGGGTTCTCTTCCCTACAGTGTCCAAAATATGTAAATGCTCTTAAAATTCTTGTTTTTATGGCTTATCTGGTTTTAGATTCCACACAGATTACCATCCTTTTATTAACATCATTTTTATTCAAAAAGGTTATAATATAAATCATTAAGGTTAGACCTGCCTTTCATTACTAAACTAGTCCAAAACCCTGGGGAACCTCACAGCTTCGTAAGGGGAGTCAGGACAGAACAAGTCGGGGGTCACTTCCCTAAAAAGGTGATAGAAAAGAGAAGATTGTTGGAGGAATAATGAGTTTGCTAATAAAAACACAGTATTACTGTATTGCTTGAAAGTCAAGAAATAAGTCGTACTTCCAGAGGTTGAACAGTAAGCTCCACAGTATAAAGTAAGTGGAGAGCCACACTGGAGTCACAGAATCACAGGGTCCCACGGCAACAGTAAAAACCTCTATTCTCATAACTGCCAAACAAAAACCTAGTCCAGGTTAAGATAAAATAGTCACTTTAATATAATTCTTAAATTTGTTTTATGCTAATAGAGGTACATTATATGACTATCCAAATTATTTGTGTGTATATGTGTATTTATTTGTATATCTGCATATATATATATATACACTTCCATTACATACAGTATATAATACACACATTACATTTGTACATTTCTGTATACACGTATATATAAAAGTTTCCCAATCTGATTATAGAAAATGTCTTAATAATTTGTCCTACCTACATTTTTGTCAATTTACTGCCTATAATTTTACACATTATCCACTGAATGACTTTCCTAAGCCACTTCATGTACAATAGTCACTCTTTATTACATCACTTGACCAGCAATGATCTCAAAATTCCCATGATAAAGTTGCCTGCCATCTACTACCAGTGAGGAGAGAGACCGGTTCCCTTCCAAGTTCCCCAAACGAAGTGAGTGATGGTGGCAGCCGGGGATTGAGCTGGTCAGAGAATTCCAGCAGTAATCAACTTGCACAACATGAGGGAGGCCAAAGGAGACGCCACTGGCCACTGTTTCTGCAATGACCCCAAGGGCAGGGACTGAGGCACTAGAGGGAACCCCAGACTCTGCTTGGCTAACTATTCAGCTCCCACCTGGGAATCTAAACATCCGTCTGTAGTGAAGCACCATGGACAGAAGAAGATGTAAAATATCAACACAAGAGAATATCTGGATCAATTTCCCAAAAGCCCCTCTCCCCAAAATTCCTATTCCTTGTCCATGAACCCCAAACACTGCAGTTGTTCACAGGCACCACTGAGGCTGTGCTTGACCCAATTGCTAACTTCCCCCATGCATGTGGGGGGGACACGGGCTTGTACACCACCCACTACGGACTGACCCTGCAGGGGAGAAATGGTTAGTGGGCAAGCCCTAAAGGAAGTATAATATACACATCACATCACATCACATCACATCACAGATGACAGAGTGGTCACCCCACAGATATTGGGTCCTGATCTCTGGAAACCATGTTACCTGATATGAAAATGGGTCTGGCCAACAGGCACATGAAAAGATGCTCCACATCGCTAATCATCAGAGAAATGCAGATTAAAACCACAATGAGATATCACCTCACACCAGTGAGGATGGCCAACATCCAAAACACAAACAACAACAAATGTTGGTGAGGATGTGGAGAAAAGGGAACCCTCCTACACTGCTGGTGGGAATGCAAATTAGTTCAACCATTGTGGAAAGCAGTATGGAGGTTCCTCAAAAACCTCAAAATAGAAATACCATTTGACCCAGGAATCCCACTCCTAGGAATTTACCCTAAGAATGCAGCAGCCCAGTTTCAAAAAGACATATGCACCCCTATGTTTATCGCAGCACTATTTACAATAGCCAAGAAATGGAAGCAACCTAAGTGTCCATCAGTAGATGAATGGATAGAGAAGATGTGGTACATATACACAATGGAATGTTATTCAGCCATAAGAAGAAAACAAATCCTACCATTTGCAACAACATGGATGGAGCTAGAGGGTATTATGCTCAGTGAAATAAGCCAAGCCGAAAAAGACAAGTATCAAATGGTTTCACTCATATGTGGAGTATAAGAACAAAGAAAAAAACTGAGGGAACAAAACAGGAGCAGACTCACAGAACCCAAGAATGGACTAATAGTTACCAAAGGGAAAGGGACTGGGGAAGATGGGTGGGAAGCGAGGGATAAGGGGGGAAAAGGGGCATTACAATTAGCAGATGTAATGTTGGGGGACACGGGGAGGGCTGTACAACTCAGAGAAGACAAGTAGTGATTCTACAGCATCTCACTACACTGATGGACAGTGACTGTAATGGGGTTGGTGGGGGGGGACCTGATGAAGGGGGTAGTTTAATAATCATGTTGCACATGTAATTGTAGATTAATGATACCAAAATAAATTATAAAAAAAAAGAAAATGGGTCTGGGTCTTAGCAGACATTACTAGGTTAGGATCTAAAAAGGGTAAGATTTACCTGGATTATGTAGTTGGCTCTAACTGTAATCACAAGGGTCCCTTTAAGGGAGAGAGAGAGAGAGAGAAGTGACAGACAGAGAAGAGAGAACAGGAATCAGGGAAGCAGGGACAGGAAGAAATGACAGGGCCACAGCCGAGGACTTCCCACAGCCACAGCGAGTGCTGCCTTCTCAACATCTTGACTTGGGCCCTGGGATACTGATGTCTGACTTACGGCCTCCAAAACTGCGAGAAAATTAATTTCTTTTGTTTTAAGCCACAATTGTGGTAATTTGATACAACAGCCATAGTAAACTAATATAGCATATTTCATATTTTGCCCAGAATATTTACATGGCATATTTGAAAATGGAGCTCTACAACAAGTATCATAATACAAAATTTGAAAAATGAAGTCCTTACTGATGTTCTGGGCATTATATACATTTTTATTATATGTATAGCATTTCCTTTCATTTAATGATCAGAATATCATAAAAGTATGTTTTTAAACCTTCACATTCTGCATTTTTTTCACTTTTGTTTTTAAATAAGCATTATTTTTTGATCCTAGAAAAATTAAAACAGGTTATACCACGTTATAAAGTTTTATAATTGGTATGAATCCGCCTTCAGAGTATATTTTCGTAATTAAGTTCAGTGAACATTCTTACAATCATGTTCTTCCTTTGATGAATATTAACCAAGCTCGAAGAAGAGTTGTCAGAAGCATGTTATCCTTCTATGTTAAGTTGGAGAGATGGACTTTCTTAAAAAGGTAGAGTCCAAATGCCAGAACATTTTCTGAAAGAAGACACCTGTTTCAGAAAGCACCTACTTTTCAGCTGCCAACACTACAAATATGTACTTCAATGTGTGATTTCTGGCCACTCGTCCTCAGTGACTTGAGCTCTGAGAAGCAAGGTCACAGAATGTAATCAATTATCTAGTTCCATCCTCTTCCTGCTTCCACCTCCAGGGAGGAAGGGATGCAGAGGAGTAGAACACATTACTTATAATGAAGAAGTGAAAACTCTACACATTCCCTTCTAGATGATCCTAAATTTGAATACTCAAACCAATAATCTAATATATACCGTAGCTTCACAGACATCAGTTCTTTAGCAAAAAGAAATATTAATCTAAGAAGTCATACACTTTGTGGTGAGAAAAAAATTTCTTGGCACTTGAAGAAATGAGAAGTAAGCAACTCCAAATACTGAAATAAATATCCATTTAACAATAAGTTAGTCTAACTTTCTATTAATCTCACTGAAATGAAGAAAAAGTCTTTATGATACCAAAGCCCAAGAAAAGATTGCATGTTAAAGACCACAGATGCAGCTGAACATCAATCTAATTTTGATTTGCTCTGCAATAAATCTAAATAAGCACCATGAACCATATGTCACATATCAAAATTACAAAGAACGGATGTCTCAGAACTCAAGTAATACTAATATTCTCATGTAAAAAAGGCCATATTAGAGCACTTTCATATTATAACTTGAATAAGAGATAAGTAACTCAATACATCAAATATTTTACTTTACTTTAGGAAAGTATTTATTTTTCCAAACCATTTATCTTTTCGAATCTCCTTAAACTAATTCATAATTTCTATGACACACCTGAAAATGGGTTTAGAAATTCCAGTATTTGTCCTCTGGTGTTCATTCAGAATGCTGCTATTCATACAGACAGACAACGTCTGAATTCTCCTTCTTAATTGAATAGTGAACTTAAGAAAAGACACTAGGCTTATGTAAGACATAGTTACTACTGTATAGTCCCCCAATTTTTAACCCACCCTCAAATTTAAATTTTATATTGTACTATAACACTTCATAATTCCAACTAGTTTTTAAGGAAATCCACAAAGTATCATAGAATTCAATATAAAACATATTCAGAGATCTTGAAATAAATCTCTAAGTTTTAGAAACCTGTCATTGCATTTCTTAAACAGATGCCTAATATTATAAATGTCCAATTAATTCTACTAAGATTGTTTTAAGTCTAGAATATATACCACTCCCCAAGAATTTAAAAATCAGCATTACTCCAAAATCATGATATCCAAAAATAATTGTCCATGAGTCTCCAAAAATGCATACCTAAACATGTGTATATACACATACCTGTGTGCCCAGTGTGTACGCACAGATGCATACTCATACACACACACCTGTAGTTCTTTGTTGAAAATGTATACCTATAGGTATATGTAAGAAGCATTGTTAGTCACCTATGGCATTAACCAACAACAGATTAATTTTTCATCTTTATAGATAACAAATATCATGACTGCTTAATACATATGTACATATAAATGTATAATTATGTATTGATTAGTTTAGCTTTTAGCAAAACACAAGAGTGCATTCCATTTCTCCAGAGTAAGATAGTATTTTTTAAAATTATACCAACAGACCATTAGCATTGAGTGAATTTATTTTCCCCAACAGTGCTAAATATATGCAAAATTTTCATTCTTTAGAGTTGCATAGGAAATGATTAACACCAGCTCTGCTCATTATCTCGCTTAACAAAACTTCTCTAAAAACAAATAAATCAAAAATGCCTCCAACATTCCCGAATAAATAAATTATAGACCTATTCAGTGGCAGCAATGATATTTTAAAAAGCTTGTGCAAGCTCATTGTACAATTTTATTACAAAACAGCATCTGACATAAGAAAAAACTGTCCACCTTTTTATTCTCTACATAGTTTTACTAGCAGGGATGGCTTCCCAAAGAGGAAGAAACTTTATAACAGCAGCATATCTAAAAAGTGTTAACCCTGTGTTCTAACAGATTATAGTCACTGCTAATTAGGAGCCAATACTTCTCATAAAGATACTTTAGGAGCCAAGGGTATTTTTCTCTCATAATGAGAATATAAGGGTAATGACAGCTAATAGGAGCCATCACTATATGATCAGAGACCATAAATGAGAACATTTGTATAATGGGAAATACAATTCTTGACTTAAAAAATATGTATTTAGAGAGGGTGCTGAGAATTATTTTTCTCTCTGCATAACCCCCGCAACTTTTGTATTAAACAAATGCCATACAAATAACTGACAAAGGCATCCTGTGTGTTGTGGTTTTTAGTAAAAATAGGCATTAAATAACAGCCATGCCTAAACTTCATATTTTTAAAAACCTCAGTACAGAAATAGTTCTAATTAAGCATAAATGTTAAGAGGAAAAAATTAGCGAAGTGATGAAACTGCATTATTTTAAAGTGAAAATCAATGTATTGCAGGATTCAATAAAGTTCACCCGGTAATAAGTCTACAGCATACTAAAGACTGCAAGCTAAAGTCTAATATTAAAGCTCCAATGAGGTAACCTATATTTTATTCCAACAACCACTAAAACACCATCTTCTTTTATGACTGACAAAAATTATAACACTAGAAAAAGCTTTATAATTTTTCTAATCTTACCATTAAAAATATCCTTCAAAACAATTCTACCTAAAAGATTTTTTCTAACTCAAAAAGCACAAACACATAAAATAATCAGGTCTAAATAAGCTCCTCTATTGCCATAACCTAAAAGATTTTTCTTAGAATTAAGAAAAAATAAAGCATGTAAATTAAGGTGACTGAAACATGCTTTCATCTAGCAGAGTAATATGGTAGCTATTCATCACCTGAAGCCATAAAACACTGGGTCTTGTCCTTAGCATATTCTAATGAAGCCTATCATGCAAATGAGAATGACCTTTTCCTTGCATTCCGCAAGTTCACATTTATTCCAGGAGTACATAGAGTTTGCCAATACAAACTAGCCAAAGACTGGTAATTACTGTAATCAATTAGTAGTTAGTGTCATTCTGCTCATTCTCAGCTAATGTCAACTAAGCCATTTTTGAGAGAGCCACCCTTGACAAAAGCTTTTCTGTTGTTTATAAAAAAAAGAAGAAAAAAAAGAAAAGAAAAAGATGAAGACACTCAAACTTTCCAATATGGCTGCAAAGTTGCCTTCCTCCAAAAGACGTGAAGATTCAAGACAGGGTCCTAAAGTTTACGGCAGGCAAAGACTCTTGGGTAAAGTTGCACACCCTTAAAATGACATTGAAGTTTCCTGCCTATACAATAAAACATTAATATTTAAATATTTAAATGAAGGACACTCTCCTGTGCAGCAGTTCAGACTTGGTAGAACTTGGGCACTCTTCGCAACGGTTGAGTAAACAGGCCATACCCTCTGCTCGGGCACAGTCTATGCTGTCGACAGTTATGGATAGGAAACATTACGGCAGCCGGTAATTAAAGTAAAAACTAATACTGTCTCAGAGATGGGGAATTTTGTAAAGGAAAATCATTTATCATGGCTTACAGTTCTCACAACTGAAATGAATTATCTTCTCCTTTAGTACATATCCATTTTAAGCTAGTGTATTTACCAAACTAAGATGAGGCCCACTGGCCCATCTTAATTGCATTAGCTAGTAGGCACAAAACAAAAATATAACAGGTTGCCAAAAATATTCACACATATTGCACAACACAGAATCTTGGAATTTAAAAAATGGGCATCAAGAACAAGTACCAATTTAAATTAAAGGCCATTGAATCACAAGAAAACCAGATTGCTGAAAAAAGCCACAGCATTTTCCCCTTAATACAGTTGGGTTTTTTAATTTTCAAAAAGGACTAGAGGAAAACACCTTTGTGGTTTCTAGTTGCTAAAGTGAAATGTTAATTTCATATCAACTAATGTCCTGTCACTGGACCTGGTCAACATGTGAAGGACAATATATTCAATACTCACTTATGAAAATTTATGAGAGAAAAAAGATTATTCTTATGCTAGAAAGAAAATGAATCTGTATCTTACAAGTTATCCAAAAAAAATAAAATAATAATACTGAGATGAGTAATTTCACTGAGTGAGATTCCTGAACTCAAACAAATAGCAGAACTAAATGCCAACCTTGTTTGTACCTGTCAGACTAGGGCACCTAAAGTCATGTTTTGCTAGAATCTATATAGTCTGGGGCCTTTCATAAACTGATATCTCTGCCTACTAAAGAATTACAGATTTTAAATAACGAATATTTACTTGGGAGAAATACTACAAGATTACATCGACACATTAAAGTGTGTTTGTGTGTACTTTAAATCTATGCAAAAAAAACAAAATGGTAAACATTCTTTAAAAAGCACAAAACCACATCACATGCCAAGTGAGGACATTCTGTTTAGTGCCTGGTGCCTGAAAATACCATTCCTAAATATCTGAAAATACCAATAATGAAATGCAATCTCTTTTTAAATTAAAAACGTCTATTAAGTTCCTGTGGAAAAGAAAACTATCACACTAAAGATAATTTTTTTAAATCTATGTCCATGCATAAAAACAACTTTCCGAAAGGGCAAAGAATGGTAGAACAAAAGTGAAGTACACTAAAATGATGCAGGTTTCCCCAGGTGCCTAGGCTAACTGAGGCACAGTGGTCTACCTTTTCATGTACCTGCGATACTGTGGAGGTTTGGGGGGAAACCTTGTTTTGAAGCATTTGTTTCCATGGTGAGATTAGGGTAAAAAGTGCAATCAAGTGGCAATAAGTGGAGTGACGTTGAAGATTTATTGGTTGACTTCTGCAGACTGCTGGAACCAGTCACCTCACATGGCATCAAACACGCGCGACTTGTCGATACTGACACAGAGCCAAACAGCAGGAAGACAGCACTTTCCATTCTTGTCAGAAGAATAAACTGATGTAAGCCCTGACAGCTACCGAGAGGGGACAAGAGCAAACAAGATGAGCAAAAATAGAAAAAAAGGAACCAATAAATCTGAAGGGCCTAAGGCTTCTCACAAGAAATGATGCCAAGCACAGAACAAGGAGCATTGCTTGACTTGTCTCAAAGAAAAGGCTCGTGTGAAATGCTTCACAAAAGATGAGGCTCCCGGAACACTGCTGCTCAAGCCCAAGATGAGGTCTTTACGGTAAACACTTAAGACAACTTGTGACCAAAGTCCTGTTAGGACACTAATTGTCCATGAAAGCTGACCGGCAGCAAAGCAGTGCAGCTCAGTCCCAATCGTGCGGGCTCACGAGTAACATGATTGCAGACGACAGAAGACATTCACACATCACAAAGACCCAAAATTCAGGGGATTGCTACATCACACACACGGAAAAGAGACACTTATCAGCCTTCATGCTTCTTAAATGGAAATAGTAAACTAAAGCTCAAGTACAATGTCTCAGTTTTTCTCATTTTTTTAAAGTATAGCTTTTCTTGTTCTATTGATGGGAAACACAGAAAATGGACTGGCAATAACATTTTTAAGATATTAGATGAGGTTACTTAATAAATTTAAAAACCTAACAGTAAAAAAACTGAAGAATAATATTAACTTTCCGTTCATATGTCCTCAATGCATGATTTAAAGTTGCTAGAGTATTCCAATTTGTTAAGAGTGCTTAGTATAGAAAGAGGTTTGAGCAAGTATTACATACTGTAATTTACAATTATTTCAACATTTCAATTTTTCCATAAGCTAATCAAGTGCATAAAGCACCTTTCTAATGCAGTAATTTAAAACTACATTAGGTAACTTTAAATTGCTTTGTTTATTATACCTTATAAAAAAAGTTACAGAGATAAAAACTAGTATTTTAACTAATAATTTAACAGTTAAACATTTTTCACTTGAAGCAGAGATATGTGTTGAATAAAACCATAAGCATACATGTGACTCCTGCATTTAAATCAAAAGTACAGTAAATCTTGTTTAATTTGGAGCTATTTCAATGTTTGCATTGACCTACACAGAAAAAGTATAGAAATTAAGTTGATTAAAAATTGATCCCATTTAATTATTCAATGCATTTCAAAATTACCCACTCTCCATCTTGAATAGATTTCTAAATGCCCATACTACAAACACTCAGATTTTTTAAAAGAATGAATAAATAACTGAAAAACAAGTGGAGAAAAATGGACACTGTGATGTCAAAGACCAAATGCTATTGGAAGGATTCATTTTTTTATTAATTTTGAAATTAAAAAGAATAATCATTTAAAACAAAATTTTTATTTTTAAAGTAAACAAAATAAAAATGTTCCCTATTAATGAAAGAAAATTGTCTGAGGAGTATAATGAATTTTATGATCATTTCTTGACTGTATACTGAAGGATCATATGAACGGTGCTTATCCACGGTAAATCTTGCTTTATAATTTAACAATTAGCATTGATACAAAATTTTGTTTTGTTGAGACAGGAAGAACTCCTTTAACAGTGGTTTAGAGCAAGATAGGCATCTCCTCCTATTGACAGTTACATCTACTTTCTTAGTTACTAGCTTCTGTTGATACTCTCAAGAGGGATTTTCATGTCCCCTCTACAGCACTGGGAATCCTCAGCACCAAGTCCAAAGGCTAGGAAAGAACTTGCAGAAGTAGGTCTTACTCTGTTTTAAAAATTAAAGGAAAAAAACCAAACAGGCATTGTTGTGGAAACACAAGGCAGTCTCTGCATGAATAATTTCAACAAAATAAGAAATGTTAAGGGTCTGAAGTTGTTCTATTCCTTTCCATAAGATGTCCACAAATGGCTTCATTATTTAGACCTAATCCCCAAATAATACATATCTATATGCAAAGAGAGCTAACTACAGAAGTCCCAAGGTAGCATTTGAAAAGTCTCACACAGCTGGAAAGACACAGTTCTGACCTGAAAGTCCCTGGGTTACTTTGTCAATGATACTTGCCCTTTTTACGTCCATGAGGCTCATCACCTTTTTCTAGAAAATCAAAGATTCAAGAGTAAGTGCTCTTCCTGCTCTAAGACCTAGCACCTGTTCCACATTATCTATACCTTGGTAATCTCTGGACCACCATCATCAAAATGACCTGGGTTTGTGAACAGGCGTGCTTAAGACCCAGATCTAGATCTAACTCACAGCAACAAAGAGTAGGCACTTTTCACCATCCCCCAGGCGATGTTTCTACACACTCAAGATGACAGTCACTCATCTACAACTCTGGTCTCTCAAAAGATTATGTGTAATAAACTTCCGACAGTCAGGAATAAAGGCTGCCTCATTAAACAGTAGTGAATAGATGAAGTTGAAAACTAATTAGCAGTGCTTAGTAGAATTATCTTCCCAAAATAAAGGGTGTTGAAATGAAAGTTTCCTGACCTCCCTGCTCCTCCTGATTAGTAACTGAAAATGTGTTTGCATTTCATAAATGGGTTCAGCCTCAACAGGCTTAGAAATTTTATTCCAAGAAATGAGGACAAAAGTATTTTTGTTCACTTATTAGAAGTAAGTTCCACTTCATTTGACTTTAGTGAAACACAATAAACTTACCTGAGAAAAGCTAATGAACTGACCGACTTACACAATTAACAGATCACAGAACCAGATGGGATCTTATTCAACTAATCTTACTCCATGAACAACTCCTATGAATTACATCCTAGTAAAGGCACCCTCTTCCTCAATTACAGGAGACTTAATATTTTGGAGAGTAGCCTATTACCTTTTGAACAAATTTAGTGATTATGATTCCACTTTTATTGACTCAAAATCTGTACTTTACACTATTTTAACATGAATTGATGAATCAATGCCAGAAATATGTACAGTGATTCTAGACACTTATGTTGTTGGAAATTTACACTGCAGAAAAATCAGCAGCATTTGTTTCTGTCTTCGAGGTATGAAAAAAATGTCAATAAATAAGACTACCCTAAAGACTATCCAGAAAATCACTCATCAAAAGTATTCTTTGCCTCATAAAGAAGTAGTAAAAAACAGAACAATAGATGTTATATCCCATAATTAAGATTTAAATGTAAGTTCTTTTACAATACAAATAGATTAATGAAGAGATTAGTCAGGAAAACAAACCTACAATATTGTTAAAGATCAAAAGTGATGAAGGGAAATGTTTATGACTTACATCCTCCTGTCATTACAGCTTTCACTTTATGAACGACTGACCAAAATTCTCATTTAAACCATCCTTTCTACATACCTACATTGGGAAAACTTCTGACATAATACAGCATTTTTTCTATAAACTTAAAGGACCCTTTAGAGAACAGTGAAAAAATGAATATATTTATAGACTAACAATAATTTTAATCAAAGGTCAAAATTGCCAATGGTCCCTGAAGTTACAGGGCGATGCTTAAACTCCATTACATGTAATCAATGCTCAACAAGGTACCACTAAAGCACAAAGTCAAAAGATAGTTGGCAATGACAGTGAAACTACACGTAGCCATGAACTCAACCACCATTGAAGGGGATGTAGACTCAGGAATGTGAAAGGCCGTAGCTAGTACAAGCACTGACAGACACAAGGCAGCGACTGCTTCCTTCTCTCCAGCCAAGGGCAAGGACCAGTGTGAGTGGGTTCAATGATTGGATACAGTGTGAATATTTCAAAGAGGATAAGCATTTCTTGCATTTTAATCTTGACCTGGAATGTAAAAAAATCTGCAGTTTAGAAAATCTTCACATTAGAGAAGCTCTATAGAGAGAATATTAAAAACAATAATTGAGAAAATTATTAGGGATGATATTAAAACTGTAAGTAATATGTAGAGCTTCCCAAACACTGCAAACTCCATTATCAACTTGAACACACCATTTCCTTTAACAGCATCAAAGAGTAGCAGAAATCACAGTTGTGCACCTTACCCAATTGGTGCTGTCCTTCAGGACCTGAAGCAGTGGCTGGCACATACTGTTCTAAGGCATTTGTTGAGTGACCACTCCATCATTCCACAGCAAACATGTCTTTCCAGTCCTACTCGAAGAGATTACATTTAATTATCTAAAGAGTGTCACCTTCTAAGAGGCCATTCAGGACTTCGAAGCACTGTATAATACAATCACCCCTTGCACAACAGGAGGTCAGAGACACTGACAGCCCACACAGTCGAAAATCCACAAATAACTTTGACTCCCCCAAAACTTAACTACTAATAGCCTACTGCTGATCAGAAGCCTTACCAATAATATAAACATCGATTAATACACATTTTGTATGTTCCATGTATTACATACTGAATTCTTGCAATAAAGTAAGCTAGGGAAAAGAATTTTTTTTCAAATTGTCACAAACCTCCAAAACTTTCTCCATTGTATTTATTGAAAAATATCTGCATGTAAGTGGACCCATACAGTTCAAACCCATGCTGTTCAAGGGTCAGCTGTGTATCTCTATTGAATGTTACTTTTAAAACTCTATAAACATTGCCAACCAAAAATATTGATGATCATCAGTTTTTTAATTTTATCCTTCTTATAACTACTTCTAAAATTAATATGAAAATATCTCTTTCTCTTGTTTATACTCATATAACTTATAGTCAGTAAGTTCAAAGGATTTTTTTTAAGTGTACTGTTTGTGTATATGGCTTTTGTACCCCACAGTGGTATTGTATTAAACTAAATGACTTTATTTAATCCATATCTGCTATTCCCACAGTATCTAACATTTTATACATGCTGGACCCTCTCCCAAAATATTCAGTAAATTCACAATAAATGAATGAATGAGAGAAAGGACATGCAAGAAAAAACAGACATTTTGCCTTTCTTCTCTGGAACATCTAGAGCAGAAGAATCTGTACTATGAAACCATTTCTCTAGTTGGGAAAAGGTTCCACAGAAAAATCAATTCACAAACACCAAAAATAACAGATTCAAGTTGACTGTGACAGGGACTGAGAGTATCTCAGTAACATCTCATCTTTCCCTGAAGACCCTCTTGGCCTCCTGTGCAAACAGGCAGCCCCTCCCCAGGTACTGAGCAGATGCTCAATAAACACTAACTCCTAGTAAACAATTCACACCAAGTTGTTGCTCGTTCTCTCCCTCTGGCACTCCCTCAATGATAGCTATTTGCTCACCTTCATTTCCATAGGCAACAAATTCTCTCTAAAGTAGACGCTGGACCCTGAACATGAAACTCCAATGCCAACCGCTATTGTAATGAATGAGGAATTTGGATAGGAGTCTATATTCAAATCAAAACCTGCCTTGGCACCTATGTGGGAAATCATAGGATCTACTACCCTTAGAAGCAGCATGGAGAGAAAAATAAATGAACAGAAATGGCTGACAAAATCATGTTGAAATTATGCCACCTAAGAGGCTTAAGAACCTCTCTTCATTTAAAAAAAGTCATTATCACTCAATACTGCTAGCTAGTATTTAGTCGTTGAAATTCTCTGGGCCTCTACTGATTCTAAGGTTACATGTCTTTCCCATTTCCACTCTTTGGCCTCTATCCAATACCCTTTCTGTGAATTATCTCCCACACTCCAACCACAATCTCCTTTTCTCACACCACAGTTTCTACCTGTATCCTCTTTATTCCCAGAACGTCAACTACCAGCCCTCTGAAGTAAGCACTAAGCATGCCCTTTCCACTCTGCGGCCCAGCCACCGACCATCCTTCTTTCTTGGAGGTGTCGGTTACACTCATCCCACAGAGGGAAGCTTTTCAGTCATCAAATTTTCCAAACCTAACATTTGAATCTCCGTACCCTTAATTTCCTGAACATTCTCTCGGTCATTCCTGTTGAACTTTGGGATAGCCTTTAATTTATTTTCTTTACCTCTCACATCAAATTAGCTCAAAACAGAGTATCTTCCACTGTTTCTTAAGTGGATATGTCAAGTCCACTGCTCCCCTCTATCCAAGCCTGCACATCTCCCAAGCACACTGCAGCCACAGGTCCCTTTCTGGCATATGCACCTCTTGCTCTCCTGTCCAAATTTAGCCAACACACCATAGGTACTTTAAGTCTTTCAAGGAAAGTCCAACTTGAGCAACTCCACTCCCCTGCTCACGAAATTTAATGAGTTCATCCTCAGATTCAGTCTACATGCCATCAGACCGCACTTGGAATGACTCCCCATCACCTACAGGAGGAGTTCCAAATTGCTTACCTGCCCCACTTTGTGACTTGTACCTGGCTATATCTCTACTCTCGCCTCCCTTCAATGTATATTCTGAGAAGGTTCACATTCCCTATCCATGAGTCTGAAATCTGGAAAGTAATGAGCAATGAAAGTTTCATTCTTTAAAATCACTTGGAGGAAACCAGACTTGAACTGACATGAGGCTACTTATAGAGACACCATTTATCCCACCTATGTTGAATATGCATCTGTACTGCCATAGAAATAGTAAGAATTGGATTAGGATGCTGCCCCAGAGACCACCTGGAGTTATTTAATGCTTAGTAATACAAAATATAACCTTCCGAAAACCCCAAAAATTGTGAATTGCCAAAACACCTCTGTCCCTAGGGTCTTGGATAAGGGAAGGCTGCAGCAGAATACCTGACTCTGGAGCCCTAAGGCATCTTGAATCCTTCTAGGACTTTGTCTCTTGTCACTCACCTTCTAAGCTTCCCTCACCTCAGTTTAGGGGTGAACTCGACATCCGGTATAATATCCTCTCTGAAGCTCCCACTGATCCCCCTTTCATGATGATTTAAATGTTGCTCCTCTACATCCCATTAGGAAGAGCAAAACCACTTTTTATCTACGGTGATTAAGTTTAGTAAGTGATCCTTATTTTCTATTAAGATGCTTAGAAAATGTAAAAACTCCTGACATTTCTCCATATATTAACTGCAACCTTACAAAATGACTAGAACTTCTCACTTCCAAAAAAGATGGACTGAAATACCACAAATGCTAAAGACAAAGTAAAATATTCCCAACTGAGTCTTTCTCAAAGGCATACTTAATTTGCAATACTGAGTACAAGGAATCTAGAATCTAGTGATTTCCACAGGATTAAAATTTGAGCATTTCCTTACAAACATGAAAATTAATGTGGATTAATTAAATAGTCAATGATTTATATTTAAAGTCCAGCCAGATTAGGACCTCTCAGGGGCCACGCCTTAACTTCACACCATGATTCACAACTCCCTGATGAAAGGGTCACTGGGAGCAAAACTAGGCATGTTACTGTGATTTCTTTTTAAGTAAATTAAAATCAATACATATACATACACATATTTCAAAATTCTTTCCCAATACACTGCTGCTTCATTTTTCTATGTAATTTAGTTAGGCAAATCATATTTTTACCAAAAAACTTATGAACATTCCTTGAAATATAAATTTTTTTCAGTTACAGAATACCACCTACTCAAATATAAAAATATTAAAATGAAAACAAAGCATTTTTTCATATTTTGTAGGAATCTAAAATGAAAACCCTAAATGAAAAATTGGAAGAGGTTAAAGCTGCTTTCAAGTTTCAATTCAAGTCCAACATTTTTTTAGATTCCATCAGGTTTGGCAAACTTCAGATTATGGGCAGATGAAATGTTACAGCAAACATGTAGACACTCAAGGAGATGATCAAAACAAATGATGCACTGAAGAAACTATATTCAGTTAGTGAATATATCAGATATGAAATTAGGTTCTATCCCACCTACCATTAAAGTAACTAAAAAAGCAGTTATTTAAACAAGCAGAATGAAACATATTTAGAAGGCCTAGAACTTGAACAGATCATTCAAAATACAGAAATATAAATTTTTTTCATTGTGCAGAAATGTTTGAACAAAATAGTTAACCAAAAACTTCCAAAAACAGATTGTGAGAGTTCCTATCCATCAAATGAGAAAATATGAAGAATCTACTGTTAATGGTTGGAAGGTACAACAGGCTACATAAACCCACCAGTGTTAAATGGACCACACCTTTTGGAAAGCAATTTAGTTTAGGTAAGAATAACTTTAAACATCATCATTCATTCTGAAATAAAGTATTTCTACTTTAAGGTACCTATCCTAAGGAAATAATATGAAAGGGCCCAATAATGTATTCACAAAGATGTCCACCAGTGAGTCATACAATAAAAAAAAAATGTGTGAAGAATGAATGGGAGAAACATTAAGATATGATCATATAAACTGTTATATGCATACATGTGAAATGTTATACTGCCATAAAAAGACACATCAAGAATATTTAATGGCATGGGAAAACATTTCACACATAATTTTAAGCAAAAACAGATTTAAAATTTTTATGTTTAACACATTCAGCTGTGTAATACCAAAAGAATCATATTAAAATGTTAAAGTGGATTAAGACTGATAGTTTTTCACATTCATTACAATTTATTAACTTCT
The DNA here is from genome assembly GCA_029783875.1 of Phataginus tricuspis. Taxonomy (NCBI): domain Eukaryota; kingdom Metazoa; phylum Chordata; class Mammalia; order Pholidota; family Manidae; genus Phataginus; species Phataginus tricuspis. The sequence continues at coordinate 40,571,403 of JAQQAC010022866.1, read as the reverse complement.
CAATTTCCCAAAATGGGCATATAATGCCTTGAGAATAAAATTTAGAACTACTTTAAAAAATATATTAGAGGGATTGTTTTACTTCACATACTTCTTTTAAGAAATAATAAGCTTCTAACAAACCAAGTCTCTCACAAATAACAGCTATAAAGTCTGGATGAAATGCTAAAAAATAACTCCCTGATGGCTCTGGAGACTAAGCAAAAGCCAGAGGGCTTAGAGTGAAGTAAACAGCAAAAGGGGAAGCCAGACCCCCACCCCTTCCTGGTGGCTTTACCCTGAGGGTGTCCAGAGTCAGAGCCCACTGAGGGAAGGCAGGCAGCTGAAAAACCAGCTGTACTTCTGGACCAGGGGGAAAGTGTCCCAATGCCACAAGAGCCACAGAAGAGCAAGAAGTTAATACAATAAAAAAGAGCCAAAGGTTCAAACACCTGATTCTATGAATAAACCCAGAGTATATAAATCATGTATGAACAAGGGAGAGTGAGAGCAGCTGCAATTATAGATTCACTATCAGAAATGAAAGGTAAGCAACTGATCACTGCAGATGTGACAGATGCCTTCAGATGGGCATCAAGTTAACTGCCTGCTAAAATGAAAACACCAACAGGATTTACAGGAATACAACAAAATCAAGAGACCATACAACATAAAATTCAACATGTCCAAGATGCAATCCAAAATTTCTTGACTTAGGAAGAGTCAGAAAAACGTGACCAAGTCTCAAGCAAAAAAAATATATGGCAAACAAGATTAGCACAAAGCTGGAGTTATTTATAAAGGACTCCAGAGTAGCTATAACTGTACTAACTGCAATAAAGGAAATATACGTGGAACAAATGAAAAGAAAGGAAATTACAGCAAAGAAAAAAATTATTTTTCAAAAAGCCAAATGATATTTTGAGAAACAAGAAATAAAATATTTAAAGTAAAAAATGAGCTTAATAAAGACATGGAGATGACAAAGTAAAGAATCTGTGGATTTTAGGACAAATTAACAGCAATCATACAAAATGAAGAACAAAGAGAAAAAAGATTGAATTTAAGGAAACAATAAAAAGAGCCCCAGAAAAAAAAAGACAGGACAAAAATGGGGCAGAAGGAACTCTGAAGAAATATTGGCTCATCCAACTTTGGCAATATAAAGATGTCAGCAAATTTTCTCCAAAACAAGCATAAAACTGAGTAAATAGTCAAAAGCACCAATTTTGTGATTATGAAAATCAAATCCAGACAACACATTGACAGGCACTTTATCTAGAACTCCAGAAGGAGTTGGAGAGAGAAGGAATCACCTGAGAGGCTGTTTTCCCTGCAGCCACCCCTACATGGTGAGGGAACATGGTAGTTTTACTAACATGTGACTCACACAGAAAACAGCAGCTCTGAGCCCAGGTGGTGGAGGAAGGAAGCTATTTGGTGCAGGTAGCACAACAACACAACTTTGTCAGCTAAAAGTAGGAAAGTTGGTAGGAAGCTAATGAGATAATCTTACGACATTGCTACACAGAGGTGTGAGTCCAGTTTGGGCAACTGGCAGACTAGCAAAAAATTAACAAGGAGACAAGGTAAGCCTATAAATGAAAGACCAATAAAAGAACTAGATTGGATAAAGCTCTCCACGCACTCCAGTTGCCAACACAGGCTAAAAAGGAAACCTGAGGGAAGCCCTGGCAGGTGAGCTTGAAAACTGGGTAAACTGAATGTATCCTCGGTGTACACACAAATAGAAGGGCAGGTTGCAGAGACCTTAACGGACTCAACATATTTGACACAAAGTCTGTCCTGATCATTGTTTGACTATTAAGTTTTACATTTAAAAGAAAACATCAAGAAAGTCAAGGATAAATAAATGAATAAGCAAGCATTTAAAAACTGAACAGAAACATCATAGGCTATATATCACTGAGAAATAAAATTCTTTGTTTTTAAGACCATATGAGTTAAAGGGGAAAAAAAAATTCTTTGAAATGTGAATCAAAATCCAAATTACTACCCTATACTATATAAAATGTTTTATTTTCAACAACAACAAAAAGAAATTTTAAGATGTGTGACCCAGTTTCAGGAAGAAAAAAAGTCAATAGAAAAATAGAAAATTGGCCCAGAGGTCAATGTACCAGAAAATACTTCAGGTAGCTACTATAAAGATGTTCTAAGAATTCTTTTAAATTTTCAAATATTAAAGAAAATATAATTACAATGATTTAACACATAGGGAATATGAATAAGGAAATAGAAATTATAAAAAAGAACAAATAGAAATGCTAGAAATGAAAAGTTACTACTATGGGAAAACAAAAGAATTGAGAAGGCAGAGGGAAGACTCAGTGAATCTAAAACCAGAATATTAATTATTGGAAATAGTTAAAGATTGGAAATAAATGAAAATGCTAAGAAAAATGAACAAGGCCTCAGAGGCCTATGGGACAATTTGAAGTACTTTCAACAGATGTGCGGCAAGAATCCCAATAAGGGGCAAAACATTTTTTTTAAATAATGACTGAAAACTTCCCTAATCTGATAAAATACATTAATCTACAGATAAAATAAGGTCAACAATCAAGAAGTATAAACACTAAGGGATCCACACCTAGGAATATAATGGTCAAAATTCTAAAAGGAAAAATAAGAAAGTCTTGAAAGCAACATGAGAAAAATTCATCATATACAGGGAATAGCCATTTGTTTAACAGCTGACTTTGTATCACATAGAGGAGAAAAAACTACAAATGAGAGCTGACTTATCTGAAACAAGAGAGGATAAAAGCCAAAAGAATAACATAAAGTGCTGAAAGAAAATATCAACCAAGAATTCTATACCCAGCAAAACTATACTTCAATAATGGGAATATAAGACATTGCAATATAAACAAAAACTGACAGAATGCCTGCCAACATAGAATAAGCAGTAAAAGAATAGAGACATAGACATAGAGAGAAAAAACCAATGAGATATAGAATAATAAAGAGTAAAACAGAAGACATAAATCCAACCAACTCCATTAAATGTTAACAAATAAATACTACGGCTAAAAAGAATAAATTACAGACTGTATTGAAAGAAATGATCAAGACACATGCTATGAGAGACACATTCATTCAAAATGACAAATATATTCAAATTTTTAAAAGCTAGAAAATATATTCCACGCAATCAGCAACTACCAGACAGCAAAAAGTGGGTGTGTTAATGTCAGACCTAATAGATTTTAAAAAGATATTACTAAAAATGAAGAGGGACAAAAAAGTAAAGGCATAAATATTGGATAAATACAAGTAAAACTGTTTCCGTTCTTGAAAGACATGATTGCTTACATAGAAAATACTCAGGATCTAATATGCATATACATACTAGAACAAGTAAGTGAATGTAGGAAATTCATAAAATAAAAGATTCATATACAAAAATCAATTATAATTTTAAATATTAAAAGCATCCAACTCCACTTAAAATGTTGCAAAAATAAATTTAAGCCTAAAGTATGCAAGGCCTACATACTAAAGGCTATAGAGCATGGTTGAGAGAAATTAAGACCTCAATGGCACTTTGGAATAAAGTCAACCAGAGTCATCCCACAACCCAGTCATTCTCCCCAAGGTAATTACCCAGAAAAATGAGAACATATATACCCAAAGACTTACACAAGAGTACATACTACATGATAGAACAAATTAATTTACAGTGACAAAACACAGGTGTCACTGGTTCCCTGTGAGAGGTGGGAAGGGGCAGTGGGCTATAAAGTGGCACTGGAATATTTAGGAGGTGATGGAAATTCCTTTTTATCTTGATTCTATTGATGTCTCTGAGGTATACAGAACTGTCAAAAACCCATAAAATTGCTCACATTAGATGGGAGCTGTTTACTTAAATTATTCTGCAATGAAGTTGTTAAGGAAAAAAGAAATTAACCAACAGAAAGACTGAATGAATGAATGGACAAGAGTTTTAAAGTAAATAAGCCTTACACACCTGTTTAAAAGAAAATAATAAAAACCCCATACACAAAGATAAACTCAAGGTGGATCAAAGACCTGAATGTAAATCATGAAACCATAAAACTCTTAGAAAAAAACATAGGCAAAAATTTCTTGGACATAAACATGAGTGACTTCTTCATGAACATATCCCCCTGGGCAAGGGAAACAAAAGCAAAAATGAACAAATGGGACTATATCAAGCTGAAAAGCTTCTGTACAGCAAAGGACACCATTAGTAGAACAAAAAGACATCCTACAATATGGGAAAATATATTCATAAATGATATATCTGATAAGAGGTTGACATCCAAAATATACAAAGAACTCACGCACCTTTACAAACAAAAAGCAAATAACCCAATTAAGAAATGGGCACAGGACATGAATAGACACTTCTCTAAAGAAGAAATTCAGATGGCCAACAGGCACATGAAAAAGTGCTCCACATCACTAATCATCAGAGAAATGCAGATTAAAACCACAATGAGATATCACCTCACACCAGTGAGGATGGCCAACATCCAAAACACAAACAACAACAAATGTTGGCGAGGATGTGGAGAGAGGGGAACCCTCCTACATTGCTGGTGGGAATGCAAATTAGTTCAACCATTGTGGAAAGCAGTATGGAGGTTCCTCAAAAAACTCAAAATAGAAATACCATTTGACCCAGGAATCCCACTCCTAGGAATTTACCCCAAGAATGCAGCAGCCCAGTTTGAGAAAGACAGATGCACCCCTATGTTTATTGCAGCACTATTTACAATAGCCAAGAAATGGAAGCAACCTAAGTGCCCATCAGTAGATGAATGGATTAAGAAGATGTGGTACATATACACAATGGAATATTACGCAGCCATAAGAAAAAAACAAATCCTACCATTTGCAACAACATGGATGGAGCTGGAGGGTATTATGCTCAGTGAAATAAGCCAGGCCGAAAAAGACAAGTACCAAATGATCTCACTCATATGTGGAATATAAGAACAAAGAAAAAAAAAAATGAAGGAACAAAACAGCAGCAGACTCACAGAACCCACGAATGGACTAACAGTTACCAAAGGGAAAGGGACTGGGGAGATGGGTGGGAAGGGAGGGATAAGAGGGTAAAAGGGGCATTACGATTGGCAGACATAGGGTGGGGGGGCACGGGGGGGACTGTACAGCTCAGAGAAGACAAGTAGTGATTCTCATCTCACTACACTGATGGACAGTGACTGTAATAGGGTTGGTGGGGGGGACCTGATGAAGTGGGTAGTTTAATCATCACAATATTGCTCATGTAATTGTAGGTTAATGATACTAAAATAAAATAAATTGTAAAAAAAAAGTAAATAATAAAATTTAAATGGTGAGGAAAAATTTGTAAATAAAAACAAGTTACACTTTTTAAAAGATTTCTAGTTTTCTTTTACTTTGCTCTGAACTTTAAATCTGTGTTGAGTATAAGGGGATAAAACTTTACAGGTTTTACTATAAAAACCAGTCATATAAACCAATTACTTAACAATGGCTATATAAGGAAAAATGACCTCATTCCTCATAGATTGTTTTTGGATCTGTATACGTAATTCAGTTTTATTACTGAAAACAGCATCACTTATCATATGAAAAATAAATAAATTTTATAGTCTGATTTATCTTAAATATATCATGTCTGTGAACTCCACAGAATCACAGGATGCAAAGCTATTATCACACTTACGTAGGGAAAAAAAGTGTCACTCTCTAACAGACTCAGGGGTAGAGGGTAGTCTTAAATTCTTTCTGTCTGAAACAATGCTAATAAAACAGTCCCTTCCCTAATAGGAATTGTTTCAGTAAGTACATTATGAAATAGAATGACTGCATTTTTAATGCCATTTTTATGCAAATGTTTACATACCTAAAATTTTGGCAAAGAGGGGTTAAGATTAGAATCACCAAGGCCAATTTGGAAATGCTAAAACATGTGTGGGTGCACACACACACACAATCTCTCACACAATGTCTATGTGTATATTATACAGGTGGATAACATTAATAACAACAGATAGGACATCACTCTACATTTAAATCTATACACATATGGTATATGCATCACGTCTGATACTCTCCTAGTGTTGCTCTGCTGACAAATAAACACAGCAATTAACCCCCAGGGTCACGAATTCCTAAGCTCACCATTCATAAACCTGATTCCATTAGTAAGTAAAATTAATAATGAATAAAACTGATATATCTTAATTTATTTCAAATCGGTAACAATTTTTTTAAATATCTGTTGTGATACTATAACTGAAGTAAGGTGTAGAACAACAGATGAATAAAATAAGCAATGTCTATTAATTCTCAAAACATGAACCATCTAAAAGTTCATGCAATAAGACAAAACAGGTTAGACCATGTCAGGAGAGCAATGAAAACAAAATGACCTGAGTCAGGACAGAGGGAAGCATTATCATCTCAGCTACCGAAACCCTGCCATGGATGAGCATCACGCACCTCAACTTACACAAATAAGAAACCTGCCAAAAGGGCTTCACGCTCTGAGACAATGTTTGAGTCTAGATACTTGGATAAAAGGCAAGTCTCTGAGCTTTTTCCTCAGGCCATTCACCCCTCCTGGTACTTACTGATAAACTTGGACTCATTGGCCTCTTAGTGATGGTAAACAATGGACAGCAATGGTACTACTACAGACAAGACAAATGACAACAATCAAATGAGAAAAAGGAAGAAAAACTAGAAAAAGCAGACAGGAAAACTTCAAAGTAATCAGGGACCATTCAGGTACTCAAAAACATTCTCCAGGTCAAAATGCCCAGCAGGTATGATTTCTTAGAGCCCAACACGGTAATGTACCAAGTAATAATCCTGGGTTATCAAGACAGCATTAAATTATGTGATGCAGAGGTTCCAAAAGCCAAAAACTAATAAATTAGTTTTTCAAAGATTCTCATGGGAAAGAGCTAAATTAAAAAGAAAACATCATGCAAATAAGTCCTCAATGATACGGGTCCATTCATTAAGCCACCTGCCCAGCCACTGTGGGGTTGTGCTCAGCCGCCCGCAGGCCTCATATGCTGCCCCGTCCAAACACCACCCTGGAAACCCCCCAGAGGCTGGTCATGCTCCCTGGCCATTCCCACACACCCTATGCTCCCACCGCAACTCTTACACACTGCATCTGGGTTGGCTATGAGCCTTCTTGAGCAGAGAAACCAACTCATTCACTACATTGGCCCAAAGCCAAACATGATAACCCAGCATACAGGAGGTCTTCTACAAATAGAATTTTTTAAAACTGGATAAAAAACAAGCTGTGTTCCATCTGCAACAAACATTTTGATAACAAGAGACACTCCAAATATGCCGGGGGAGCACAAAGAAAGACGTTCCTGCTGACTGCTTAGATTAGAAAGTCACAGAAGGGTAGAGTTCAAACCACACCTGCAAGTTCAGTTTAAATTTCACCAAATGGCTAAAAAAGTATTCTGAGAAATAGGGATACTATAAGTACAAGTAAAAGAAATTAAGAGAGCAGCATCTGAGAAATAAATGGGAACAATAGCTGGTTAACATACAGGTTTTTGTAAAGAGGAGCAGTGGAAGACATGGCTGGAAAGGAGAAAGGGCTGCAGGGGAGCAGACAGGGGCAACAAGAGAGCATTCCCAAGGCCACAGGCCCCCCAAACTCCAGACTGACCTTCCTCTACACCTTCCAGCACTTTCCCTGCACGCAGGATACATTTTTCCAAGTAAAAGCAAAGGAACTATAACAACTTTCCACATATCCTGAAGGTCTCCTTATGTCAACATTGTTTTACCCCCTACCAAACCAGAGTTGCTACTGAAAAACTCTTCAGTACACTACCTGGTATTTTGAGGAAACCACTGGTAAACCTTATTTCCAGGTTGTGAATATAATTCAACCCACATACAATAAAGTACTAATAATCATAAGAAATTTACTGTTATAAAACAGCAATGTAATTTTTTAAATTCATTGATTTAAAAATAAAGTTGAAAATAGTGTCAAAAGACAGTATTATCATTAATCTTCAAAACTGACAAAGAAAAAAGACATAAACAAATGTCAGAATAATAAAAATGGCGCTGTTCACTTTTTAGATGAAAAACTAAATTGTACTAAAATTATTAAGCTAACAAAGCAGGAGAAAATATGAGCACAAAAATGACAGTTATCTTCAAAATTCATAAATGTGTCCTTTATATAACCATAATGATCATATTTTATGCTGTCATTTTGCATTTAATTGCTCACCCTGGTACTTTTCTTCATAGAAGCCATCAGTACCCCACAGAGCCAGATGCTGAACTGCAAAAACATACTGTGACCATGGACTTGTAAGAAAGTTACTTTGCTGAGCTGTGGTGTATGACAAGTTAATTTTTGCAATTACACTCTTCCCAACAATAAATGAAGCTACTGCTAATGATTATCCTATATTATTAGAAAGAGGCAAGAAGCTATTCTTTATAATAAACTAATCAAACTCTTTTAAAGGCTTCGGTTGATACGAGGAAGCTAACTTTCAAATAGCTTTTCTATAATATGTCCAAAAGTAAAAATCACCATCTCAGCTGAAATATACAAGCAGCTTAATATACTGAGGCATGACTATGTTTTGTGAATGTTAATATATAATGCCAAGTTATTTCAAGCCTTTTAGGAAATGTCACATATTAACCTCAGTCTTTTTGATCATTACTTTTAGTTCTGCTATATTATATTAAACAGAGTATTCAAAGGGTAACAACTCATTTAGAAAGAAATGGCTACTGAACAATACGTTATCTGCAGGGCATAAATTGTTCTAAATTTAAAATATTTTTAATGACCATCACTGTCATATGCCCAATAGTAATAAAACAGCAGGACATTATGCATTGTTAGAACATCTATTCTCTATAACATAGTATCATTGTACACATACTACAAAATTTGGGAATATTTTTATTCATTAAAAGATGGAGTCCAGGAGGACATTTCTCTTTTAATAAAAGCCTCCCACATATTAAAGCCAAAAGAGTTATTTCATGATTAATGTTAATATATCAGGAAAAAAACAAAAACAAAAACCTAAGCCAAGTTCTCCAAAGGGTGTTAAGTCAAATCTGCCTACTGGACAAGGATATCTGAGAAGTATTTGATATATATATATTTTTAATTCTATTACTTAGTGACTTAAAATTCAACCAAAGCTATGTCTTAACCAAGTAACACTAATGTACATTTTAACTGTATTTTATAAATGGAACATATTAAAATGCTGTAGATAAATCTAACAATGGTTTCTCAGGACTTTAAGAAATATAATGTTATTGACTTTTTTTTTAATGTTTAACACTGCTCCTTGAAAGAAGTGATATCTAAAATAGAATCTGAAAATATTACACAGGTGCCCACAAGAAGGCAAAATTTAAGGACCAAGACTGATTTCCTGTAAATGCCTGATTTACAGAAAAATGACAGTGTTGGGATTTTCTTGGGTGATGGGAGGCTGATTAGAAGTTGTCTGACTGACTTGAGAAGTTTTGCCAGAATATGAACAGATGACCCAGACCAGGTCCCACAAAATAGGCTGAATTGAGCTTTGTTTGGTGACTGGACTGATTTTGTCTCCTTGAGAAAATTTATGGCTGGTCTCTATTTGCATTTGATTTTAACTGACTGTAACTATACCCTCCTCTTCACACTCTCTGACCATAAAAATGACCTCCCCAAACCCTCAAAGAAGTAGCCTATAGTTTTGCTACAGTTGGTTGTCCCAAACGGCAATTCTTACTGCCCACATAAAAACTCCTTTATTCTGCTTCTGGTACCATTCTTCCCAGTCAACACTCCCACATCATTTCCAAATCTAAACAGGTTTTTGAAGGTGTTAATTCAATATATATTCAAGATTTAATTCAATAAGAAGTCCTAGAATTTTGAGAATCTTGGAGCTCTTTTATTTCAAATCCCTCAAGTGCTTTTTCCCTAATGTGGAATAAAATACATGATGCACAAGTTTACATTTACCAGAGTGCTTAGAGATCACCTCCCCAAATACTGACTACATAAGGAGAGAGACACAAAGCAGAGTTGAAGTGCAGTCATCAAACAAGCAAATATCTGGCCTCCACAGGTCCTCCACATTCTGATCCCTGCTATTTAAATGGGATGCAAACATTTCAGATGTTGGCCACAGACCAATATCTGCTCGGGGCCCGAATGTTCCTAAATCCCTGCCCAACCCTGAACCTCCTCAATGCCTCCTTCATTCACTCTGTGTGCTCTCAGCCAACTCCAGGGGCCAGGGACTTGATGCCTGTATTTTTGGTCTTGACATTATTTTTAATCTCTTCTTGATAACCCACAACCATCAAACATTCAAAACAACCAAAAACAAATTGATCCAGCTCTCCCCTCCAAACCTGCTTGCACAGGTAGATAGTCCACCAGCTTCACAGCTCCTCTCTCTCCCACCTCTGACTTTGGTTGGGCCCACACTCCTGTCCTTCCACAACACAAATGTGTCTCCAGTTCATCCTCTGTACTCTACTCCTACATCTTACACGGAACCTTCATCAACTCCAGCTCTGTCTCACTGTTCCCAGGGAGACACCCTCCTCTTACAGGGCCGCCACAGAAAGCCTCATTTACTGACATGGGCTTCTCACATACAAATCTCAGGGGTCGGGTCTCACAGCTTTGATGGCTTCAAAGCTCCATCGGCTTCGCTTTGACTGCAGGGAAAAAGTACTGAGCACAGTGCACCATCTGCAAAAGCCCTGACAGACTAAGCCCCTGTCTTCCTTTGGCCCTTTTCTCCCCTTCAGGCCTGCTAGGGGCACTGAGGCTGCTGACCGGTCCTCACACAGCTATGCCTTCTGACATGTGACTTCTTTGCCCTCCCCCTGTGTCCACACAGAAAACTCCCACACACCTTCAGTGTTTCGGTGACATTTTCTGTGACTTCCCAGGCCAAGCCAGTAATTCTGTCATGTGCCTCTGGCACTGATACATGCTCTGTTATTACAGCGCGTACCTTGGGCCTGACTGCTAATTACTGAGGATTATGAGAGTACGGACTGGGATGGGTCACTTTTTTGTGACCTATACAAGGAGCCTGTTCAATGACTTTATTGACTTTAAATGAATTGATCTTGTTGGAAGATAAAGCATTTCAGGAACTTAATAAACAGAAAATAATCATTTTCTTTAAACTTAAAATGTTTTATAAGAAGAAAGAAAGGTAGCAAATAACTTCTGGGAAAATGCAAAGTAATTGCTACACTCCCATTCTGAATCAATCTTACAAATGGGACTCAAAAAGAAAGGCCCCTCTCTGGCTTTCCAAGTGAAGAAAAGGCAGAACCAATAAGGCAACTAGGTAAGGTTCTGCCAGTTCCACAGAACCCAAGAGGGACAATTCATTTTTCTTAATCACTGTTGTGCAAAACTCTCGAGTTTCATATATTGAGGCTGGAATTAAAGATTATAACCTTAACAATAATGTGTATAGAGATAGCACTTTACAGTTTCTAAGCTGCCCGTACTCAACTACTCAAAAGACACATCATTTCTCCATTCTGAGGTGAAGAAGCTAAGGCCATTTCCATATAACTCAGATGTGGAGAACGGAACATGAACCCAAGACTTCTAATTCTAGTTACACTGCCTCCCTAGAACCCACATTTTAAAGGTGTCCAACACAAGACCTCAGAACACTGACCCCAGAAATAGCCAAACACATACAGAAGGCATACCAGGCAAATCACACACCAAGGGTTCTTCTGAAGTTTATGATAAGAATCATAATAATCATTAATAAAATGTTTCATTTCTTTATTCATTTGATATTTATTTTTTATTCTTTTAATAAAATCACACAAATCTTAGTGTACAGCTTGATGGATTTTGACATGTGTATGCTCTCATGTGACCATCACTCGGTTCAAGATATCAAACATTCTAATTTTTTTAAGAACATCTTTTTTAGTGCTTTACTTTTAAATAAATCTTAATGAATAACTTTGCTTTGGATTATATATAACTGTATCAGGGCTGCTGTAGAAAATTATATTTTAATGGCTTAAAACAAGAGAAATTTATTATCTTTAAGACCTATACTTCAGAAGGCTATCACAGGGATCAGTCAGCTAAAATCAAAGGGTCAGCCGGGCCATGTTTCTTTCTGGAGGGTCAAAGGAAGAATCCCTTTTCTTGCTCTTTCCAGCTTCTAGAGGGCACCACATTCATTGGCTCATGGACCCTTTCTCCACCTTCAAAGCCAGCAACAGTGGGTGAGGGCCTCCTCACATTATATCACCATTACCTCCTCTCCTGCAGCCCCTTCCACACAGAAGGACCCTTGCACTTAAGATTACATTAGCCCCACCCAGAGAATCCCACAGAACCTCCTTATTTTAAGGTAAACTGCCTAGAAACCTAAATTCCCCTGAAACCTTAATTCTCCACTGCCTTGTAATACAACATAGTGACAGCTTTCAAGGACGGGATAGGTACATCCTTCATACTGGAGGCAGGGAAATGAGAAGAGGTTGCATTACCCTGCCAATCAAAATAACCAAGATTAAAACTAAATACTCATTAAAATCTAAACTTAATTTTGAAGTTTTATACCCCCCACCCCATGAAATGGATTTCATGGAGAATGGATAGAGACAATTCACCACTTATTTTAAGGTATTACCTCATTCTGACAGGACATTGGCTAAAATAACAAGAGTGTTACTTTAAAAGACTCGTTTTGATCATTTGCTAAAATGAAGGACTTACTATAGTCATTTCACTTCTCATCCAGATGAAGTTTGGCCCCTGTAACCTTTGTTTGCACAGCCCTTTGTCCATTCTCCACTCAGTCGCACTATATTTACTGAAAAAGTAGAGGTCAAAAGCCAAATGCAACAACTGACTTACTCTGATTGCCAACCTGTAAGCCAGTGAACATCAGTAAACATTGTGAGGTAGTAAGAATAAATTACTAGTAGCTCTTCACTGCTTAAGAAGCAGTTTTATTATCTCATTTGACTCTAGTATCACTGTGAGGTACATTTACAAAAATATTACTCAAATTTTTGAATAACACTCAGAGAACAGAGGTGATGCTGACAGCCCCACAGTTATTAAGTGTACAGCTGCCTCGGCCCATAATGGCAGTATTCAATGTCAAAATAGCTGTGGGAAAAGCAATGGCACCTATTAAACAGAGAAAGGAAAAAATCTAAATTCAGTAAAACATCGTACCCAAACTACACTATTCACATATTTTAGATATGCTCACTAGAAAAAAACACAGGAAGAAAATGTGTAATTATACATTTCTACTCAAAACATAAGAGAAATCTGAATTAGAATTTTAAATTGAAAATATTAAAATGAAAATCAATACTCCTACATGAGAAAAAAGGAAAATTAGAGGCCTAATGCTAACTGGAAAACTTTTCAGCATTTCTTCATATTTTACTTTTCTATTAATTTGTGTGAATGCTGCAGAATTAGTCAAATCAACAAATAACACAGAAAGGATAAGCAAAAAATAAATGAAAGCTTAAATATTGTGGTAAATGTTTTAAAGTTAAAATTTACCTGTTCTAATTTAAAACTGGGTTTTAAACACATCACAGATGTAAAAACATTGAAAATTGCATTGAAATTTACATCTTTAGTATCTTTGTATGAACAAACAAAAATAATTATCTTTTGGACAGAAATTAGAGACTTCTGCAGGCTAAAATTCTTTTAAAACATTCTGTTTGAATTGTTCATAAATCCACATTAATGTTAATTGAGTAACATTTCAGTGTAGACAACAATGGAAAAATTTCATTCCCTCCATAGAATTTTACTTCTAGAAGTTGGAAGAAATACATGATGCTTGTTTATACTGACAGATTATTTCAAAAGCCAATTATATCCGTTCATTCTCTTTTGCTTAATTAAAGCAAAAGGCATCAAAACCTTTCCCAGCAGTAATCATGTGGAAGCTGGATGGCGCAGATACAGTAATTAACTTAACCTTATCGCTGAACTATATTGGGTCACTCAACTGCAGCCCAGTATCAAAGCTGAGGAATCAACGCTATCAGCCCAATATCTTAAGAGAAATGTGAAGGCTGAGTGACGCCATATGCAAACAGACAGGCTTTGTCCCTGCCTAGCTGCGCTGCATAGGTGCTCCTGCTCATAACTAACTTGGCAGCTTAGCCATTTAATCATTACACATTAATACTTTATCAATACTGTGAACATATAACCACACACTTACTTGAGAAAGTAATCACATATTACAGATTTTGTGCATTAATGCAACACAAGGGGATTTTGAGTATTAGCTATACATTTACAAAGATATATGATGGATTTTTCAAAATATATAGACATTTTATACATAGTAAACGTTAAGTTCTAGAAGAGTGTGTCTTTGGAATTTAAATGAAACCACTCTATGCTGTATCTTTCATCAGACATTTGCATGGGTGGTTTTAACATAGCTTAATTCAACCTAAAAGACTGTTTATGCAATTCCCAAAATTCAATTTATTCAATTATGCCAATTTACTTGATATTTTATGTTTTACTTGAAAATATTTCAAAATATAACAAATCATCTTTTGAATATGTATCACTCAAAGTCATCTATTCATTATTCCAAGTTCAAGCATATTTTGTTATTTTCCTAAAGGATCACAAATTCCATTGCCAAGACATTATTTTGAGGTCTTTCGCTTTCACCAAGTCAGACACTAAATCATAGGGGACGATTATCAGCAAATTCTCTGCGACAGGCCCTGAGCCTGCTGAGGTAATGCAGCTGACAAACTTTGATGTGCCATGCCTGGGCACATTATGTTCATGTAGTGTGTACATCTGGGCACCCTTTATGGCAATGCAGCAAACAGCCACTCATTTATTCCACTCTAATTAGCACACATGTAAATCCTCACCAATCAAGCCGCACGCAGGGTTCCTGTTGTGGCAGCCATAGAGCAGGCTGGCAGAACACACCAACCAGCCGTGAGAAGACACTTCTGGGCTTGAGATGAACCTGCCATCACACCAGGCAGGATCCCCCAGAAAGGGCTGCAACCAGCTCTCCTTTTCAAAACTGATCAGGGTGCCCCAAAAGAAAAAGGTCAACAGGCAGGAAGCGGATTCGCCACAATTCTTGTTCTCTACCAGTCCTAGGAATGCACGTGAGGCAACATGCTTCTTGTACCCTTAAAAGCACAATAGTTACCATAAGTGAGAGACAGGATTAAGTTATAGCCAGCTCCAAAACAGAGGATACAAGGAAATTCTGAAGAAAAGATGTCAGACATAGTATACAATAACTTATGGGATTACTAGAAAAATTGTAGGAAATAAACCTGTATATGCCTATGCATGACATGATGTAATGTCTATATTCAGCATCACACACATGTTAAAGGTCTAAAGAAGTCCTTATGTTCCCTTTTATTAGTCATTTGTTAGCATATAAATTTAAATTAAATTTGTGCCAAACTGCCAAGAAAAATAACTCCATCTTTTACCACACTTATAAAAATTTTATTTAAAACATATAGATAACACTTATTGGGGGATTTTTAATTTGTTATTCTTGCTATTTCTTTCACCATCATGAAATCCTCATTCTATTTTTAGATAACATCATGGACAATAGTAATTCACCAAAAAGAAAATTGTTCAAAGTTAGAAAGAACAGAGATTTTGTCAGTAACATGAATGTAGCATCTACACCTAAATGTGTTTTCTAAAGAAGGTGTTCCCAATAAATATCAATTTATTCTGTTTTTTAACATTCAGTTAAACTTGCCACTACAATTTACATCTTTAAAATAATGAGGAATTCAACAGGTATCAGTGGAATAGCTCACATGTGGTGGCACTACATGAGGTGAGAAGATATAACAGGTAAAAAAGACACCGTCTGCCCACTGGAAAGCAGCTACTCCAGGAGGGAAAGTCAGATTAACAGGCAACAGCACTGAGATTAAGTGCATAAGTGTATCAGATACACAAAAGGGCACCAAGCAGTTAGGAAGGGTCAAGAAGCTTTCCTCAAGAAAGCCACAATCACCTGACTTCTTAAAATTCTTAGGTATTTTAATACCTAAAATACTTAGGTATTCAAAGTAACTAAAAGTGTAATCCACTTAGACAACAATTCACTAATAATTCATTCTGCAAGGTGCAGAGGCGTGTAGCAGGTGAACAGAACAGCCACTGTCTGCCTTCGTGGAATCCACAGCATGTCTGGGGAAAAACACTAAACAAGCAAACACAGGCTGCCGGCAGACCTGGACACCATGAGCAAGACAGAGCCGCAAGGCAGGGGCCCTTCCTCCAAGTCCCCGCAGCCTCACAGGGACAAGATTCAATAGTCACACTGCCTACAGTAAGATGACCACCACCCATCCCAATTCACTTTCAACCCCTTCTCTTTGATTTATGCTTTCCCAAAGAGGTTACCACTTCCAAACATTCTCCCTTACATTGTTCTTGTTGCTGTTCATTCCTGACTCTTCTAAACTTGAAGGTGGGCTCCGTCAGAGTGGAAACAGTTTTGCTCACAATTGAACCCCACACCTGAGAACACATTGGGCGCTGAGTAAAGTATGTGTTTCAGGGGATGGATGAACAAATGAGTGACTGAACCTTCCGATTAAGTACTGTATGTAATTCTGGCTTAGCTCCAGGGAACATGGACCACCTCACCTACCAGGACCAGGACTGGCGGCAATGGTGGTCAATCACAGTTAATTCTAGGTTGTATCACAGATATTTACACAATAAAGAACATAGTCACAGAGAAAATAACAAAAATGCCTATGATTTTTCCAAAACAACCATGAAGCCTTTGAGAACAACAGAGGAGTACAGAATAGTAGAAAAGCTAGTGAACTAGGATGCAAAAGAAATGAAGATGTCATGAATCTTTCAAGGTTCACAAATAAACACTGTATAAATGATAATTCCATAACAGTTTGATATAAGAATTTTTGAGGAAGAATTTTCATTTTTACGTAATTCATTTTAAAAAATATTTCCACCTAACATCCTGATCCAAGCATCCATAACCATGACTAGCCACAGTGCACGGAGTGATATGGGCCTGAGGGCCCTGAGGAGTGAGGGAGGAAGAGGGAGAGAAACACAGAATTAGACACTCAGTTTTACCTAGGCTGAGTTGTTAGTTGAAAAAGAAAGGCAAGAAAATGATGTTCAGTAGCTGACGAGGACACTGGCTCACAGACAAGTCAGTGCAAATAGAGTCCTGGAGATACAGTACAAACTGCTCTTTGATCTATAAATAGTAACTATAGTTCAGTGTTTTATATGCATAAGTTTATTCTCACCTGCAAAAGAAAGTTCACATCTCACATCAAGACCTTATTTAACCTATTTCTTTTAATTTTCATATTGTCAAAAATGTCCAGTATTTGTTTTCTTTCTATTTACAAGACACAAGCTATTAGTTTTTAAATATATTCCCTATTTATTTAGTCGTTAATAAAGGACAAAAAAACACTTCACCAATATAAATGAGTTGAGTTTTGCTACACTAAAGGATATGGTTTTTAATAAATTATATGCAAAATAAGGAAAACTTTTTTTTCTTTTAAACCTATAATCAAAAACAAGGTCTTTAATCTACCAATATATTTATAGGACTATAGATGTGGAATATGAGCACAAGATATTTTAACTAGAATGATCATGTACTCCATCTGAGGAAGTCGTGTTATGGCATTTAATACATTTAAAGCACTGTTATAGAATGAATAACATCTGGGCAATCGAGCATTTTTTGTTGTATTTCCAAAGGGCATACTATTCAGATAAATCAGAGGTGGTGAGTATGCGGCCATGTGCCACCGCCAATTCTTCAGGGTCCTCATTCGCCATGACATCACAGCAGCCTCAGGAGCCCCATTCACCACAGTCCCCACCCGCCACTCCCTCCAGACTGCGACAGATACTCCCTTCCCAGAGCTCGACTCAGGGCACCTCACTGACAAGTTGGACTTTCTGAGTTTACAAAAAACAAGTAATACTTTTCTCAAGTCAAAACCCCTTACACATATCATTATTTACTAATACACTATAAACCTACTGAGACACTAACTCAAAGTGGCATAAATTGATCAAAATGTGTTTCTGACATTAAATGCAATGATATTTAGATGATATTAGAAGACAACTAGGAAGGTTCAATCTTCTGATTATAGTATGTGAGTCTATGTCAGAAAAGGAGAAAAAGAATCTTCATGAAAAGAAAAATGCCTGCTATCAAAAAGACACATTTCTACCATGTTTGCTGTTAGGATCAAAGGCAAAAAAAAATTATATGTTGAGTGTATCTGCAACTCAATAGTGCCTTCTAAAGATCCACCCCTTTTCCCTACTTCTCAAAAAATAAGACTTTTACTGCAAGGTCTAACACATCACAACATCATACTAAAGCTATTAATGCAAACAGCAGAGCAACTTAATTTAAGCAACGAAAATGCAAACTAATGCTTCACAAAGAGGTGTCATTTGTGTAAAATGGTGGCTATGCCAACACTGTTTTAGTATTAAAGAAGTCAAGGTGATATATTTTTAAGTAGAATAAAAGGTCTACCGTTTCATGGACCTGAAAACTTCACAGAGGTGATCAATTAAATAAAGTTATCTAAAAACTCTCCTTGGGCCTCTTGGGCCATAAACTCAGATCAGTGTCTGGCTGAGCACCCCTGAAAGTCACAGCCATGGTCAGAAATACAAAGAAGAGCTCCTTCCATTTCATTTTCACAGGAATTATATCCTGTTGACAGCATATCCTGATTGGGTGGGGGGCTTTCTCCCCTCACAGATCCAATAAAGAAATCATTTCAGAGGTCTAAAGAAACAGGGCAAATTGACATTTAGCACATAAATCTACCTTCTATTGTATCTTACCAAACCTAAGAATATTAACTGATTAATTAAACAACATAAATATACGTCTGTAGAGGCAAGAGGGTGTTTTTTAGCACACCATTTACCAGCTGGATAGACTGTGGTAACATAATTCACTGATGACTGTATTACTAAAAACATTACATATTCTGTAAAAACCAATGCCTACAGCAATTGAGTAAGGTCAACCCTTGCAATACACCCACACATAAACCGCTCTCTGTATCTGTATGTGTCTGTACATGTTTCTTTGCATTTATGTATGTGAGCATGTATGTATGCATGCTTCTATGCAAATATTCTATGTATTCGTAAATAAATGTGTGTATGTCACACAGCTTCTGACTGATAACCATTTAACCAATTTATCATTCACATGCATTAGAAACAATGTACATCAAAAATCTACTTTTCTAGACTTCTGGAAAGAAGGCAGCATGAGCAGGGCAGTGGAAATCTCCTCCCAAAACCATATATATCTGTGAAAATACAACAAATACAACTATTCCTAAAAGAGAGACCAGAAGATTCAGTACAACAGCCAGGCTACAGCTACACCTGCAAAAACTCAGTGCCTCACAAAGCGGGTAAGATACAAAGCCGTGACCCGGCGGGACCCGAGCACTCCCCCACCCCAGGGCACCAGCGGGAGGAAAAGAATCAGAGTGGGGAGGGAGTGGAATCACAGGCCCGCCAAATAACCAGCCCTGGGGATCTGCGCCGGGAGCACTGACACACATCGCGTGGTGTATCGGAGATTAGAGAAACGGAAGGACAGGATCTGAGATGGAGACTATGAGTCGGTCCCCTCAGCCGGCTCCCAGGGACAAAAGAAAAGCAGGCACTTTTTTAAAAGTCTTAAAGAGAAAAGGGCCCAAAAGCAGAACAAAATCATCCCAGCATACTCAGCCCAGCAGGCTGTGAGTCGTGGGGAATTTCGGACCCTCTGGCCGGTGGCCGGGCAAAGCACCTGCACCAAGGCTTCCCACAGAGATCAGCAGTCTGCCATTCATTCCCCACCGGCTGGAGCCACGAAGGGTCTGGTGGAGCCTCCACTGCTGCAGAACAGCAGAGGAGCAGCCCTGCCCACAGCAACCTCACAGAACCCCATCCCAGCTGGCACGCAGCTAAACGGGAAGGGCCCCAGAACCCATAAGAAGGGCTGGAAAGCACCAAGGGGACCAGAAGGCATCCAGCGAGACTGCAAACCTCCGAAGTGCTATAGGCTAGGCTGAGGGTGATCCCGCACACAGGCAGCTCCAGGGATTATCCCAGAGACTGCCTCCTGGTGTGCGAGAAACCAGTTCAGGCCCCACAGAAGGGCAAGGAGAACAACAAGCAGGAAGGGACTTTGTTCTCTCAGCTGACAAATGTGGCACTGACCAGCGACCACTTCTATCACCATGAAAAGACAGAGGAATATGGTACAGACAAGGATCACACAGACACCCCAGAGAGAGGGCCTGATGGGATAGACATACACAATCTTCCTGAAAAAGAATTCAGAATAAAAGTAATAACCATGCTGATGGATCTACAGAGAAATATGCAAGAGCTAAGGGAGGAAATGAGGAGAGATATTACAGAAATGAGATAGTCGATTGATGGGCTGAAGAGCAGACTGGACGAGGTGCAAGAGACTGTTAATGGAATAGATATGAGAGAACAGGAATACAGAAAAACTGAGGCAGAGAGAGATAAATGGATCTCTAGGAATGAAAGAATATTAAGAGAACTGTATGACCAATCCAAACGGAACAATATTTGCAATATAGGAGTACCAGAAGAAGAAGAAAGAGAAAAAGGGATAGAAAGTGTCTATGAAGAAATAATTGCTGAAAACATCCCCAAGCTGGGAAGGAAATAGTTTCTCAGACCAGGGAAGCCCACAGATCTCCCAATACAATGGACCCAAGGAAGACAACACCAAGACATATAATAATTAAAAAGGCAAAGATCAAAGACAAGGACACAGAATTAAAGGCAGCGAGACAGAGAAAAAACATCACATACAAAGGAAAACCCATCAGGCTATTATCATCAGACTTCTCAACAGAAACCTTACAGGCCAGAAGAGAATGGCATGATATATTTAACATAATGAAACAGAAGTGCCTTGAAGCAAGAATAACTGTATCCAGCACGATTATCATTTAAATCTGATGGAGGGATTAAACAATTCCCAGACAACTGAAAGCTGAGGGAATTTGCCTCCCACAAACCACCTTTACAGGATATCTTAAAGGGACTGTTCTAAGAGGAAGCACTCCTAAGGCTAAAAAGATGTCACCAGAGAAAATAAAATCACAGCAAAGAAAGCAGACCATCCAAATACTAACTAAAGGCAAAAAGTAAAATCAAATATCCACAAAAAAAGTCAAAGGAAATGTAAAACAGGACAGAATAAAACACCTAGTATATAAAGAATGTAGGAGGAAGAATAAGAAGGGAGAGAAATAAAGAATCACCAGACTCTGTTTATAATAGCTTAACAAGAGAGTTAAGTTAGACTGTCAGATAGTAAAGAAGCTACCCTTGAAGCTTTGGTAACCACAAATCTAAAGCCAGCAATGGCAATAAGTACATATCTATCGATAATCACCCTAAATGTAAATGGACTGAAGGCACCAATCAGAAGACATAGAGTCACTGAATGGATAAAAAAGCAAGACTCATCTATATGCTGTTTTTAAGGGACTCACCTCAAACCCAAAGATATACACAGACTAAAGGTGAAGGGATGGAAAAAGATATTTCACGCAAACAACAAGGAGAAAAAAGCAGGTGTTGCAGTACTTGTATCAGAAAAAACAGACTTCAAAACAAAGAAAGTAGCAAGAGATAAAGAAGGACATTATACAATGGTAAAGGGGTCAGTCCAACAAGAAGATATAACCATTATAAATATATATGCACCCAACACAGGAGCGCCGATATATGTGACACAAATACTAACAGAATTAAAGGAGGAAATAGAAAGCAATGCATTCATTTTAGGAGACTTCAACACACGACTCACTCCAAAGGACAGATCAACCAGACAGAAAATAAGACACATAAAATATAAAAAAATAAAATAAAATAAGACACAGAAACACTGAACAACACACTAGAACAGATGGACCTAACAGACATCTACAGAACTCTACAACCAAAAGCAGCAGGATACATATTCTTCTCAAGTGCCCATGGAACATTTTCAAGAGTAGACCACATACTAGGTCACAAAAAGAACTCCAGTAAATTCAAAAATATTGAAATTCTGCCAACCAACTTCTCAGATCACAAAGGTATAAAACTAGAAATAAATTTTAGAAAGAAATCAAAAAGGCTCACAAATACATGGAGACGTAACAACATTCTCCTAATTAATCAATGGGTTAACAACCAAATCAAAACAGAGATCAAAGAATATATGGAGACTAATGACAACAACAACACAAAGCCACAATTTCTGTGGGACACAGCAAAGGCAGTTCTAAGAGGAAAGTGTATTGCAATCCAGGCCTATGTAAAGAAGGAAGAACATTCCCAAATGAACAGTCTAAAGACACAATTAGTGAAACTGGAAAAAGAAGAACAAATGAGGCCCAAAGTCACCAGAAGGAGGGACATAATAAAGATCAGAGAAGAAATAAATAAAATTGAGAAGAATAAAACAGTAGAAAAATATCAATGAAACCAAGAGCTGGTTCTTTGAAAAAATAAATAAAATAGTTAAACCCCTAGCCAGACTCATTAAAAGAAAAAGAGAATCTACACACATAAACAGAATCAGAAATGAGAAAGGAAAAATAATGACGGACACCACAGAAATACGAAGAATTATAAGAAAATACTATGAAAATCTATATGCTAACAAGCTTGAAAACCTAGAAGAAATGGACAACTTCTTAGAAAAATACAACCTTCCAAGACTGACCAAGCAAGAAACAGAAAACCTAAACAGACCAATCACCAGCAAAGAAATTGAATTGGTAATCAGAAAACTACCTAAGAACAAAACACCTGGGCCAGATGGATTCACCTCTGAATTTTACCAGAAATACAGAGAAGACATAATACCCATTCTTCTTAAAGTTTTCCAAAAAATAGAAGAGGAGGGAATACTTCCAAACTCATTCTATGATGCCAGCATCACTCTAATACCAAAACCAGGCAAAGACCTCACCAAAAAGGAAAATTACAGATCAATATCCCTGATGAACATAGATGCAAAAATACTCAACAAAATATTAGCAAACCGAATTAAAAAATACATCAAGAGGCTCATACACCATGATCAAGTGGGATTCATTTCAGGGATGCAAGGATGGTACAATATTCAAAAATCCATCAACATCATCCACCACATCAACAAAAAGAAGAACAAAAACCACATGATCATCTCCATAAATGCTGAAAAAGCATTGGACAAAAACATCCATTCATGATAAAAACTCTCAACAAAATGGGTATAGAGGGCAAGTACCTCAACATAATAAAGGCCATATATGACAAACCCACAGCCAACATCATACTTAACAACGAGAAGCTGAAAGCTTTTCATCTAAGATTGAGAACAAGACAGGGATGCCCACTCTCCCCACTGTTATTCAACATAGTACTGGAGGTCCTAGCCACGGCAATCAGACAAAACAAAGAAATACAAGGCATCCAGTTTGGTAAAGAAGAAGTCTAACTGTCACTATTTGCAGATGATATGACATTGTACATAAAAAACCCTAAAGACCCCACTCCAAAACTATTAGAACTAATATCTGAATTCAGCAAAGTTGCAGGATACAAAATTAACACACAGAAATCTGTTGCTTTCCTATACACTAACAATGAGCTAAAAGAAAGAGAAATCAGGAAAACAATTCCATTCACAATTGCATCAAAAAGAATAAAATACCTAGGAATAAACCTAACCAAGGAAGTGAAAGACCTATACCCTGAAAACTACAAGACACTCCTAAGAGAAATTAAAGAGGACACTAACAAATGGAAATTCATCCCAAGTTCTTGGCTAGAAGAATAAATATTGTCAAAATGGCTATACTACCTAAAGCAATCTACAGATTCAACACAATCCCTATCAAAATACCAATAACATTCTTCAATGAACTGGAACAGATAGTCCTAAAATTCATATGGAACCACAAAAGACCCCGAATAGCCAAAGCAATCCTGAGAAGGAAGAATAAAATGGGGAATTACGATCCCAGACTTCAAGCTCTACTACAAAGCTACAGTAATCAAGACAATTTGGTATTGTCACAAGAACAGACCCACAGACCAGTGGAACAGTATAGAAAATCCAAACATTAACCCAAACATATACGGTCAATTAATATATGAAAAAGGAACCTTGGATATACAATGGGGATGACAGCCTCTTCAGCAGCTGGTGTTGGCAAAACTGGACAACTACATGTAAGAGAATGAAACTGGACTACTGTCTAGCCCCATACACAAAGGTAAACTCAAGGTGGATCAAAGACCAGAATGTAAGTCATGAAACCATAACACTCTTAGAAAAAAACATAGGTAAAAATCTCTTGGACATAAACATGAGCGACTTCTTCATGAACATATCCCCCCGGGCAAGGGAAGCAAAAGCAAAAATGAACAAATGGGACTATATCAAGTTGAAAAGCTTCTGTACAGCAAAGGACACCATCAGTAGAACAAAAAGACATCCTACAATATGGGAAAATATATTCATAAATGATGTATCTGATATGGGGTTGACATCCAAAATATATAAAGAACTCACGCACCTTAACAAACAAAAAGCAAATAATTCAATTAAGAAATGGGCAGAGGACATGAATAGACACTTCTCTAAAGAAGAAATTCAGATGGCCAATAGGCACATGAAAAGATGCTCCACATCGCTAATCATCAGAGAAATGCAGATTAAAACCACAATGAGATATCACCTCACACCAGTGAGGATGGCCAACATCCAAAACACAAACAACAACAAATGTTGGCGAGGATGTGGAGAAAAGGAAACCCTCCTACACTGCTGGTGGGGATGCAAATTAGTTCAACCATTGTGGAAAGCAGTATGGAGGTTCCTCAAAAAACTCAAAATAGAAATACCTTTTGACCCAGGAATCCCACTCCTAGGAATTTACCCTAAGAATGCAGCAGCCCAGTTTCAAAAAGACAGATGCACCCCTATGTTTATCACAGCACTATTTACAATAGCCAAGAAATGGAAGCAACCTAAGTGTCCATCAGTAGATGAATGGATAGAGAAGATGTGGTACATATACACAATGGAATGTTATTCAGCCATAAGAAGAAAACAAATCCTACCATTTGCAACAACATGGATGGAGCTAGAGGGTATTATGCTCAGTGAAATAAGCCAAGCCGAAAAAGACAAGTATCAAATGGTTTCACTCATATGTGGAGTATAAGAACAAAGAAAAAAACTGAAAGAACAAAACAGCAGCAGACTAACAGAACCCAAGAATGGACTAACAGTTACCAAAAGCAAAGGGACTGAGGAGGATGGGTGGGAAGGGAGGGACAAGGGGGAAAATGGGGCTTTACAATTAGCAGACGTAATGTTGGGGGGGTACAGGGAGGGCTGTCCTACTCAGAGAAGACAAGTAGTGATTCTATAGTATCTCGCTACGTTGATGGACAGTGACTGTAATGGGGTAGGTGGGGGGGACCTGATGAAGTGGGGAGTTTCATAACCCTAATGTTGCACACGTAATTGTAGATTAATGATACCAAAATAAAAATAATAAATTTAAAAATCTACTTTTCTTTAGTCGTCTTTCACTTCAAGCATATTTGCTACTTTATGAAATGGTCAATAAAATATTTATAAAATATTGGTAATATTGTAATATATGTTTATAAGCTTAAAACACTGATAATACATATTTATTTCACTTTATAAATGTGAATATTTCTCAAGTGCAGCATAAAAAATATGAAGCATTTGCCTTTTAAATTTTACATTTGGGGTAACTTCCCTGGAAAGTTTCAGAGATGTATTTAATAGGAAAAACTGACCCAGACACAAATAAGACACAAGCTCCCTTGTTCTTGTGCATTTCATATCTAAACTTAGAGCTAAGAATCCTTCCTGACACTGAGCTAGTATCACACCAGAAATTTGGTGTCAATTGAGAAAGCAATGTAGTAATATGCAAACTGCATTTCACCAGCAGCCCCTCCAAAATGTAATGCCACCCCTGATCTAATACCTCATTAGAAGAGCATTCAAAAATGGAATTTTCACAGGCATGTCTCCTTTATAGATACTTTCACTATAATAATGGTAGCTGAAATGGCACCCCACAGAGGGCTATATGCATACCAAGCTAAAACATAAGCAAATTAAACCACAAACTCTACTTTCAAGTTTGAGTTTTAAGATTTACAAAATAAAGCTGATGTATGCATTTTATTTATGTATAGGGGCTTATGAAATCTATTTCTTCCTAAATCTGTAAGATACTCTCTCTCCACAATACAGTGAACAAACTGTGTAGGGGGGAAGGAGGGAATAAATTATTAACAGGTCAAAAGCCAACTATATAAAAGAGGCTAAAATGCAGGAAAAATTAAAAAAAAAAACAAAAAACAAAGAAACAGAAATCAGGGTCAGGTTGAAGATTGGATTTAAACCAGAAGCCACAGAAGAAGCACAGCCTACTTCAAAGTTGTTGAATGAAGTTAGCTTAGCTGTAATAGTTGACTCCCGTGGTGCGTGCAAGGAGGGAGGCCTCAGTGATGGCTAGAAGGAGCAAGGCATGGTTTCTGTACCATTTTGTTTCTTGATCCACATGCTGGGTATATACATTTTATGAAAATTCATCAATCTTTACAGTGAAGATTTACGTAATTGGCTGTACATGATATATATACATACCATGAAGCACAGTAAAATGCAATCCAGAGGTACACTTCAGGTACAAGAAAACGATATATGCGGGAAAATAAAAATATCACCGGATAGTTGATATTAAGAATAAGTTATCTCACTATTTGCAGTAACAGTTGTTTCCTTTTGATGAGTTGGTGAGTAAACTGTTTCAAGGAGGGCAAGCTGGTTTGAGTGCCAAATAGCACTTGTAATAATCATCTCCTGTCTCAGTCAGCTCAGGCTACTATAACAAAGCACCACAGACTGGGGGTGCCTTGAACAACAGACATTCATTTTCTCAGTTCGGGAGGCAAGCCTGAGATTTGGGGGCAAGCATGGCCTGATTCTGGTGAGAGCTTCCCTTGTAAGGTGGCCCTCTTCCCAGTATGTCCTCAGGTGGCAGAGAGAGAGAGGGAGAGGGAAGGAAAACAGATGTGGGGCATGGGAGATGGGGAGGGGAGGGGCAGGAAGGGAGAGAATGCGCATCGGGACAGGCTCTCTGGGGCCTCTTCCTTAAGGATACTGCTCCAATCTTATTAGGGCTCCACCCTTATGACCACATTTAGTCTTAGTAACTCCTTACAGGCCTTTTATCCAAATACAGTAACACTGGGGATTAGGGCTTGAATATATATGAATTTCAGGAGGGTACAATTCAATCCATAGCACCTACTAAATGCCTCACACCATATTAGAATACCAATAAGCATATTTTCATCTTTGACAGATGAATATTAAGGACAAAACAAGAATAGGTTTCAGAAGTAAACCAGTCATTTTACCTTTAAGACGACCGTGGCTAAAACCCAAGGCAATAGCAATTGCATGTGGTTCTCCTAAAATGACCATCCCCACCACTGTAAACTAAGTCTAGGAACTAAGTGTCCTGTCATCACAGAAACAGCTCACCACTTTGAAGAATGATGGTAAAGTTGAAACGAGTGGCTTTTAAGAGAAGAGACTAGAGTCCAGATCTAGGGGAAGGGGTTAGTAAGGCTTAGGGGAGTGGGAGAATTGGGGAGAGAAGGAGAGCTTTAAAGTCACATAAGGAAATTGTCTGGGTTCCCCTTGTAGGAAGAAAGTGTGAAGAGCTGAGGGCCCCAGGCAGTGACATCACACTTCTGATATCCCTTACCAAACACATGGCCTCAGCAGTTTTCTACCACCTCAGAAACTCTGACCTGAAGAAAATGCCAAATGTGGAGCAGTGCAGAAACTGCTCATGGTAAGCTAATTAGATAGCTTTTATCTAGAACATTTCTCTCAAGAAAACACAAGGAAAAGACTTTAAACTTACGTGTGCTTTATAATTTATTCAAAAATTTCCTTTGCATAGATGATTCGGGAATTTAGAAAACAGCATATTAAATTTAGTAAATGTCACAAAACAGAACATAATTATTTCCCATTCAACAAACCATAATTTATTATCCAAATGTCATTACAAAATGGATTGTAAATATACATGAATTTAAAACTTTGACATATTTGGCGTGTTTTTTATTTAAACATGATTAACAATAGTTATGCTATGGGAATGCAGCACTAATTTTATTGTAAATGGCAGTGGCAACAATAATTTAAATAATACAAACTCACATTTTAGGGGCAACTTTAATTTACTAAGAGGAGCATATGCATATAATTTTCTCCCAAGAGAACCAACTCTCACAAATTATCACTACTCTTTTCAATAAAATAAATATACTATGATGTTAGAAAACCTGTGTTGCACTACTGGATCTGTTACTTACAATGTGATTTAATACAGCTTTTAAGATTTTCACTACAAAAAAAAATTCACATAAGAGAGGAAAACTACCTAACAATTGAAATGCCTGCTTAGATTTGTCCAAATCTAACAAATTACGGACCAAACCCAGCACCCCAAGCAGTAGGCATCTCTCATAAAGCCTTTAGGAGAGCACCTCACCTCATTCTTACCAGCCTCCTTAAACAGCACAGAACTAGTTTTTTATCCTCTCCTTACCAACAAATGAACTGCTCATACCAATTTAGGTGCCAGAAGACATTCAAAATTCTCAAAACTGCCCAAAACTCCTCAGAGTTCAGGTATCATTTATGTCTTCAAAACAGACTACGCTGAGCCCTCATGTACAACCATCCTCATGTACTGACCTACACACCACCCTCACCTTTTTTCTTTTTAAATAACACATTTAACTTTTATCATTAACAAAAAAATTTTCATAATAATGAGAATAAAAAGAAAGCCTTTACAACACAAGACACCCAGGACCAGCACCTCCCTCCAGAGCATCTTTGCTTCCTGCTTGCTATGAGCCCATACAACACCGCATCTCTGCGATGCAATGCAAAGCAAAGTCCCACGTGACACTGTCCCCAGATATATTTTCAATGTGCTCATTCCAGAGCATTAAGAGTGTATTAAGAAGTGATTCCGATGGGTGGAAGTGAAAGGAGGGGCCGGGCCCAGCCAGCAGTGCTCAGCAGAATAGCAAGCCTCCTTCCAGGGAAGGGCGGGTCGCAGAGGACAGCGAAGCCACCCTTCCAAACATCTCTGAGCCACAACAGGAGCAAACCTCTGTCCATGCTGGTGCCTGTTAGGTGCCTGCTTGTTTGAGGGAGTAGAGGAGGGGAGAACAAACTGCAAGCAGAGAAGCTCAGGGACATACTCTTTTCCACCTTATGGTCCCCACCCCTAGTCAGGACCCCTGTGGGCCTCATAAAGCCTTGGCCATGTTTCAGGAAAGATCTTACCACATGATTTTATAATCATCAGTGTTTGGCTCTCTGCACCAAAGCTGCACATTCCTAAAGCAAAAGTTCACACACAGCCTTACTGCTCTCTGTATGCTGAGCACCTAGCAAAGTGCCCTGCGTTCGACACACAATAATGCCTATCACATGGATGCCTAGACAGAGGGATGGTGCTAGGAGGCTCTGCTTACTTACCTATGTGAAGAACTCTTTCCAAACAGTGAGCCTGCTCAGTCTAAGACACACAACCTTCCAGCAAGCAAGCATGAAGACCACGAACCAAGTGGCCAGAGGCAAGTGGCTAGTTGAGCTGTGCTGCTTACAAATCTGGATGCAATACACTCAGCTTATTTAAAATGGGAAATCCTCTGGAAGGTCTGCTCGTGGAATCACATGATATTTCTAAAACTGGCTCCTATTTAAGTTTAAAATTCCTTAGTTTTATTACTTAATATTCATCTGTAGAAAGTACCTGAAGTTCAAAACTTTAGTAATTGTCATCATTGTGGTCCTGCATCCATTATGCATGAACAAAGGAAAAAATCTTATCAAACAAAATAACAGACCTCTTTAGGACTTTGTCAATTGAATGCAATTCTGTGCTGTTGATCTGCACATTGGAATGAATCAATGTAATCAAATATGCTGACATGATGTTGGCACTGACTGAAGAACAACTTGATTTTTTCCTCCATAATATATTATCAAGGATTTTAATCTATGATAAATTCTCTAACCATTAAAAATCTTAGACCATTGATTTATGCCTTAATTCAGACAAGCTGAGCTCTTCAAAATAAATGTTCCAAAATAGCATACACTGCAAACTGCAATTCCAACATAAAGCAAATGTTGAAATGTTATCATCTTTCCTGAATATATTGTAGTGTATTAATTGTTGGTCTTGGTAATGTAGCTTATTAGTTTTGCATAATTTAAGTTTTAATTCACTGTTTAATTTTTAATTAAGTAGTTTTTTTCTTAAGATGTGCTTTCTGCTTAAATGTTAGCCACTAACCATGGCACATACATAAAACAATTCTATGGCATGAATATATTGCAGTGCCATGTATTATATGACTTCTCTATGATCTTAAACATGAAAACAATCATAACAGTTCATATTCTAAAAAAATAACAGCCATTTTAATGTAGCATTAATACTTAAATAATTTAAGCTCAGAGACAATGTTTAAAAAACTAAAGCCCTGAATATGAGAGTTCAACCAAACCACCTCCTCCACAAAGACTTCTTTCAGGTTTAGTTAAACATAATGAAGCTTTTTTGGGATACCATACTCCATATTAAAAGCTAATTTGTATTTTATTTTCCCATGAAAACTATGGGGACCCATACTGGTGGATGAGCCAAAGGATACACAGCTCCCTCCGAGGAGAAGATGACAATATACAACATTGCCCACCTAACAGAAAATGAAAAAGCTAATGAGAATGGAGAAGGATCTAAGAAGCCGATGAGGGAAATGTTAACTTCCATGTCAACTTATGAGCTTGGATAGGGGTTCAATTAAATTTTTAATGTTATTATTACAGTAACTGCTCTACTGCAAGGCTCTCCCCTCAGCTGCCCCTGAACACACAGCCTCCAAATGGCTGCTGTTCGCAGAGCATGAGGCCTCATCAGTTGCAGGCCTGTTTTAAAAACTTTAAACATACTTTCATAAACCTTAGTAGGTTGTTATTCTATTCAATATAATGTTTAAACTGGGCCCTTATTTGGTTTTTTTTATGTGTTATATAGCCCCCAAATGATGAAATTAGAAAAGAATGTCAATAAAAGAAAACTGCCAAGAAGAGTCTAAAGAACGCTTGTAATATCACACCCACCTCCCCGCAGCCTGGAGGGAAGTCTGGCCCCGTCCTTACCAGGAAACAAGGGCATTCAGCATACACCTACCTGCTTCCATATGACTACCACATCACAGAACCTCTCACCCAGCCCTGACAGTTGTAATCAAACTAGAGCCACACACACACACATGTATCCATACCATGAATTTGTTTGCTTTCTCCATGGAAACAAAATTGCCAAGGAAAGTTCCATAGAGGCCTCTTAAGATTGATAGTTTCACAGCCATAAGCCAAGCTATAATATAGTACACTTTTCAAAATAAAAGAGAACTGCATCCATTTAGTTCCATCCTTTTCTTAAGGAACAATTTCAGCATTAGCTGTAACATGTAAGAAGCTACTGTCAAGAAGTAAAACTGGATAAGTTAGACTAGTTTCCTCTGGAGGACAGAATCTTTCATGTTCTAAATTATGCATTTGTTCAATGTTTGAATTTATATAATCATATCATTTAGGAAAAAATAAATTATTTTTCATAGGAGAGGAATAATTAAAAGGCTCACCAAAGTGGCTGGCTGGCAAAGCTGGCTGTACCAGCTGTACCAGCTCTCCTCCCTGAGCAGCTCTTCGCTACCTACCACAGAAGCCCCCTACACACCAACGGCCATCAGTATTCTCACTCTCGCACACATGCCCCAAAGAAATCACAGTAATTATTCCGAGCAGGAGTCCCCCCGGTGAGCAGGCCCTTAAGTCACTTCACCACCCTCCAAAGCACTCCTGTTTCAAGGAAACAAGAAGTGGAGATCTAGTAGAGTTACTGTGGAACAAGCAACCCAAATGAAGACACAAACTGCAGGAAATCCCAACTGGAGACCACCACCCCACCCACACAAAAGCAGTGCTGCACTTCATTCTTCATATAACTTTAGAGAGATATATAGATGCAGATTATATATAAGCAGATTTATCATATATATATATATACACATTAAAAAAGCAGATTTATTATCTTACATATTTATATCTTATGCTTGGAAAATGAACCAAGCAACTAGATATTAAAAATTGTCATCACTATTTCGCAAATTAGAAAACGAATTGCCAGGTGAGAAAAGATGAACATGTTTTGCACAAAATCATAGGGAAAGAAGGAAAAAAGTAAGATGTTTTTTTAAAACCTAGTAAGTATATATGACTAAATAAATATTGACCCTAGCTCCATATCAGACATTCTTTCTACTACTTAGGGCTCGAAGGCTTAAGCAGTAGAAAGCTAATTGGGATATGCTGGGATATGGTAAGCAGAAAAAGACATCCAGGGCTGTAATTTAAAAAAAAAAAAAAAAAGTCAGAAAGAGGAAGGAGGACTAGGTTTGAAAATCAGCTGGAACAAAGAGGTCTGAAAGAATAAAGAAGCTAAAATTACAAAAATTATTTTTGAACAAGTTCAGCCAGGACACCACCACCACTGCTTTACATTTTTCCACTTGCCCCAAGAGCTCTCATGTTTGCATCTTTACTACCAAAAGAAGAAAGCAGGACATTCATCTACTAGGAATTAATGAGAGATCCCCCTAAACAAAAGGGACATGGGTGTTAGACAAAAAAGCTATCTTCTACAACATATATTAATATCTGAACTTTTTTTCTTAATCGTCCATATCTCCTATCCCAGAGCAATATATAAACAACCTGACAAATTTGGCAAACAAAAAGAATCAACAATAACTTAAGAGGGCAAGTAACTTTGAGCAGCTTCTATAACTTCTTTTAAAAAGAATCTCAAGAGGAAATTAGAAGTGCTTATATGCACTGTAGACCGGAAAACAAATTCTTATAGTTTCCTTAACTATCTCAGTTTCATCTTCTACAAAATGAAAATTACAATAATGAGTCCATCGATAACATGTTACTTAGAAGAACATATGAAACGGCATTATACAGAAGAACTATGTAATTCTAATGTATATTAAAACTCTTGCTTTTGGTTATCAAATAAAAACTCAGGCTAAAATAGGTTTAAAAATTATAAGATAAATAGTTAAACTCCAGCCATGATGGAGTAACCACTGTAAACATAGTTTAAAAATTGGACAAAATATAGCAAACAACCATTTAAAGAAATTGGACAATGATCAGAATAGGTTGGTGAGCCCAGAGAAGAGAAAGAAATGAAGTGAGATCTATAAAACTTCGGATTTATGCCAAAAAGCAATCTCAAGACCACAGTGAAGGGACTGAAACAGAACACAGAGCATCACTTCCTACACAGACCTCAGTGAATCAACTGGAGCTTAATGTTCAGAGAAGCACAGTAAACAGCTGGCCAGAAAACAGCTCCGACACTCTTAAGAGGAGTGCCCATGGATCCCTGGCTGAACACTAAACCAAACATGGGTAAGGTGGAATTTTTTGAGGTTAGAAAAAAAAAAGCAAAAGAGGGAGCTATAAGCTAAACAATTCCCAGCAACCACATGAAATGTGGAAATTTTCAGGTTCTGATCAGCCAGAATGGTGAGTCTTCTTCAAACAACTAAAACGTCTGGAAGAAACAGAAAAAAGGCATACCTTAACATTGGGTTCAACTCACCCTAGAGGGAGGCCTACTCCAGACCCACCCTAATAGATCTAAAAGCAAACCTCTGAAGAATTAACATGATTCTCAGGAGACTTAGATGATTGCCAGAAATAAATCCAACATTCTTTAAAGGAATATTTCAAAATTAATCATGAAACAACCCAAAATTCACAATATTCAACATCTAGACAAAAATCACTAGACATACAAAGAAGGAACAGAAAGTGACCTATAAACAAAGAGAACAATAGAGATAAACTTAAAGATTACACAATGATGGGATTAGCAAGCATATGCTGTAAAACAGCTACTATAAATATGCAAGTGAATTTAAAGGAAAACATTTACTAAAATGAGGAGACTGAAGATTTTTCTTTAATGGAAAGAAATGAGCAGGGACTCATTAATCTTTGAGACAACATCAGTCTAACACATGTATAACTGAAATTTCAGGTGAGAAGGGCTGGAGGTGGGTGGAGTAAGGGAAAAAACAGAAAAAAAATCTGAATAAATAGTGAACGGAAATTTCCCAAATTTTGAGGAAAACAACCCATCAACAAGACAATGAAATTTAACAAATCCAAGCAGGATAAGCACAAAAGAAAGCACACCAACATACATAAAAGTGTAATTGCTAAAAAGCATTTAAAAAGAGGAAATCTTAAAAAGTGAAAAAATAATGATCTAGAGGAACAAAAAGATTCCTCATTCAGAATAGAGAACAGAAGATAATATGACACATTTCAAAAAAAATTAAAACTATCAATGTAAAATTCTTTATCTAACCAAATTTTCATTCAAAACTGAAAACAAAATAATGATTTACAGACAAACAAAAGTTGAGAAAATTAATCACCAGCAGATATACACTACAGAAATGTTCAAGTAAGTTGCATAGGCAGAAAGGAAACTATACCGGCTAGAAATGTGGATCTAAAGAAAGGAATGAAAAGCTCCAAAACTGAGGCTATAAATATGTAGACTAGATTTCATTACAATATTTAATTTATCTAAATGAAAACTACCTGTGAGGTTTTGTGGCATTTTTAACATATATAAAAATAGAATGTATGACAACAATAGCCAAAAAAAAGATTATGTGATGAATAAAAGCACACTATTATACAGTCTTTAAAATTTACATGCAATAATGTATTATTATTTGAATTTAAAGATACATGTGGTAAACTCTGCATGAACCACTAAAATAATAAAAGAGAGTTAGCCAATAAGCCAACAGCAGAGATTAAACAGAATCCTAAAAAATACTCAATCCAAAAGAAGGTAAGGAAAGAGCCAGAAAAGGAGCAAAGAGCACCTGAGACAGAGAGCAAGATGACAGATTTTAGTCAAGAAAGACACTGTCAGGATAAAAATGCAAAACCCAACTATACAAAGAAGGACATTAAATAGATAAATGAAAATAGGATGAAAGCAAAAGGATGGGAAAATACACATCATGCAAACACTAAGCACAAAATAGTTGGAGTGTCTATATTAATAGAAAGATGAACAGAAATACTTCAAGACAAGGAGTATTATTAACAAACACAAAAAGCTCATTTCAAAAATACACAAATATCAATTGAACAAGCAAATACAGCAATCCTAAATGTCGATGCACCTAATTACAGAGCTTCTAAACACATTATGCAAAAGCTGACAGAATTCAAGGGAGTAACACATAAACTGGTAATGATAGTTGGAGACTTTAACACTTGTCACTCAGTGAGAGAACAAGCAAGGGTAGAGAAGACGGACACTACCAACAACTTGGCCCAGTGTCTTTCCAGCTCCCACTCTCAGCAAAGGGCCACAGCAGGCTACCTTTAAAAGGAATGTGAAGACCACAGGACACAAGGGTATGAACATCAACAATAAAACCCAACACAGCTCAACTCTGACTAGGCTGATGGAGCCCCCAAACTTACTAACAGCCCGACTAAGGAAGAGGTGTGCCCATTTCTAGGCATAGATATTATTTACTTCAGTGTCTACTGGCCTATAAGTGATATCAAACATTTGATCAAAAATTACAACAAATAAAACAGAAAGAAAAAATTTCTGGGATCCCATTAAAGCAGGGCTCACAAGGAATTTTTTACCTTTAAATGTTTATAATTAGAAAAAGAAAAAAGGTCTAAAATCAATCCAGACTTCCATCCTAAGAAACTAGAAAAAGAACAGCAAATGAAACCTAAAGTTAGTGGAAGGAAAGAAATTAAAGATTTAATATGTGCAGTGATTTAAAATGTGCAAATAGAGAAAAAGCAATGAAACTGAAAGCTGGTTACCTGAAAAGATGGATAAAATTGGCGAACGTTTTTAGCTAAGTGATCAGAAACTATGAGTGCTATAAAAATAAAAGAGTTTTGTAATAACAGCTGTAAGAAATGAAGATATATAATGGGATAAAGAGTATTACTTATAAAAAGACTAAATGTTGAATATATCAATGCTGAAATTAAAATAAAGTTTTATGAAAATACTTTTTAAAATTTTAACTAAAAAGTTCAGCTTCTGATCCTGAAACGACAAGTGTGTAAAGAAGTGTTAATATTGGTTGTAAAAAACCGTTTTCAGGTATCTGAAAGTTGAACAAGTACAAATATAATTTCTAAGTATGAGATTTCTCTTCAACATATAATAATAAGCTAAAACAGCTCTAACTGAAAATGAAGAGTTTCATTCTAAATAAAAATCAAATAGGTCAAAATGTGATTGAGTGATCAAAGTAAATAAGGGATTACTAATTTGTCCTAAACAATCACTGAACAGTACAGCAAAATATTAATGAAATAGCTAAAATAAATGGGAAAATGTCCAAATTAGGGAAGACATTTTGCCCTACAAATGTTACTGTAACATTATCTTATATCCCATTTCTTTAACTGCCAAAAAAAATTATAAATACTTCAAATCTCAGGGGTATACTTTCCCTAAGATCCTTTCTGATTGTCAAAATCACAATATATAATCAAATATCCTAATGGCTAAAAAGCCATGTTCTAAATTTCTTGGCAAAAATCATGAACAATCAATAAAACTGTTCATGCTGGATAACGTTCTCCTAAATTGTTTTCTCTTTTATTTCTAATGAGGTGGGTAGTATTGATTATTTTAATATTTTCCTTAAGATCTCAAGACAACTGGAGTTAATTTCATTTTTCTAACCTTATTTGTTTTATACGTTTCTTTGTAAAAAGAATTACTTATTCACTGGTCATTTATTAAGGGTCTATGGCATCTAAAATTTCTCTTACAGAAGGCAGGCAACATAATTTACTGAGGAAACTATTTATGCCATTATACACAGGAGAACATTTTTTGCATAATTAATCAGTGTTTCTATTGACATATATTGATCCAAGATACATCACAAGTGTTTGACAACCAGCTTGTTTTCAGAAGTAAAGTCGGCAAAAATATCCTAAAGCCAGGTTGGGGTTTTCAGACATATGTCCTGTGGGTGCCTCCTCTGCATTTCACTGCACTGCTCACAGCTTGCTGCCCAGTGTCCTCACGATGACATCTGGATAAGGTTCCCACCTGGGCCCACTTACACCTGAACCTGTCCTGCCCCATCTCTCAAGCCCCCAGCTGTTATCTGCCATCACAACCTGCAAATACCACATCTCTGAAAAGCTAGAGAATATTAAGGTCAGAACAACATAATGATTTATGCTACCTTTGTAAGATATTTTCCTTTTGACATGGGCAACCTCAGCTCCTGAGGCAAGTCAGCAGAAAAGAAATAATTTTGCGGGAGCTTTCAATTCTCTCAAATCACACCATAAATGACAACTCATGTGAATTGACTAAATGGCAACACTACTTAGAGATTTGTAAAACATCATACTACCTCCCCAACACACAAAAACAAAATGTTGAGTTTACAAAGGATTAGAAACAGAATCAAGAAATTTGGACTGTTGCTTCACACTGTCACTATCAAGTGAAAAACTGTAAGCAATCACTTACCTTGTCTGACTTTCAGTGACTACATCCACAGTGCAAGGAGATGAGATGACAATTTAATGACTCTTTGCAGGCTAGCAACAGTAACAATATCCTACCAAATGCTGGTACGCCACAGTTTACAAAAGACTCCAGAACTAATACACCACAGGACATAGGTCCCATGATACATACTTCTATATAGCAGCAATTAACTAGTGGAAAATTTTTAAGATTTTAAGTATCATTTAAAATAGGATCAAGAAAAATGAAACACTTCTATGTAAATATAACAAAATGTGTGAGATCTGTATGCTGAAAACCACAAAACACTGATGAAAGAAATCAAACACCTAAATAAGTGGAAAGATACACTGCATTCACGGACTAGAGGATTCGGTGTTGCTAAGAGGCTGATTCTCTCTAAACTTTTCTATTAACTGAATGTGAAAAATAATTGAATCATCCATACACAAAAGAACTGCAATAAATGCCTCACACAAAGTTAAACAATTTTAACTCAAAATGGATTGCAGACCTTAATGTAAAACCTAAAACTTCTATAAAAACTTTTTATTAAAAAAAAAGAAAATATGCATGACCTTGGGTTTGGCAATTAGTTTTTAGATACAAAACTAAAAGCACAAACCATAAAAGAAAAAATTTGATAAAATGTACTTCATCAAAATGAAAAATTTCTGCTCTTCAAGTGAAACCA
Organism: Phataginus tricuspis; assembly: GCA_029783875.1. NCBI lineage: Eukaryota > Metazoa > Chordata > Mammalia > Pholidota > Manidae > Phataginus > Phataginus tricuspis. Next base: position 40,532,768 of record JAQQAC010022866.1, on the reverse strand, counting down.
GTAGGAGAGCGAAAACACAAGCCATGGACTTGGAGAAAATATTTGCGAAGTACATATTTGATAAATGACTTACATCCAGAATTTATAAAGAAGCCTCAAAATTCATAAATAAGAAAGTAAACAACCCAATTAAAAATTGGGCAAAAGATTTAATACCTCACCAAAGAAGAATATAATACCAAATAAGCACATGAAAAGACACTCAACATAATCGGTCATGAAGGAAATGAAAATGAAAACTACAATGACATACTAATGCAGACTTAGCAGACTGGCTAAAATTAAAAAACATGACAATATAAAGTGCTACCAAGGGTAGAAGCAACTAGACCTTTCATACATTCTAGTGGTAATGCAACATGCTAAAATCATGTTGGAGAGTTCCGGGAAGATGGCAGCGTGAACGGAGCGGCAGAATTTTCCTCCCAACATTATATTTATCCACGAAAACACAGCAAATGCAACTGTTCCTAAAACAGAGACCAGAACACACAGGAAAGTGCACACCGTGCAGCCACGCCTGAGAGGACTCGGCAGCTGGCAAGGCGGGTAAGAAACGGAACCACGACCCGGCAGAACCCGAGCACTCCCCCACCCCAGCGCACCAGGGGGGGGGGGGGAGATTCAGAGCTGGGAGGGAGTGGAAGTACAGGCCCAGGAGATAACCAGCCCCGGATCTGCCCCCGGGAGCGCGGGCGCACAAAGCGTGGTGTGGCAGAGATTGGAGAAATGGAGGGCGCAGAGTCTCAGCAGGAATGCGCCTGCTTGCTCATGGCTGGCTCAGGGAAGGAGAAGAGACAAGAACAAAAAAAGGAGAAAAGCGCGCGCTTTGTTTTTCAGCCGTCTTAAAGAGACAGGAGTCCAGCAGAGAACCTCATTGCAGCGGCACGCTCAGCCCAGCAGGTTGGGAGTCCTGGGGAGCTTCGGACCTCATAGCGGGCAACTGGGAAAAGGTAGTCATATTTAGGACTCCCACAGAGCTCAACAGCCCTCCATTCACTCTCACCCCGGCCACAGCTTTAAAGGGCCGTGCGGAGCGGCATGTCCACAGCACTGGAATAGTGGAGCAACAGTGCCACCTAAAGCATTCACACAGAAACCACTCCCAGTGGGCGTTTTATTTTTTTTAGGTGTTGCTGCTTTTTCTTTTTCTTTTTCTTTTCTTTCTCTCCTTTCTTTCTTTCTCTATTTTTTTATTAGTAGTAGTATTTTTCTTAATTTTTCTTTCTTTTTCTCTTCATTCTTCTCTTTCCTTTTTAAAGTCATAAAGAGCCCAGCTGACATACATGACAACTACCAACAACCAATTCTATAGTCCTGAGAAGACAGAAGAATATGATACAGACAAAGCTTCAGACAAACACAACCCCTGAGAGAGAACCTGAAGCAATGGACGTGCACAGTATTCCTGAAAAAGAATTTAGAATAAAACTCATAGCCATGCTGATGGAACTACAGAAAAATGTGCAAGAGCTCAGGGAGGAAATAAGGAAAGACAATGCAGAAATGAGACAAGCCATCGACAGGCTTAACAGCAGACTGGATGAGGTACAACAAACGATCAATGAAATACAAAACAGGGAACAGGAATACAAAGAACCTGAGGCAGAGAGAGATAAAAGGATCTCTAAGAATGAAAGAATATTAAGAGAACTGTGTGACCAATCCAAACGGAGCAATATTCGCATTATAGGAGTACCAGAGGAAGAAGAGAGGGAAAAAGGGATAGAAAGTGTCTTTGAAGAAATAATGGCTGAAAACTTTCCCACGCTGGGGAAGGAAATAGTCTCGCAGTCCACGGAAGCCCACAGATCTCCCAACACAAGAGACCCAAGGAAGACAACACCAAGACACATAATAAGTAGGATGGCAAAGATCAAAGATAACGACAGAGTACTAAAAGCAGCTAGAGAGAGAAAAAAGATCACCTACAAAGGAAAACCCATCAGACTGTCATCAGACATCTCAACAGAAACCTTACAGGCCAGAAGAGAATGTCATGATATAATTAACGTAATGAAACAGAAGGGCCTTGAACCAAGAATATTCTATCCAGCACGATTATAATTTAAATATGACGGAGGGATTAAACACTTTAAAGACAAATGAAAGTTGAGACAGTTTGCCTCTCATAAACCACTACTACAGGATATCTTAAACGGACTGCTCTAGAGGGAAGCACCCCTAAGGCTAAAAAGAGAAAATAAAATCATAGCAAAGAAAGCAGACCATCCAAATACTAACTAAAGGCAAAGAATAAAACACCTAATATATAAAGAAAGGAGGAGGAAGAATAGGAAGGGAGAGATAAAGAAACATCAGACGGCGTTCACAATAACTTAACAAGAAAGTTAAGTTAGATTCTCAGATAGTAAAGAAGTAACCCTTGATAACCACGAATCTAAAGCCAGCAATGGCAATAAGTACATATCTATCAATAATCACCGTAAATGTAAACGGACAGAATGCACCAATCAAAAGACACAGAATAACAGAGTGGATAAAAAAGCAAGACCCATCTATATGCTGCTTACAAGAGACTCACCTCAAACCCAAAGATATACACAGACTAAAAGTGAAGGGATGGAAAAAGATATTTCCTGCAAACAACAAAGAGAAAAAAGCAGGTGTTGCAGTACTTGTATCAGATAAAATAGACTTCAAAACGAAGAAAGTAGCAAGAGATAAAGAAGGACATTACATAATGATAAAGGGGTCAGTAAAACAAGAAGATATAACCATTATAAATATATATGCACCCAACACAGGAGCGTCAGCATATGTGAAACAAATACTAACAGAAGTGAAGGAGGATATAGACAGCAATGCAATTATTTTAGGAGACTTTAACATACCACTCACTCCAAAGGATAGATCAACCAGGCAGAGGATAAGTAAAGACACAGAGGCACTGAACAACACACTAGAACAGATGGACCTAACAGATAGCTACAGAACTCTGCACCCAAAAGCAGCAGGATACACATTCTTCTCAAGTGCACATGGAACATTTTCCAGAATAGACCACATACTAGGCCACAAAAAGAACCTCAGTAAATTAAAAAATATTGAAATCCTACCAACCAACTTCTCAGATCACAAAGGTATAAAACTAGAAATAAATTTTAGAAAGAAATCAAAAAGGCTCACAAATACATGGAGACTTAACAACATTCTCCTAATGAATCAATGGGTTAATGACCAAATCAAAACAAAAATCAAAAGAATATATGGAGACTAATGACAACAACAACACAAAGCCACAACTTCTGTGGGACGCAGCAAAGGCAGTTCTAAGACAAAAGTATATTGCAATCCAGGCCTATTTAAAGAAAGAAGAACATTCCCAAATGAACAGTCTAAAGACACAATTTTTGAAACTGGAAAAAGAAGAACAAATGAGGCCCAAAGTCACCAGAAGGAGGGAAATAATAAAGATAAGAGAAGAAATAAATAAAATTGAGAAGAATAAAACAATAGAAAAAATCAATGAAACCAAAAGCCGGTTCTTTAAAAAACAAACAAAATAGATAAACCCCTAGCCAGACTCATTAAGAGAAAAAGAGAATCTACACACATAAACAGAATCACAAATGAGAAAGGAAAAATAACGACAGACCCCACAGAAATACAAAGAATTATAAGAGAATATTATGAGCATCTATATGCTAACAAGCTACAAAACCTAGAAGAAATGGACAACTTCTTAGAAAAATACAACCTTCCAAGACTGACCAAGCAGGAAACAGAAAAACTAAACAGACCAATCACCAGCCACGAAATTGAATCGGTAATCAAAAAACTACCCAAGAACAAAACCCCTGGACCTGATGGATTCACCTCTGAATTCTACCAGACATACAGAGAGGAAATAACACCCATTCTCCTTAAAGTTTTCCAAAAAATAGAAGAGGAGGGAATACTTCCAAACTCTTTCTATGAAGCCAGCATCACTCTAATACCAAAACCGGGCAAAGACCTCACTAAAAAAGAAAACTACAGACCAATATCCCTGATGAACGTAGATGCAAAAATACTCAACAAAATATTAGCAAACCGAATTCAAAAATACATCAAGAGGATCATACACCATGATCAAGTGGGATTCGTCCCAGGGATGCAAGGATGGTACAACATTCGAAAATCCATCAACATCATCCATCACATCAATAAAAAGAAGAACAAAAACCACATGATCATCTCCATAGATGCTGAAAAAGCATTTGACAAAATTCAGCATCCATTCATGATTAAAACTCTCAACAAAATGGGTATAGACGGCAAGTACCTCAACATCATAAAGGCTATATATGACAAACCCACAGATAACATCATGCTTAATAGCGAGAACCTGAAAGCTTTTCATCTAAGATCGGGAACAAGACAGGGGTGCCCCTCTCTCCACTGTTATTCAACATAGTACTGGAGGTCCTAGCCACAGCAATAAGACAAAACAAAGACATACAAGGCATCCAGACTGGTAAAGAAGAAGTCAAATTGTCACTATTTGCAGATGACATGATACTGTACATAAAAAAACCCTAAAGACTCCACTCCAAAACTACTAGAACTAATATCTGAATTCAGCAAAGTTGCAGGATACAAAATTAACACACAGAAATCTGTTGCTTTCCTATACACTAATGATGAACTAACAGAAAGAGAAATCAGAAAAACAATTCCATTCACAATTGCATCAAAAAGAATAAAATACCTAGGAATAAACCGAACCAAGGAAGTGAAAGACCTGTACTCTGAAAACTAAAAGACACTCCTAGGAGAAATTAAGGAAGACACTAACAAATGGAAATGCATCCCATGCTCTTGGCTAAGAAGAATAAATATTGTCAAAATGGCTATACTACCTAAAGCAATCTACAGATTCAATGCAATCCTTATCAAAATACCAACAGCTTTCTTCAATGAACTGGAACAAATAATTCTAAAATTCATATGAAACCACAAAAGACCCCGAATAGCCAAAGCAATCCTGAGAAGGAGGAATCAAACTGGGGGAATTATGCTCCCTGACTTTAAGCTCTACTACAAAGCCACAGTAATCAAGACAATTTGGTACTGGCACAAAAACAGACCCACAGACCAGTGGAACAGAATAGAAAATCCAAACATTAACCCAAACATATACAGTCAATTAATATTTGATAAAGGAGCCTTGGATATACAATGGGGAGATGACAGCCTCTTCAGCAGCTGGTGTTGGAAAAACTGGACAGCTACATGTAAGAGAATGAAACTGGACTACTGTCTAACCCCATACACAAAGGTAAACTCAAGGTGGATCAAAGACCTGGATGTAAATCATGAAACCATAAAACTCTTAGAAAAAAACTCAGGCAAAAATCTCTTGGACATAAACATGAGCGACTTCTTCATGAACATATCCCCCCGGGCAAGGTAAACAAAAGCAAAAATGAACAAGCGGGACTATATCAAGTTGAAAAGCTTCTGTACAGCAAAGGACACCATCAGTAGAACAAAAAGACATCCTACAGTATGGGAAAATATATTCATAAATGATGTATCTGATAAGGGGTTGACTTCCAAAATATATAAAGAACTCACGCACCTTAACAAACAAAAAGCAAATAATCCAATTAAGAAATGGGCAGAGGACATGAATAGACACTTCTCTAAAGAAGAAATTCAGATGGCCAACAGGCACATGAAAAGATGCTCCACATCGCTAATCATCAGAGAAATGCAGATTAAAACCACAATGAGATATCACCTCACACCAGTGAGGATGGCCAACATCCAAAACACAAACAACAACAAATGTTGGCGAGGATGTGGAGAAAAGGGAACCCTCCTACACTGCTGGTGGGAATGCAAATTAGTTCAACCATTGTGGAAAGCAGTATGGAGGTTCCTCAAAAAACTCAAAATAGAAATACCATTTGACCCAGGAATCCCACTCCTTGGAATTTACCCCAAGAACGCAGCAGCCCAGTTTCAAAAAGACAGATGCACCCCTATGTTTATTGCAGCACTATTTACAATAGCCAAGAAATGGAAGCAACCTAAGTGTCCATCAGTAGATGAATGGATTAAGAAGATGTGGTACATATACACAATGGAATATTATTCAGCCATAAGAAGAAAACAAATCCTACCATTTGCAACAACATGGATGGAGCTAGAGAGTATTATGCTCAGTGAAACAAGCCAAGCCGAAAAAGACAAGTATCAAATGATCTCACTCATATTTGGAGTATAAGAACAAAGAAAAAAACTGAATGAACAAAACAGCAGCAGACTCACAGAACCCAAGAACGGACTAATAGTTACCAAAGGGAAAGGGACTGGGGAAGAAGGGTGGGAAGGGAGGGATAAGAGGGTAAAAGGGGCATTACGATTAGCAGACATAAGGTGGGGGGGCACGGGGAGGGCTGTACAACTCAGAGAAGACAAGTAGTGATTCTCATCTCACTACGCTGATGGACAGTGACTGTAATAGGGTTGGTGGGGGGACCTGACGAAGGGGGTAGTTTAATCACCACAATATTGCTCGTGTAATTGTAGGTTAATGATACCAAAATAAATTGTAAAAATAAATAAATAAAACCATGTTGGAAAACAGTTTAGCACTTTCTTATAAACCTATCCATAGGACCTCAGAATCCCATTCCTACATATCTACAATAATGAGGTTTACATCAGTTTCTTTCAGACATCTCCAAAGACTGGAAACAATCCCAACATCCTTCAGTGGAAATGTGTGGTACATCCACACCATGGCATACAACTCAGAAATAATAAAAAGTAATAAACTGCTGAAACACACAACATGGATGAATTTCAACTGCATTTTGACAGGGTTCCTCAACCTTGCCACTACTGACATTCTGGGCCAGATACGTCTCTTCTGTACGAGCTGTCGTATGCATTGCAGGAAGTTTGGCACCATCCCTGTCCTCTACACATTAGAAGCTAGTAGAATTCCACCCTCTCCCTCCAAAACATGACAATGAAAAGTGTCTCCAGACTTTGTCAAATGTCCCATGGCACAAAACCACCCTCAGCTGAGAACCACTGCATTACACTAAGTGAAGGAAGCTAGACTCAAACGTGTGATCCCATTCTCTGAGACTCAGGAAAAGGCAGAACTGGAGGGGCAAACAAGGATCTGATTGGCGTTCCAGGGCAGGGGTTAGACCAGCATGGGGGTATTTTTAGGGAGGTCCTGTGACCTGACTGTGGTGGTGAGCATCTGACTATGTAAGGTTATGAGGCTCTACAGAATTGTACACAAAACACAGCAAGTATTTTTTAAATATAAATTATACCCTAAATACATGAATGAAGAAAAAGCATATGGATTACTGAAATTAGGATTTAATTATTTTGAAAAACACCACCAACTCTGAAGTCAACTTGAAGGTTAATGTAAGCAAAAAATATTCTATATAGTATGAAAATGCTTGACTCAAAGCATGAATAAACAAATTAAATTTTGAGAGGAAAACAATAAGACAAATGACAAAACAAAGATTATAGAATTCTGACTCAACCGTAGTTCCTTTATATTTGTGTTCTTCTTCACATATGTATTCCAGAAAAGATGCAAGACCACAAGAATATATTTTTTAAATTACCAAAATTTCAATATTAGGTTATATATTAAGTTAAATTTTTAAAAATTGAGACCTTACCAATGGTTTCAGCTTAGGGTCTAGATCTAGAAATTGTTTAGTTATCATAAATATACAATAAATACTTTGGCAGAAAAACTGATTTCTTATGTCTGTATATTAGTAATGTTGTCAATATAAATTCTGTTACTAGGTTTCTTCGTGGGATGATGAATATGTCCTAAAAGTAGGTGACAGTGATGTCTTCACAACATTGTAAATACACTAAAAACCACTGAACTGTATATTTAAACAGGCAAATGTCATGTTATATAAATTATATCTCAATAAAGCTGGTCAAAAATACCATGCTTGTTATTAATCTACATTGACAAGAATGCTAAATAGGCAACTTTGGCATCCAGGATAATTTGGTGGCTGGGAGTGAGGGAAGATTCTGATGAAATCACAAACAGTTTGTAAGAGAGATAACAGATGCTCCCATTGGCTGAATGATGATAGGGAAGGTATCCATTCTCAATAGACAAAATATTTACTTCCACCCACTGGATGACTTTAAATCTGTCCAAGATAATGACTGACCATCTATTTAACCACATCCCCCAACTTTTCCTTAACGTGCACTTTATCACATTCTGATCTGCTTCCCACTCTGTTATCACAATTACTGCTATCAGAAACTAACTCATAGCTGAAATGTTCCCAGGTATATCTGTTAGTCTCCTATACAACAGAGCCAATGAGATGTTTCAAACCCTGCATTCTGACTGGCTAGTGTTACACACCACTCCACAATGCATAACTGAGAAGAAACCTCCTAACATAATCTGTTAAGGGCCATCACCTCTCTGTGGAAGACAAGAATGTCCAAGAGCATAACTGTGACTGAACTCGTAGGGCTAGAGGCTGAGAAGCCACATAGAATTCTGTAGACCACAGAGAAACATACGTTTTTTTGAAAGACTATTTTTGATGATCTTTTTAAAAAGAATATCCTAAAGAATTTATAAAAGTGAAGGTCAGTTTTATTATCCTTCTAAATTAATTTGTTTAAAAGCCTGATCTTTTAAATTCAGAAGAATAATGTATATTTAAAGTATTCTATAATTACTATAAAAGTATTAATTAACAGTAGTAAGAATAAGCTATCTATGCACTATAAATATAAGGTAAAAAAATCATTTTCATGGCATTTTTTAAACCATATGATGGTAGATGGGTCACAACATTAGCACTTTTCCTTGAAAACCTTATAATTACTAATCTTTTTCATTTTAAGCTAAGTATTGACTTTGTAATAAATGAGTGCAAGTTAAATTCTGGATCTGAAATAGTCTGAGTTATACTGACCATTAGCACTAATTTACAAAGAGACATTTAGATATTACTTTAATAGTGGTTTGATTTATCTTTCTGTTCAATGCCTTGTATAATGCCACAATTTTTCATAAGGTAAAAAACATAAAACTCACTATTTCTACCTGATTTTCAAACTATTAAAGGATAATTTGATGAATCCCTTTACAGAGGTTACCCTTTCAACAAAGCCAGTCCTCGGCGGCCCGCTCCCCTTCCCACAGCCTGCCGTCCTTCCCCAGTGTGCCTGTCTCCCTCCCTGCATCCTGTTCTTCCTTCGCAGTGCACAGCGCCACTCCATCTACTACATGTTTTAATATTTTGTCCTTTCTGAGGTCTAAACGCCCAATTAGACTGTAAGTTCCATAGGAGCCCATGTTTTTGTCTGTTTTGTTCACTATTGTATCATCAGCATCCACAACAGTATTAGCAACTAATAAATGCTCAATGATTACTTATTAAATGAAGTATTTTACACATTAACATATTACATGTGGCATGTAACATATATAAATTATCACCTTTCTTAACAAACATTACAAATTAGAACATTAAAACATCTAAGATAAAAAGGTTTTAAATTTGGTTAGACCATCCTTTTCCAAACATATTTTATCATGAAACTCTTCTTTCACTGAATATCTGTAACAACATGACTAAAGTTTTAGAAACAATGGTTTATATTCTTTTCAGTTAAGGGTTAGTGCCAGATTGTGTTGCATGTTTAATTCCATGGTTTTTTTTTTTTTGAACTTTACAAGTAATGAAGAACCATCAAAAAGTTTTTAATAAAAAGGAAACAGAATTAGATACAGGTTTTACATCTGACAACAATACAGTGGGCAGACTGGGTAAGGGAGAGAAGGAAGGAAAAGAGAGGAAGCGACTGGCAGCGACTAGGGAAGGATGGTAAAGCCCTGAGCTCGGGGACTGACAAAGGGAACGGTCAGACAGAGGAGAAGGTTGAAGAATAACACAGCTGAGGGTGACCCACACTGGGCTGGCCAAAAGCACCAGGAATCACAGGGGCTTACCAAGTTTCCACCCTGAGTTAGGACGACACACATTAGTGTAAACTGGGAAACTCAGAAGACAATAGATTACAGAGAATACAATACTGGTTTTAGTTTACATATTGATTTGGAGGCGACCAAAGAGTATGAAGGGAGAGAGTTCTTGCCTGTATTGCCCAGAAATAAAGTTTAGGGATTTAAAAGTGGGGAAGGAACCAAAGTTAGAATCCTAACAGAGCCAAAACATGAGGAAGCAAAGATTCAGAGCAGTCACACAATGGCTGGAAGGCTGGCTTGCTTGTTTATATCACATCCATATTTATATGTGCCTAACTTAAGAATTTTTAAATGGATTTTTACTTATTAAAAGTCTATTATGTACCACCCACTTTTCGGGATGCTTTAGGAAGCCAGGAACCCAAGGATCCCTGCCCCGAGAGAGCCAGATGACAAAACACAGTGAGCACAAGTACTGCAAATGAACTTACACAGCACACCAAAGCCCCGTCAACGCCACGCGGGGCACAGAATGAGACAGGGAGCTGGGAGCACTGCAATGAGGGCAGGCTGAGGTGTTAAACAGGGCGGTGGGGGTGATGGTGGCACGTGGGCAGGGTCTTAGAAGAGGTGAGGGAGTCAGCCCAACAGTTAGGTGGATGAAGAACATTCCGGTGAGTGTCAACAATGAGAGTAAAAGCCCCAAGGAGAAAGCATTCTCTGCACACTCAAGACAAGAAGCCAGTGTGGTGGAAGCAGAGTGAGTGACATGGGATGTATGAAGAGGGGTGGCCAAGAGGCAACAGGGCACCGGACCCTGGAAGGCCATGGAGGGCTGCCGGACGTCTGCTTTCGCCCCGAGTGAAGTGTGCTGAGCAAAGGAGCCACACGACCTGTGTATGTTTTCAGAGGATCAAAGGCTACATACTGTGTTAAGAACAGATCACGGAGAGTCTGCAACAGAAGAGGGAGACCTCGCAGAGACCGTCACAGTAATCCGGGGAAGGACAGTGTTAGACCAATGGATACCACTGTACATGGTGAGGAGGGGCCGGACTCGGAATATATTCTGCAGGTAGAGTGATCACTTGTCTTCGTATGGGTGTCTCAATACCCACATATTAAGACTTATAAGTCCACATATGAGGAAATCAACTCTGAATTGCTCCTACTAAAACCAGATAACAGAATACATTATACCCCATATTCCTTGAAAAAAGGCACTGGACAATTATAGCAACAAAAACGACCTTTCTGCTACCTTTACAACTGTGATGTTCTCTATTGCAAATGCCTAACTTGAAGAAAAAAGACGCTGCTAACAAAAACCTCCGCAGCTATGATGAGTTTAGTTATTCTTACAGTGAAAAGTATATTAGTGCTATACTGTCTTTACATAGAAAAAACAGAAAACACTGGATATGTTTAAAGTGATCAGCTTTTTTAACTTTCCAATTAAATAAAAAGACCAAGGAAATAGATTTATAGTCAAGCATAAAGGCCTCAAAGACCATGAAGGTGACAAGATGGGATTCCATCTGCTGATTTCCGATATGCTGGTGAGAGTATCTTAGGACATTTCAGAAGGCAAAATTATTCGATGATTAACGTTAGATAGCTCATTAAACAAAAAAAGCAACCTTTACTGTCCACAGGAGCTTCCTGTAAACTTAGTTACCCCTTAGTTTCCATGAACTGTGATTAACTTGACCCAAATTATTTGTTGTTTCTCAAATCATTATGCAAAAATAATTCAGTTTACAATAAAATATTGTTTATAATATGTAGATTCTCAAGGAAAATTTCTGTAGAGGACAAAATTCTTTCCCTGCTGAAATTATTCTAAAAATTGAAAGTGATTGTGATTGCATTTTAATATAAAGTATTAAGTATTCATCAATTGAGAAACATATAGTCTAAGAATTCATAGTGTATTGGTAAAAAGTTATTTGTTATATTTAACTTTTGAAACGTCAGAAATTTAGATTTGAAATAAATGAGAAATTAATATATATGGAGAGAATTCTTTACCATAAGGTTATTTTTAAAATACAAATTACATAACTACATAAAGATTTCCCAGTATCTTGAGGAAAAATTCTGTTACTCTGGAAAAAAAAAAGCAGCCCTCACTTTTTCCTTTCGGAAAATTTAGAAAACTCTGAAAACATCTACAAAATTCCTCACGTACTGATCTGTGGGACTCAAAAATAATTATTTAACATCTTTTATAATCTTTACAGAAACATATTAAAAGCAGGAGACCATGTTTTGAACAAACTAGCACATGGTATCATAGAAAACAGAGCACTGATCACCACAGTCCCATGACTCCCACTACATAAATATCAAAGCAAAATAGCTGTCAAAGGCATAAATTAAATCAATTTCAAATTGAACAGAAAATTATTTCCTATTTTCCAAAGGCACTGATTTGGTGTGATCTTAAACCTCTGGAAAAGAATTCCTCAATTTTCAAAAATTCTGAAGCCTAATTACAAGTAATTATAGCTTTTCATTTTCAACATGATGAAATAATTTGATTCTTTTTACAAGAGGTCTGCTTTAGCTCAAAATAGACAAGTGCTTCTGCACTGAGTTAGCATACAAAGACAACAAGGATCACTCTCAATGGAAAATCAGGGCTACATACATGTTGGCCATAAATCATAAATGCTGTGTTCAAGCAAAAAATAGTTTGTATGTTCTACAAATGCAACTCATTCATTCACACAATTGAGACAAAGCGAACAGCCCACTGTTAGACTTGGCTTTAGGAACAGTACAACTGAGAAGAAATCATTGCAGAGTTATCTCAACATTCAGACATAAGTATTCTTTGGAGAATAAAAAATCCAAACCTTTCTGATACCGTTTACTCAAGGAACCCCAACACAAATCATTCCATGGCAAATGATAGTTAATGTCAGGTTTTTAAATGTTTAATACCAGATCTAATAGTTAGTTGTTCCATAATAATCCTATTTCTCTGAGAAAAGAAATGGAACCCTATAAAACCATACAAGATATACCTAATTGCAAAAAAAAATACAAAAGAATTAACAGATTCAAAAGCTTAAGTTTCTGACAGCAATCAATACTTTTACTCCACACATGTTCTACCTTTTCTTTATGAAGTGCCTTCTGCTGTGACTCACAATCCCAGTGATTTGTTATATGCTATTAGAACAAAAGCTTCATAAAACTGTTTCCAGTATGACCTCACACACCTGGTTACAATTACATCTTCAGGACGCAAACCAGAAGTTTAGCAAGGACATCCTAACAAAAGTTAACCAATCAACATGCAGAAACAAATGTTAGAGCCACTCACTCAAAAATCTGAAAAAAGCCCAATAGATAACTTCTTACAAACACAAGCATTCACACTAGTGTGCACGTTCCCACTGCACTAGCACAGCACAGAAACTGAGCAAGGCCGTCCAGGGTAAAAGGCTAATTGTCAACATTCAAGTTTACTAAGCCAATCCACAACATGTTTTTAACTAAATGCCATGAGAAACAAAATTAAATTTGTCTTTCAAAACTGTAAGCCAAAAAGACCCAAGACTTTAGATAGAAAAACAGTGCAGGCATAGTAATACGTGAGTTCACAACACCACGAAGTTCTTAACATTACCTCAAATCAAAAAACCTTCTTGGCTAAAGTCCAAGATGGAATCATAATAACCAAGTTCTTGGTTGCAGTGAGGTCTGACAAAAAAGAAAGAGGCTTTGATCATTTGCAGTTATTGGCTACTTTTTAAATTCTGAGATTCCCTAATGGACCTTCTGAAACCATACTAAGCTAGAAATATCAAGCTAGGTAATTCCAAAGCTGTGTGACCACACTGAAAAGAAGAAAATGACCAATTTACCCCATTCAGAAAAAGAATGATATGGACACACTACTTTGAAGCTAACATAACCTCTGCTGCCACAAGAATGCAGTAAGGAAAGGCAGGACAGCAGGGTGTCCTCCCCTGATGGGCGCTTACAGTACCCCCCACGCCTGACTTGCTGACCGCACTTCTCAAAGCAAAGAGCTGGGCCAACTGGTCTTTTAGGTACTTACTTGAATTGTGTAAGTTAAGTGTGCCAGCAAAGAATCTTTAACCTATCTCTAACTTCAAATAATCAAGGATAGCCACAAATTAAAAGGTTTTTTTAGTTAACTGCCCTTTTCCAACTTCTGTCATAAAACATTAGTGTTGTTGTCCTTGACATAACAAACTTGAATATTTTCAAAACCTCAATGACAGTGGAGAACATGGGGCTCAAGCCACGATGCACTTCCTTTTTCAGTGAGTGTGTCAATATAAAAGGTTCAAGTATTTTCACCAACTGAGATGATTATGTATGTGGTTCTTACTTAAGGAAGGTCATTCTATATTCCTGAAATATATTCAACTTAGCCCCTTTTGAATGTTTGTGGTTTTAGCAGCAGGGCTCTGAAGCATGAAGAATGTCATTCACTGATAACCGTCTCCAAATAAAGAAAAAGAGTCAACTTTTTAAGCTGGGAAATGTCACAGCATTTCATATATATGGTACTGGTATTTCTCACAGTGGAAGTGGCAATACCATGAAGAGATTCTACTTAGGGTGAGTCTTTAGAGGATATTAAAGTCATTTCAATAATGTCATGTACCATCCATATTTCTTCAAAATGTACCTAATAATGTAAAGATAACATAACACAAATGTAAACTTAAGAATACAACACCCCAAACACATGAAAATGTAAAAATTTAAATATCCAGTGGCCATATTAGATTTACTTATACTGCATTTAATAGTGAGGAAAAATAGACCAAAAAAAAAAAAAAGGAGCAAAGAACAAGGACTTAAGAGGTGCTGTCATCCCTACTCTGGTGGCTCCTCTGCCTCCCTCTGGCCCCACGCCCAAAGCAAAATGCGTCATGTCCTTCTCCACATGCACGTCTCCCACAGCACCTCCATGGTACCAGAGCTACTGCTTCACCCTGGTTTCTGTACTGGAAACTCGAAAACACCAAAAACAGTGTCTCTTCACATTTTTATTTCCAATGTCAAACACAATGCTAAATATATAATAAATACTGCATGTCGGTCAATTTCCACTAAAGATAAGACTTCCAAATTTTATTTAATTATGTTTATGCTGTTACTATCTAAACTCATTTTTAACATAAGCACTGAAAGCAATGAGTGTTTAGTCTTTGAATCTCCACTGTTGACAATAAATTAGCATAAATATTTTGGCTTTTGGCTTTTTAACCTAAGATAACTATTACGTTATTAATTTTCAACTTTTTTTTAAATAGTAGTTTTGGAAATAAAAGAACAGCCAGGAAGGTAGGGTAAACACTAAGAATTACAGGTTTGGGCCTTCACATTTCCCCTCAAAACTATGAATCAAAGAAAAATACTGCATCTACTCGAAGTTGTAAATTTTATTTTAACCTTCTTTCATATAGGTTCAACTATCACTCCTTAGCACATCTGCCAAAAAAGAAAAACTAAGAATTATATTTGATATGTGACTGGGAAAGAAAATGCAACGCACACACTAAGCACTTCACTCTCCCGACCAACTAAGGGTTCGTACGTTTATCAGTTTTGAAAATTCTTGGTGACTTAAGAAACTCCATTCACATTTACCTCGATTTTCCAACCTAAATATCATGACTAAAAATGTACAGTGGAAAGATATGTATGTTGGAAGATTAGTTTGATAAGCTTTAAGAGTGGAAAGTTCTCTACTCCTCTGCACATAAGAGAAATGGCACCCATGTAAATCACACTACATCTAACATACTGGGCTGATCTAGGCAGCCGGGACACTGGCAAAAAATAACAAACTCTTCCTAGGAGGAATTAAAGCATAAAGCGGCAAAGAAAACTATATCATATGGAGAGCCTCTGAGAGAATCAGAATGCTCAATCTATACAGAGAAAGTGGTGAGGCTAGAGTGAATGATAACCAACTTCCAGGACTTAAAGGCTCAACTCACGGAAGAAAATTATGGTTGCTCTGTGGGATTCCTAAGTACATACACCAAAAGATGTATGATTGAAGATGCAAAGAAGCAAATGAAATAATCAAGAGAGAATGGACTTCCTCAAGAGGCAATAGATTTCTAATCTAGTAGAAACTAAGCAGATACTTCAAGATACTGAAGGAGGGATCATGCAGCCATCAAAAGAAGCCTCTGTGTTTCCTAACAAACCTTCCAAACTTTTATCCATGAAGTCAGCTAACAAGCACTTACCAAAGGCCCACTACATGCCAGGAACTGCTCTAATGATTCGAGACACAAATAAAAATGAGAAGCACAATCCCTCCTGTACAAAGGCATTCACTCACAGAGAGGATAAGCACACCAATAAAAAGGTATGTTGGACAAATCTAGTTTCAAAGACAGTGTGAAACATCCTAATATAAACACTGAGTAGGTAAAAACTATGGGCCTAAAGGTCAGGTGACAGGTAGGCCTCTATCACCGATTCTATAAATCAGACACTTCTAGGTGGTAATTAAGTCTTTTTAAAAACTGGGAATAGGGAACTTCCGGGAAGATGGCGACGTGAGCAGAACGGAAGAAATTTCCTCCTAACATTATATTTATCCACGAAAACACAGCAAATGCAACTATTCCCAAAAGAGAGACCAGAATACACAGGAAAGCGCACAGCATGCAGCTTCACCTGAGAGGACTCGGCACCCGGCGAGGTGGTCATAAAGAGCCCAGCTGACCTTTCTGGCAACTAACAGCAACCAATTCTAGAGCCATGAAAAAACAGAGGAATATGTTACAGACAAAGCTTCAGACCCAGACAACACCAGAGAGGGAACCTGAAGAGATGGACATACACAGTCTTCCAGAAAAAGAACTCAGAATAAAAGTCATAACCATGCTGACGGATCTACAGAGAAATGTGCAAGAGCTGAGGGAGGAAGTGAGGGAAGTGAGGAAAGACTATGCAGAAATGAGACAAGCCATCAACGGGCTTAACAGCAGACTGGATGAGGTGCAAGACACTGTTAATGGAATAGAAAATAGAGAACAGGAATACAGAGCAGCTGAGGCAGAGAGAGACAAAAGGATCTCAAGGAATGAAAGACTATTAAGAGAACTGTGTGACCAATCCAAATGGAACAATACTCGCATTATAGGAGTACGAGAGGAAGAAGAGGGAAAAATGGATAGAAACTGTCTTTGAAGAAATAATTGCTGAAAACTTCCCCACGCTGGGGAAGGAAATAATCTCGCAGTCCACAGAAGCCCACAGATCACCCAACACAAGGGACCCAAGGAAGACAACACCAAGACACATAATAATTAAGATGGCAAAGGTTAAAGATAAAGACAGAGTATTAAAGGCAGCTAGAGAGAGAAAAAAGATCACCTACAAAGGAAAACCCATCAGACTATCATCAGACTTCTCAACAGAAACCTTACATGCCAGAAGAGAATGGCATGATATATTTAACGTAATGAAACAGAAGGGCCTCGAACCAAGAATATTGTATCCAGCATGATTATCAATTAAATATGATGGAGGGATTAAACAATTTTCAGACAAACAAAAGTTCAGAGAGTTTGCCTCTCATAAACCACCACTACAGGATATCTTAAATGGACTGCTCTAGAGGGAAGCATGCCTAAGGCTAAACAGATGGCACCAGAGAAAATAAAATCATAGCAAAGAAAGCAGACCATCCAAATACTAACTAAAGGCAAAGAATAAAACACCCAATATATAAAAAAATGGAGGAGGAAGAATAGGAAGGGAGAAATAAAGAAACATCAGACGGCGTTCACAATAACTTAACAAGAAAGTTAAGTTAGATTCTTAGATAGTAAAGAAGAAACCCTTGAACCTTTGGTAACCACGAATCTAAAGCCAGCAATGGCAATAAGTACATATTTATCAATAATCACCTAAAATGTAAATGGACTGAATGCACCCATCAAAAGACACAGAATAACAGAGTGGATAAAAAAGCAAGCCCAATCTATATGCTGCTTACAAGAGACTCACCTCAAACCCAGAGATATACACAGACTAAAAGTGAAGGGATGGAAAAAGATATTTCATGCAAACAACAAAGAGAAAAAAGCAGGTGTTGCAGTACTTGTGTCAGACAAAATAGACTTCAAAACGAAGAAAGTAGCAAGAGATAAAGAAGGACATTACATAATGATAAAGGGGTCAGTCCAACAAGAAGATATAACCATTATAAATATATATGCACCCAACACAGGAGCATCAGCATATATGAAAGAAATACTAACAGAATTAAAGGAGGAAATAGACAGCAAGCATTTATTTTAGGAGACTTCAACACACCACTCACTCCAAAGGAGAAATCAACCAGACAGAGAATAAGTAAAGACACAGAGGCACTGAACAACACACTAGAACAGATGGACCTAACAGATATCTACAGAACTCTGAACCCAAAAGAGGCAGGATACACATTCTTCTCAAGTGCACATGGAACATTTTCCAGAATAGACCACGTACTAGGCCACAAAAAGAACCTCAGTAAATTCAAAAATATTGAAATTCTACCAACCAACTTCTCAGATCACAAAGGTATAAAACTAGAAATAAATTGTAGAAAGAAATCAAAAAGGCTCGGAAATACATGGATAATTAACAACATTCTCCTAATTAATCAATGGGTTAACGACCAAATCAAAACAGAGATCAAAAAATATATGGAGACTAATGACAACAACAACACAAAGCCACAACTTCTGTGGGACGCAGCAAAGGCAGTTCTAAGAGGAAAGTATAATGCAATCCAGGCCAATTTAAAGAAGGAAGAACACTCCCAAATGAACAGTCTAAAGACACAATTATTGAAATTGGAAAAAGAACAAATGAGGCCCAAAATCATCAGAAGGAGGGACATAATAAAGATCAGAGAAGAAATATATAAAATGGAGAAGAATAAAACAATAGAAAAAAATCAATGAAACCAAGAGCTGGTTCTTTGAAAAAATAAACAAAATAGATAAACCCCTAGCCAGACTCATTAAGAGAAAAAGAGAATCTACACACATAAACAGAATCAGAAAAGAGAAAGGAAAAAAAACGACGGACCCCACAGAAATGCAAAGAATTATAAGAGAATATTATGAGCATCTATATGCTAACAAGCTGCAAAACCTAGAAGAAATGGACAACTTCTTAGAAAAATACAACCTTCCAAGACTGACCAAGCAAGAAACAGAAAAACTAAAGAGACCAATCACCAGCCACGAAATTGAATCGGTAATCAAAAAACTACCCAAAAACAAAACCCCCGGACCTGATGGATTCACCTCTGAATTCTACCAGACATATAGAGAAGAAATAACACCCATTCTCCTTAAAGTTTTCCAAAAAATAGAAGAGGAGGGAATACTTCCAAATTCTTTCTTGAAGCCAGCATCACTCTAATACCAAAACCGGGCAAAGAACCTCACCAAAAAAGAAAATTACAGACCAATATCCCTGATGAACGTAGATGCAAAAATACTCAACAAGATATTAGCAAACCGAATTCAAAAATACATCAAGAGGATCATACACCATTTTCAAGTGGGATTCATCCCAGGGATGCAAGGATGGTACAACATTCGAAAATCCATCAACATCAACCACCACATCAATAAAAAGAACAAAAACCACATGATCATCACCATAGATGCTGAAAAAGCATTTGACAAAATTCAGCATCCATTCATGATTAAAACTCTCAACAAAATGGGTATAGACGGCAAGCACCTCAACATAATAAAGGCCATATATGACAAACCCACAGCCAACATCATACTGAAAGCTTTTCATCTAAGATCGGGAACAAGACAGGGGTGCCCACTCTCTCCACTGTTATTCAACATAGTACTGGAGGTCCTAGCCACAGCAATCAGACAAAACAAAGACATACAAGGCATCCAGATTGGTAAAGAAGAAGTCAAATTGTCACTATTTGCATATGACATGATACTGTACATAAAAAAACCCTAAAGACTCCACTCCAAAACTACTAGAACTAATATCTGAATTCAGCAAAGTTGCAGGATACAAAATTAACACACAGAAATCTGTTGCTTTCCTATACACTAATGATGAACTAACAGAAAGAGAAATCAGAAAAACAATTCCATTCACAATTGCATCAAAAAGAATAAAATACCTAGGAATAAACCCAACCAAGGAAGTGAAAGACCTGTACTCTGAAAACTACAAGACACTCCTAGGAGAAATTAAGGAAGACACTAACAAATGGAAATGCATCCCATGCTCTTGGCTAAGAAGAATCAATATTGTCAAAATGGCAATACTACCTAAAGCAATCTACAGATTCAACGCAATCCCTATCAAACTACCAACAGCTTTCTTCAATGAACTGGAACAAATAATTCTAAAATTCATATGGAACCACAAAAGACCCCAAATAGCCAAAGCAATCCTGAGAAGGAGGAATCAAACTGGAGGAATTACCCTCCCTGACTTCAAGCTCTACTACAAAGCCACACTAATCAAGACAATTTGGTACTGGCACAAAAACAGACCCACAGACCAGTGGAACAGAATAGAAAATCCAAACATTAACCCAAACATATACAGTCAATTAATATTTGATAAAGGAGCCTTGGATATACAATGGGGAGATGACAGCCTCTTCAGCAGCTGGTGTTGGAAAAACTGGACAGCTACATGTAAGAGAATGAAACTGGACCACTGTCTAGCCCCATACACAAAGGTAAACTCAAGATGGATCAAAGACCTGAATGTAAGTCATGAAACCATAAAACTCTTAGAAAAAAACTCAGGCAAAAATCTCTTGGACATAAACATGAGCGACTTCTTCATGAACATATCCCCCCGGGCAAGGGAAACAAAAGCAAAAATGAACAAGCGGGACTATATCAAGTTGAAAAGCTTCTGTACAGCAAAGGACACCATCAGTAGAACAAAAAGACATCCTACAGTATGGGAAAATATATTCATAAATGATGTATCTGATAAGGGGTTGACTTCCAAAATATATAAAGAACTCACGCACCTTAACAAACAAAAAGCAAATAATCCAATTAAGAAATGGGCAGAGGATATGAATAGCCACTTCTCTAAAGCAGAAATTCAGATGGCCAACAGGCACATGAAAAGATGCTCCACATCGCTAATCATCAGAGAAATGCAGATTAAAACCACAATGAGATATCACCTCACACCAGTGAGGATGGCCAACATCCAAAACACAAACAACAACAAATGTTGGCGAGGATGTGGAGAAAAGGGAACCCTCCTACACTGCTGGTGGGAATGCAAATTAGTTCAACCATTGTGGAAAGCAGTATGGAGGTTCCTCAAAAAACTCAAAATAGAAATACCATTTGACCCAGGAATCCCACTCCTTGGAATTTACCCCAAGAACGCAGCAGCCCAGTTTCAAAAAGACAGATGCACCCCTATGTTTATTGCAGCACTATTTACAATAGCCAAGAAATGGAAGCAACCTAAGTGTCCATCAGTAGATGAATGGATTAAGAAGATGTGGTACATATACACAATGGAATATTATTCAGCCATAAGAAGAAAACAAATCCTACCATTTGCAACAACATGGATGGAGCTAGAGAGTATTATGCTCAGTGAAATAAGCCAAGCCGAAAAAGACAAGTATCAAATGATTTCACTCATATGTGGAGTATAAGAACAAAGAAAAAAACTGAAGGAACAAAACAGCAGCAGACTCACAGAACCCAAGAACGGACTAATAGTTACCAAAGGGAAAGGGACTGGGGAAGATGGTTGGGAAGGGAGGGATAAGAGGGTAAAAGGGGTATTATGATTAGCAGAGGTAAGGTAGGGGGGGCACGGGGAGGGCTGTACAACTCAGAGAAGACAAGTAGTGATTCTATAGCATCTCACTTTGCTGATGGACAGTGACTGTAATGGGGTTGGGGGGGGGGGGGGACCTGATGAAGGGGGTAGTTTAGTCACCATAATATTGCACATGTAATTGTAGATTAATGATACCAAAATAAATTTTAAAAAATAAATTAAAAAATAATAATAAAAATAAATAAAAGCTATTGCCAGATTGCCTCTAAAAAAAAAACTGGGAATAGGATTAGCTCCTTCTATATCCTTACTTCTAATGTAGTCAACCAGTTAACAAGGTAATTATAAAAACTATTCTTTTAGATAACAACAAAATAAAGTACAGTTTGCAACTGGCTCATCCCCATGTGGATTATTTCCCCATTTCCTATTCCAACCACTATTCTCCTCTATACATGCTTCAAAAATGTTCTCTTCCGCATCTCTGAATTTGGCACATTTTACTATATACCTTGCAGTTAAAGCACAAATAAAGCCACACTATCACTTTAAAAAAAATGCATTCCTATGTGTAATCATCTTGTCTCCCATTTGTAGGTGTATATAATATCAACCTTATTTTAGTCACCTAACTCTCCATCCACTAAGAAAAAAAATGAGTAACTTCCTAATTTACTTAACATTTGGAAAAAATATATTCATAATTAAGGCAAATTTCTGAAATGCTGAAATTCATGTAAGTTCAATTTCTGTGAAAGTGTCTAGTTTCAAACTATGTAATTTGGACCAACCCTCCCACTGAAGACAGCTAAAAATACTGGACATATTATGAAAAATATGTGATTGAAGACACTGAAGAATTAGCAAAAGAATAAAAATTTATGTGGCCAGGGCCAGAGGGTAAAAAGTGTATCACAATGATAAGCCCATGAAGATAAAACCGGCCAAGCGCGCCTGTGATGGGATCTGGGGTCAATATGCAACAGTAGCAGAGTAGAAGGGAAAGGGAAAGGGGGTTCCTCGATGAGCCCAACCTGTATAAGGCTGAGCCCCCAAAGAGCTGCACCCAGAGGAAAGAAGCTGTCAGAGTCCTACTGCTCCCCTCAAACTGTCACTGCCCACATGACTGAACTTACGTGACCTGGCATGGCTGACCCTCCCAGCTTCATGTCAGAAGCTAATATGAATCCATTGCTGGAGGGAGATCTCAAGTTATTACTAATATTCCTGTTAACAAAATATCCAGTACATTATACAACAAACAACCAGTACAAAAAGAAAGGAAAAGCAACAACAAAAACAGAAACAATAGGCAACAGAAACAGACCAACAGGCTGTAATACTGAACTAAAGAAACAGACTTTAAAACAGTCACACAAAGTTCAAGGACAGGGATTGGTAAGCTTTACCTGAACGCAGCCAGAGGGTAAGTATTTTACATTTTACAAGCTATAAGGTCTGTGTCACAACTACTCAACTCTAGATGTACAGTTCTATATGCAGCAAACATATCATTCAAATTGAAGGCTGGGAAAAAAAAAAACATTAGATAAACATGAGATGACTCACCACCAACAGCACTAATCAAAATACAAAAAAGGTATTTTTCTGGATGAAGGAATTCTATCACAAATAGCTCAAAGAAATAGAAGGAATGAAGAGATAAATAGATGGGTAAGAGTAAATGAATACTATCCATATAAAACAACAGTTCCTGATGTGTCTTCCGGACAGAAGGTGAGGGCAGAGGGCGAGGGAGATCAGAGGGGAAGAGAAGGGGGAGGCGCCTCAGGGCCCGGCCTGTCCGCCGCTCACCCAAATGCCATGGGAGGGACTGTGCAGCCGTTGAGCCAAACTGTGGGAAAGCACAGGACAGCAAGTCAGTTTCCCGACTGTGCCACAGGCCCTCATGAGTGTTCCTGGCTGGAGAAAATCCCAGAGACAGTAGTGACTCGTTTTATAAAATAATGCTCTATCACCCAAACACTGGACTGCAAAGAGGACAATAGTGTAGGGAAACACATGCCTTGAAAACTGTAAGTTGAAAAGTGATTCAGAAGTAGCAGATCCTGAATGTGAAGAAGTTTTAAAAATTCATTTTATTTATATACATTTATTTTCATGTATGGAGAAGAGTAGTATCTTTTTAAAACTGAATCATGTCTAAAAAGCTTTTTCAAACATAAAATAAAAATTCTGATAGGAAAACAAAAGCTATAGGTTTAAATTTTTAAATGTCTAAAATATGAAACATCTAAAACATCTATGAAACACTTAGAATAAAAATGACAACAATTTAAAAATCATGAAGGAAATAAATGGGATTAAAGCATTCACAGTCTTGCATTGTCTAGAAAGAGGGTAAAAGTACCACTTTCTATTAAACTCTGATAAGTCAAAGATGCATACTGTAATCACTATGGCAACTATCAAAACAAGAGTGCAAGAGTATAAATTAAAAGCTAAGTAGGGGTAGGGACTAAAATAACAAGAAAAATTGTCCCCAAAACAGCAAGGAAGTAAAGAGTAAAGAACACAAGACAGAAAAAATAGGAAGCTTTTTCTTCCTTTTTGGTTCTTTTACACAATGCTTTATGTTGCATTGACTTTGTGTGCCCCTTTTTCCCATATTAGACATGCATCTCTGTGTTCTTCCCAGTGTCTGGAACACAAGAACAAAACAGTCACTCACTAACCCACAGTAAGCAAAAGCCCACAATGTGGGAGGGTAATGCTTAAAGGCTACCCAGAAAATGTACATGGCTCCTGCTTAGGGAACTTACAGTCAAATGGGAGGGAGCTGACAAGAAGGAAGGAAGTAAATACCTTTCAGGTAAATGATACTATGAAGAAAATTTAAGAGGCTAAGTGAGAAGCAGGGAGTCAAGGGAAGACAACTGAGCCCACACCCCAATGTGAAGAAGAACCAGCCATGGGAAGATCTGGGCAAAGAGATGTCAAGGCACAAAAAAGAACAAGTACAAAGACCCTTCCCAACCGCCACCAAGGCGAAAAAAGGTTTGCAAGCTCAAGACCAAGGTGAGTAGAGAGTAGTTAATGAAGAAGATCAGGTAGCAAATAAAGGGCTCTATTTGGATCATATTAAGTTTGAGATGCCTTTAGATAAAAGCACAAATCTCATACATAATTAAAAAAAAAAAAACAAGTCTAGAAATATGAGCTTGGTGACCAGGCAGAGAGACAAGTTTTCAAAGCCATAATACTGAAGGATATCACCCAAAGAGAGTAGGTGAGAGGCTGCCAAACTACAACACTCAGGCTAATCAGCCTGCCCCGTGGTTCTGAAATAAAGTTCTACAGGCCACAGCCACACTCAAGCATTTACATGTTGCCTGTGGCTGCTTCTGCACTGAGATGCTGAGTAAGTATGAGAGAGACCATGCAACCTACAAAGTCCAAGTTTATCTGGCCCTTCACAGAAAACACTCACTGATCCCTGGTATAGACAGACAAGTATTAGACATCAGAACCAAGCACTGTGGAGGAGGCGAGGGGGTCAACTTTTACAAGTTAGGCAGAAGCAAAGGTATGTGAGAGGGAGCAAAAAGTGACAGAATAAATAAAACAAAACCAAAAAATGCGAGGAGACTATGATGCCAGAGAGACCAAGAGAAAAGGATTTTAGGGGCTGAGTGGACCACTGTACCGAATACTACCCACTGCACTTTGCAGCACAGGGATAATGAGTACAGTCTCAGCTCTCAGAGGAGCTACCAAGCCAAGCAGTAAACCCCAAATGCTGTTTCCTTGCAAGTTTCAAAACTTAACTCTCTGCTCGAAACAGAATCATAACAGGACTCTATTGTTGCTGTTTATTTCCTTAGAAGCCTGAGGGAAACCTACTCTCTTTGGAAGGCGAGGGGACCTAACTGTTAACATTTGCCAACTCCTGTGGTGTAAACACTCCCAATTTAAAACTGCCAACAGTATATCAACCAACTCACAAAATTCCTGAATATCTAACAACCAGTTCTCACTAGCCACTGTCAGCTGGTCTCATCCAGCCCCAGCACACCAGTGAGGCAGGACAGTGGTGGGCACAGAACCTAGAAAATACACAGAGGGGAGAGACAGGGCGTGTAGACAGCTTAAAACAAAGGTCTGAGACTCCCCAGAAACACAGAAATTAGTTGAGTCCTCACACAGGTGAGACACAGCACTAAAACTTGAAATAATTGTAGAACACATCATATTTAAGCTTTTCATTAAATCTGTGTGTTAACACAGATTTTAAGCTTTTGTGAGGACTGCTTACATCTTTAAAATTATAGGTACACACTTTCTAGAATACATTAATAGCTTCCTTAAATGGTAGGTCAATGGCATTGATGGCATATGTAAATATTTGCAACCATGTGTTCTAACTAACAATTCACCTGTGTATGCTGTTGTAAAACTTTAGGTAAATAACGATGAATCATGGATACAAAGGTGAATATAAAAATGCAAGGATATTTAAATTACAATGAAACGGGTCTTTTTAAATCCTCAGGATGTTTATACTAAAGCAGAGCCTCTGGTAAATACCTATTGACTTGATGCAGTCTGGAGGGAACGCGTGGGCAATCTAAACGTGAACAACAGCCTGCCTGTAGTGGGCAGTATGATGGGCCCCAAAGAGGTCTGAGTCTTAATCCCCAGACCTGTCCACATGTTGCTTCTCAGGGCAAAAGGGGTTTTGCAGGTGTGACTACATCAAGGATGTGCTGTTGCCGTGGATTCACTGTCATCACAAGAGTCCTTTTAGGAGTGAAACACAGAGAAAGGAGGGTCGGAGCCAGAGAGATCGGAAGATGCCACTCTGTTGGCTTTGAAGGTGGAGGAAGGGGCCACTACCAGTCAAGGAATGTCCGCAGCCTCTACGGGCCAGAAAAGGCCAGAAAACGGGTTAGGCCCTGGGGTTCTAGAAGGAACCAATTTCAGTTCTAGAAGGCGCCTTGACTCCAGCCCTGTGGAGCTGGTTTTGGAACTGTGTGCTGTTCAAAGCCACCAAGTCTGTGGTAGTTTGTCTCAGCAACAGCAGGAAATTCACCCCCTGCCCCTCCCACCCTCTCATGACACGGGTAAAGGACCGAGCCTTCCCTTCCTGCCAGCAAGTCTGTACAGGGAACACCCAAGGTAATTTAAGAGGCAGCACCCATCCTAACACCCCGTATCTCCCAGTAGACAGGAACTCTACCCTTTCTTTTCCTGTGCATGTCCTCTTCCAGTGTAATCAGAAAAGTCAAAACCCTTACTAACATAAGCTGGGAAAGAAGGTTAGAAAATACAACACTGTTATTCCTCTCCTCATACCATGTTTGTTTCATGACATTTTACTTCCTTACCCTAACTCAAAGTAGAATCATAATAAAACTCAATAACTATTTTTTGTATAGTTTTATCTTTAGGAGCTTTAAAGTCTATTTAGAAAAAGCATGTACTCACTAAAGTCTTAGAAGCCATGAATCTTTATTTTCAAGCACCTGTTTATTCAAATCCTACCTTCCATACAAATCCATTTCAGACACTGCATTAGGGTTCTCCAGAAAAACAGAACCAATAGGAGATATATAGATTTTTATTTTTGAGATTTATTATAGGAATTGGCTCACTGCTTACGGAGGCCAGCAAGCCCCACAGTCAGGTCTGCAGGAAAGCCGGCGGTGTGATTCAGTCCACATCACAAGGCCCAAGAACAGGAGCTCCAATGTCAGCCACAGGAAAAGACAGACGTCCCGGCTCAGCAGAAGGGCATTTGCCCTCCCTTCACCTTTTTGTTCTGTTCAAGGCCCTCAACTATCGGAGACACTGGGGAGGGCAGGTCTTTTATTCAGTCCGCTGGAGCTCATGTGAGCCTCTCCCAGGACACCCCCACAGATACACTCTGGAGCAATGCTTTCCCAACGCTCTGGGCAGCCCTGTGTCCCATCAAGTTGACACACAACATCAGCCATCACCGACACCACTTTTGGTGCTCTTAATCACTGAATCATATAACTTCTTCCACCAGATCTTGCAGAAAATAAGCTGCTGATTTTCTTGAGCTAATTAAATAAATTTTTAAATACAGATCCAAAAGCATCATGATCTTAACAGGAGGTTGCAAAAACATAGTTCTAGAATCCTAGCATTGGGAAAAACCTTAGCAATCAACCAGTCCAACTGCCAGGAATCCACTCAAAACTATGCCAATGCCTTGCATGGTGACTGGGCTCGTTGCTGGCATGAACATCTGGATTACTCTTGGTCAGTATCACTGTCATCTGGGAAGTACAGAACTCATGCCAAACCTACAAAGAACAGTCTCCATAGAACAGGGTTTCCTCAGAGATGGCTGAGGAAAAGGACGTGGAATCTATGGACCTCCTAAATTAAATGAACTTGAAATCTTATTTTGAAAAGACCCATGCAACTGTGGACTCCTCAAAATTAAGAAAATTTGCACCTTAGAAATGTAAGATAAGAATTCAGATTTACACAGTCATTTTAGATTTTTGTAATGATATATCCTGAGCATATAAAATAACACTTGAAAGAAATATGAATAAGTGATATATGCTAAACCAACACAAGTCCATCTACAGTCTATGAGATAGGAAATTTTTTGAGGACCTGAGTCTTCAGCAAAGTCCTGAAGAAGAAATCATCTGCCTGCTAGAATAGAAAAGGCAGCTGTACACATGGGTAACTCAGTATGAAAAGGCAGCATTAACAAAGTCTACAGATTCAGTGGCTACAGATCATTTTTTCGATTTCTAACGTAAATCACCATGTATTCTAAATGTACAGTAAGTGCTAGGTACTCAAAAATCTGCCAAGTAAATATCAGCTGAATAAAACCAAGGGGGTCACATCTGGAAGCACTGAGAAGAAGTCTAAGCAGAGAAGCCATCATGCAAATCGAGAACAATGAGTGTATGAATACACGATCTGACTCCAAGCACTGGGTTTGTGCACATGAACTTCAAAGGCCACTGAAACATAATTCTGATTAACAGAACAATTCGTGAAGGTAAAAACTCAAAGAAAATGGAAATTTTTCTTTTATGGTGCTGTTTAACCAGCCAGTTCCAAAAAACAGGAACAAAGCAGATGGCAGTAAGGAACAAGGCAAGCAAGTTCTGAAAGACCTATGCAACTGTGGACTTCTCGAAGTCAAGGAAATCAAATGGTGAAAAGAGTATCTGCTATGTAAAAACAATCTTTCTTTCACTGGTTAAAGCACTTAAAACATGGTTTAGTTCTATCAGTAACAAAGTAACCTCCTAAAATTAAAAATGGCACCTCTGGATGTACATGTGCTGTAACAGTCTCCCGGGGCTCAGCATGACACTCAATCATTTCCCACATACAGAAGTACTCCCGATGTACTGAACTTACTACCACAGAACAGAAAAGGATTCCACCAGGCCTTATCAAGACGACCGGAGATGGCAATACCTAGGAGCTTTACAGTCTGAGAGCTGGATCCTGGCTCCGACTGTGTACAAACACACTCAGTAAAGCCATTTAACCTAAGTCTCAATTTCCATTTTTCCAATCTAGAGATAATGATGCCAACCTTATGCAGCCGTTGTAAGGATGAAGTACAGGAACGCATGTAAAAGATGAATACACTACCTGACATCGGAATTGCTCAATTCAAGTAATGGCTGTTGCTACTGTTTTTGCTATTGTAAGCTGTCAGTCAAAGCACTGTACCTGGAAATTGGCTCACCAACTATGATTTTCACTAGTCATTAAAGCTAAATGGACTTCAGAAACCTGGAGCAACAATTAAGACTGGCAGAGTATTTCAGGCTTCCTGCAGTAATACAAAAGAAAGGCACTTTAGTTCTTCAGTTTCTCCCATGAAGGATCAACATGGTGAAAAGGCACTGGTTTGAGTAACCACCACCAATGGTACGTACATTAAAGGCAATGGAAAAAGACAAGATCACAGGCAAAGGCCACAGAGCAGACACTTGAGCAGGAGGCAGGATGGGGGAGGAGATGCTCTCTTGCAGAGGAAGAGAAACGGCATGAGGACCAGCGCCTGAAGCAACACCAGAAATGGTCAAATGACTCAGTGTAATGGATAAAGAAGACAAACTTGGGGCAGACCCAAGTTATCCAAACTATAGGTGTGAGACACAATAGCTTTGATAAGGGAAACAGGAACCCTGGGAGTGAAGACAGACTGGCAGGACGAGGGCCTCAGCTGACTCCGAGGTAGAAACAGAGCCTTCCCTATTTGTGACTGAAAACGGAACTACACCCAACTTAGTAAGAAGCAAACAAGGTTTTGATAAAAGATTTGGGTCTTGCTCCCAGGTTTATGACATTTAATTCACATTGACACCCAACATTCAGAACACACACACTTCATACACCAAAGCACAGGACATGCATACTTGAGACACCACACCCAGAATGCCAGCCTGCAGACCTGGATGTGGGCCTTAGCTGCTAAATTTGCAGTGATTTGTTATGTAATAATAGGTAGCCAATTAAAATACCAAATTATCAATCAACTATGAGAGTAAAATACAGGCCCTTTCAGACATACCGGATCCTGAGGGTCTTCCTGCCCTGGGTTTATTTATTCCCTCCTTCTCAAGAAGCTACTTAAGGATGCACTCCATCAAAGGTGATAAACCAAGAAACAAAACAAAACATGGTTTCAACTAACTTTCTGTGGCAGTTATTTCACATTACATACACATATCAAATCATTACCTCATATACCTTAAACTAATACAATGTTGTATGTCAGTTATAGCTCAATAAAATTGGAATTTAAAAAATAAACAGGGTATATGACACAGCCAGAATGAGAGCTATGCTTCAGACCGAGAGGACAAGTCGAGAATGAAGCAGTCTGAAACAGGAACTAAGATCAGGCGAAGGCTGCTACCTGGCCCAGAGTCCCGGGATCTCTCTCTCCTCCTTAACGGAGCTCAGATGGCCCAGGGGTACCCAGGTCCTCTGTGCATGGCTATCTAGACCATGTGTCCCCTCTTTCCCTCTAAGCTCTGCTGCCTGGAGAAGCGGAAGACATTCATTCTGCCCACAGAAATGTTCTACCCTGACCCGCTCTGTAGCTGAAATCAGTAAATGGTGATTCTGGGAGCAGCAACACACCCAGCCATGTTTCCAACACCAGCCCGGCGAGCACGCCCTCACCACAGACATTCGACAATGTAGATAACTCTGGGCCTGGCCCAGTAACGTGCCTGAAGCAGCTCTGTCCTCAGTGAGGTCGAAGCTCCATTATGACTAGAGACTGTTCAATCTGTCTTCTCCTGGGAGCCTTCAGCTAGAGTGGCAATTCTGCCCTTTCCCTACACATTTAGGTTTGCACTTGCTACTCAGATTTTCAAAACAGTTTAATATACATCTACATGGTTAAGCTATAAAGAAAACCAAGTGGATGATTAGCAAATACATGAAGCCATAATAGTAGTTACCAGTGAAGGGAGAGTGGGAGATGCGTCTGAGGAGTGGGCTCCAGGGACTTCAAAGGAAATGAATGTTCTACCTCTTGAACTGAGTGGTAGGTACACAGGTGTTATTTTATTATTATTATTCTCTAAGAAGACATATATATTATATGTGCAGATATTATGTACATATATCACAATAGAAACTTAAAATGAATTATATATGAACAGGATGGCAGAAACTCTTAAGTTACTTCCCAATACTGCCTCTCCCCCTCCTTTCTGGGATCAGAAATGTGGGCAATGTCATCAGCTAAAACACCACATTTCTCATTGTCCTCTCACTTGAAACTAAGCTCTGGTCAATGAACTGTTAACTCAAAGAACTGCATGGACTTTCAGTTAGGTTCGTTCCAAGGAAGAGGATGACCTCCTCAAACTCTCCTAGCCAATGCCCTTGACCTAGAATACAGATACAATGGCTGGTACCCCAGTACCTTTTTTGGGCCATAAGGTGACCTGGAAGAGGAACCTTCTCTGAGGACACTGGTCCAGAAAGACAGATGCCTAGATCAGTAATAACATTAAGAAGCACCAGACCAGCTCTGTACTAACTCAGTCTTCTTTTACATGAACTAGAAACAAACTTGTATCATAACAAATCCAGGGTAAGTTACTATTTCTGCTCTAGGCAGCCAAACTAATCCTAACACACAGTGAAAAA
The DNA here is from genome assembly GCA_029783875.1 of Phataginus tricuspis. NCBI lineage: Eukaryota > Metazoa > Chordata > Mammalia > Pholidota > Manidae > Phataginus > Phataginus tricuspis. Next base: position 40,500,808 of record JAQQAC010022866.1, on the reverse strand, counting down.
CTAAAGATGAAATGTGCATAAAAAAACTGATATACTGTCTACTCTCTGCTTTGCAAGGGCTAAATAATCCACATATATTATATTATTTATTCCTTGCAAAGACCCCCATTTTCAGAGGAGAAAACTGATGCTACACCTGTCAAGAACAGTGGCTAAGGTCACATAATGGGGACTGGCAGAACCTGGACTCAAACCTAGGCTCACTCATCTTTCCAGGTCTCCTGATCCTTCCACATTAAAACCGAAATTACACTCTCAATTAGTGTGACCAGTCTCTGTGAACAAGGGTCCTATCTTCCCTTATCCAGTCATCTTGCATGAACAGCAACAAACATATGCTATGAAAAAACTAACTTCCTGTGACTCTATACTTGGGTACCTACAGCCTCTTACCTATAGAAGATAATAAATGCTAAAAATAAGACTACATAAAGAACTAGAGGGGCAGCAAAGGGAAGAAAAGATGACACTTGCCAATACCAGCTCTTTTTAAGGCTATTAATTATGAACTCATTTTAAAAAGTCAGTTACTAAATTTAAGAACTCATTTTTTAAAAGCAATTAAAATACTTCAGCTGCGTAGTGTTTTGGCATGTGAAAGTGTCCTTTCTTTTCCAGGACTGTGGTGATAGATAATTAATAACTGTTGTTTGTTAAATGTTATTTGTTGGACAAGTGCAGTTTGTGACCTGACGTGGGTCCGTCCCCAAACTGCCTTCTGACACCGGGCTTGTCTGTGCAATTCCAGAGTCTCTGAAAGGCTGGACTGCGCCAGCTTGCCCTGCCACCTCACGGACTTCATGTCAACAGATGACAACCGGGCCTCTGCACAGACATTTCTACTTAGACACATTGTGGCCTAATGTCCTTACTGTTAGGCACTTCCTGTTGCGTTGAATGGCTGCCGTCTGTGTCTAACTTCCAGCTTGCGCCTGGATTGAGAGCGGACCTTCTTCTTTGTTATGAAAACCACTTGAAGACTCTCAGCAGCATCATGATGTGCCTCTTCCTCCCGCCTCATCTACTAAGTCTTCCCTAGGATCTGCACCTGATCATGTGAAGTGAGATCCTCCCGCATGCCGGTTCCCTGCTTGTTATGGTCTCTTGTTAGCCAGACTTCTTACGACACTCAGTCAAGAACTGGCTGAGTTATTTTAGACATTATCTTCAGAAAGCAAAATACAGCACATCTTTAAATTATTGAAATATTATCCAAAATGTTTAGTTGGTTATCAGCTAAATCTCCCAGCTCACCATTACATAATGTGCCGTGTCAATCCAGGGCTCACATTCCATTCTGACATAATTTTTTCAATTTAAATGTGGGACTTTACATTTAATTTTTCCTTTTAAGTTTTAAGCCCCATATTTTTAAAAAATGATTTTAAATTGTGATGTACATCTACTCCACGACCTAGCTCTTCCAGGTCTCTGTCACTAAAGAATTTGACAAGATCTTATGTCTTCATTCCAATGTTGATAAATCTTCTACTAAGAAAGTACTCGCTGATTTAGGTAACTTCCAACGCAGAAGTATTATTTAGTTTTAGATGCCACGTATATAAATAAGAGCTACTTGGTGACAAGTACCTAAAATGTGGCTTTCTAAGTACAAGGCCATTATGATACCAAGAGCCCCACTCATTGCAACCAAAGTAAATCTGGATTTTTAGAGGCTAGAACAGAGGGATCCATGGGCACAGGTAATAGCAAAAAATGTTCTCCCCAGGTGCCTGTTTCCATCCACGTGTCCCACTACCTGTATACAGAGAGCGTCTGTCTGCCTCCCACAAACAGTCAGAGAACGCAGATGCCATGGGAATGCCGCTGCAATGCACCTGGCAGCTTGGTGCCGCGCACTCACACATGACAACACATTGATTTTCCTTCTTCCTCCATGCAGACATCTATGTAAAGAAATCCATTAGGCAGACAGTTCTCATCTCTATTGACTGACAGAGTGACAATTGAATACTTTTCACCTTCCAACGTGACTGACAGTTAGACACTTAAACAAGCCTTCAAGCTGCAATAATAGTATGAAACACTTTCAATTATCTGAATCAAACAAATCCATGATCCTACTGGTTGAATGCATTTTGCTGTCTGCCGCTATGCCTTGCTTGGTTTCCACTATTGGATAATTTTGTGCCTATTACAAGAATGTTTTACTCAAGAGTAAACTCATTTTATAAGTGATGATTTATTTTTCAAATGTTAGAGGTCTCTATAAACATTTAAAACATGGATAATATACAGCTGACCCAAAACCTACCCTATTTCTCCTTATGCTTATGAACTTTTTCAAACCTAGTGCTGTGCCTACAAGCATTTTTATGCAGTAGCCAGCTCTTGCATTCTAATGTCCCTTATTACAGGAAGATTCCATGGGTGTTTAACGGTGGTATAATGACCAACAGGCTGATTAAACTGCAAAAACTACTTATAATATTTAGTCTACTTACTTGACAGTCTTATGGATCTAGACTCCTCAAGAAAGCTGAGGTAAAACTTAACGGGTTAAAGCCCTTTCTCAGTTACAATGCAAATGTGTATATTCATTAACAAAAAAAATCGTATATGAGAAGCATGAAGCACACAGAAAAGGTCTTGCAAAAATCAATGAATGAATAGGGACCAACGAACAATAATTGTCCCTCATAAAACTGCAAGTCTAAGTGGCATAATGCTTTCCTGTATCCCAGTTGATCCCACTGAAAAACAAACTCATCCTTATGATTTAAACACAGACTCTACCAGGGCAGCAAGCTGCATCAGTGGCTCTGATGTAAAGTAACTGTGCTGACAGAAAGAAAAGAGTCAGGATCAAGCAGAACTCCTTCATAAAAATATGATCATGAACAGTCTTTTCAATTAAACAGCTACATCAAAAATAGCCAAATCATTTTAAGAGCCAAATTTAGTGTGAGCAGTAAAAGGATCTGAAAATAAGACGTTTCACACATTTCCCCTAAATTTTGCCCTAGTAACAATGACATTTAGTAACTTAATAATCTGAATATTCAATAAACTTTTTTCTTCTCTAAAATAGTCATTTGTTCTGTTTGTAAATGGAAATGACAAACTAAAATAATCTCATCTTCTCAAATTTACTCCAACTTTTCAAAATAAGCAGTAATTGCTGCTTAGCCTAAAATTTGTGCTTTTGAGAAATGCAGGTAACTTGGGAATGTGGAAATACTTGGTCAGAATGTAAACAGGTAAAGTTAATCAATATAAATATCTTATTTCTCACTAAAACCACATTTTGCATTTCTACTAAAATGTGAAAACAAAGGAATGGCTTTTTTAAAGATGACTAGCTCATGACGAAATGGAAAAAAAAAAATCCTTTTTTTTATTACTACAGGCCTCTGCCATTCCCCTGAAGTCAGGTCGCTAAGCGTGCGGCCTCCGGAAGCCGGCACTCTGTGAAGGTGCCAACACGGGAGTTGCTGTGTGCACAACAGGAAGTGACTGCGGGAGAGGCCGGCTGGTGCAGGCTGCAGAGCAAATTGATTTTCTGAAAAGGAATGCTGCCTGTATTAACCTAACAGTGTAACCCTGTTGTACTACACGGAAAGAGATCATGCATATTGATTTCTTTATTACGATTCTTCTTGTGATCAGTAAACATTCACAAAACACTCCATTCTCAAAGAAAATCATTTGGTAAAAAATTCACCAAGTAGACATTGGGTTTTCATTTAAATTCTATGCCATCTGCTTTTATCAGATAACAGTATGAGACTGCTTATTTCTTAACTTTCAGTTGCCTTTTTTCAGCCTCTTAATATTATGTGCATTATTGGTATAGCTACATGAGTTATTTATTCCATCATTACATCAATTAGGAGAAAATGAAGTTCTTTAAACAGGTTTATTATTTTAATACTTCAAATTAAAATAGGTAAAGAAAGATTCATTGCCCTTTTACATAACTTTTTAAAATAATTTTTCCCAGAGTGTCTATACTTTCCTCTAACAACATCCGGGGAGTCACTGCTTGCATTTCTAAAAGAACGCATGGGAACTTAGATGCTGCTGCTAGTGTGTAGGCACAGTGATGAACTTAAAACATAATAGTAATGGAACATGAATTTTATATAGCTTTCTTTGCCGACAATTAAACTTATAAGTCTGTTAATATGTAGTTTCTAGAATCGATGTAAGCAATTAAAAAACTGCAACAAAAATGTTTTGTGAGGCATAATTACTATAGGTCACTAGATACTATTTGGAGTCAGTTTAGTTTATTACATTATGACATGACAGGACGTGAGGCAAAAATTATAAATTCCTTCCCTAAATCTGTCCTTTTCTGATCTAGATGGATGAAGAATAATTAACTCTTAATTATTCAGATGACTTCAAGGCAGTTTTAGGATTCAGTAAAGATTGAAGTCATTTTAACCAAGGAAAGCAGTCTCCCATCATTTATCAAATCTTGCAACTTGACCAATGATGAATAAAAAAATCTGTGTTTACCCACAGCCCTAACTGCTACCTTAGAGGTTGTTAAGCAACAAATTTCCTTTAAACTCCACCATATGCAAATCACCAGACACAATTTGCATTTTAAAGTATTTAACTCTACATATTTATTGGATTTTGAGGCCATGCTGATCATTGATTTATGTGCTTCTGGCAATCATATTTCCATATTTGTATGATTTTGATGACAGTAATAATTCAAATATGCAGAAAGTTGTTCTTTGAACAATATCTTTAATTACGTCCTCAAAGCATCATTGTTTTGCCTGGTATCCTCACAAAAAGGGTTTGAAATAAGAAATGGCATAACAATTCAAAACGCACAGAAATATATTTGTCATTTTCTGTACACTACCAAATGCACAGAACTGACTTTTCACATTAACCAATCCTTAACCTTCAAAAGGCTACAAAGCCCAGAAAACTTGTATGTAAATACTTTTATTAATACTGACACACTTTCACGACAAATTCAATCACAGTTCGTAACACTCCTGCTCAAAATGCAAAACCTGCCCCATTTGCTTTGCCGCTAACTCAAAAAGTTTTGCTGCTGCGCTTTTTTTATTGAAGTCATCACAGATTACATGCTTTCTTATGAAAGCTATCAAGAAATATAATCATTAAAAGATTCATGAATGCTCTATTTGTTTCTCAAACACAATCATCAACCACAGCTCCTGTAACTGTTATCAGGATAATTTTAAGATGATTTTTTTCATTCAATTATACAATAAACTTCTTATAATAAATATTCAGACATATACAAATTTAGCCATGAATTTTAGCTAGGTAAAACTGATGTTAACAATTTCAAAATTAAGTAAACGACAAGCATATCTCTCTTACTTCACAAGCTTTTTCAATATCATAAATAAACATACATTTTTACATGCATTTATTCTGTCATAACTAACATCCTACATGGTGCTTAATCAACTCTGCACATGTTAAGCATTTCCAACGAACAGTGAAACAGATTTATTTTATAAAACACAAAAGAATTCTCAAGGATAAAATGAAAATCATTAAAACCCAATCTCTAAAAAACAAAAATGTATGTATTATGAAATCAGGCTCAAAACCTACCAGTATTAAGTTTCCTAGCTATTTAAAAAATCCAGGATCTTTTAAAACCCAGAAAATGCAAATCTGGGAAGAAAAATATTAACACATGCTCCAATTTCCCTAGATGGATATATGAAAAACAAAAAGCATATTATATGGATATTTTAAATATAGTATTCAAAGTGTATGTATACACACACACACACACACACACACACACAAACACACACACCCATAGTTTTAAATTCCTACTAAAAATTACATTAATAGTTATTCTTTAGAGAGCTAAAATATTTATTTATGGATGTTTAGGTCATTTAGTGACTATCATAGCTGAATAAATGTCTACCTGTTTTTATGAGAACACTACAAGGAAATAATCATGTAACATAAGCCCAAGTCAGTCACTCCTAAACAAATTTTAATTAGGGACACACAATTCAAGAATATTCACAATCCCAGTGTCATTCTAATTAAAACAAAAGTAGGTTGAAATAGTCATGAAATAATTATTTTATGGCTATTTTTACACACATCATTTTTAATAATAATACTGGACATTTTATACATCACAGTTTTTCTTTATATTATTTTAAACTCAATTCACTATTTAGGTAGCAACACTTTTCTAAGAGTTCTTTACTCATTAAAACTGTAAAATTTTGTCATCCTCTGAGGATGTAAATAGGAAAATACATGACATTTACTGAACGACGTAAATACAGAAAAATAAAGACAAACTGCAGTTTATATTGTGTGATGTTCAGCTGTGCTGGGAGGTAAGGCTACAGTGATATTTTCAGTTCTACACACAAAGAGGAGGAAGGGAAGAAAACTAGAGAAGAGGGAAGGGAAAGAAAAAAGAAAAAAAAAAGGAGGGGACCTGGGGATGGAGATCAGGCTGAGAGATAGGGCGGGTGGTGAGTGGTTGGGGAGGAAGGGTAGGGACACTCCTTGACTCCCCCTGGCGGTCAAGCAAGGACCCGCCCTGCATACTCCCCTTGGCCCCTGGTATTTACAGAACAAGTGTAGTGGCTGCTGCTGGGTGGAGGCTGAGAAGTGAGTGATTCGGACTATGCTGTGAACAGGAGCCAAGAACCAAGTGTACTGAAGGTAAGCAAGCACTTTGGAGCCAGTCACTTGTCTCTCAGCTCCTGCCCATACTCTGGAGCATGTAGCACAGCAAAGACCCATGAGGAAGGAGTGCCCACATGTGAAAGCCTGTACACATCACAGCTAAGGGGACAACAGTAAGTAACTGGGTCTATCACATCAAATCTCAGATCCACAAAGGTTTTCCTTTTCACTCTCTGTCTTTTTGTCTTCCCCAAAATAACACGAGTGAACAAACAGGAAGTCACACAGAAATATATCTGCATTATGCTGTTAATGTGTTTTTAAGCAACAAATATGAGTCAGAAAAATCAGCAAACACTGAAATAAACCGATTTTAAATCAGTTCAGTGCTCTTATATGAATTACATATACTATACAAAATTTTCCTTCTGTTATAATTTTTTATATAATTACACACACAAAAAAAATGTCTTTCAAGAGACTACTCTCAGTTTTACAGCACTCACTGGCTTGAGCTAGATCAAGAAAATTCTGCTTTCCAGCATGGATATTAACTCAGAAAACATAATGAGCAAGCAAAGAAGAAGTCTACACACACAAAAAAAAGGCTAGTTCGACAAATGACTCAAGATTCCATATCAATAAAAGAAAAACACACCTACAAACCCAACAGTGAGGAAAATAACCTTCTAAAATAATGCATTAAAAGCAAGTATATCATTTAAATCAAACTTCAGCACACTGAAAAGCAATATAGGAAAACAACAATGGCTTTTATTAATAATATATAAAGTATCAACTTAAGCTAAAAGAGTATGTTAAATACATTAAATGGCAGGACTTTAAAATCTGCCTCTGATTATCTAAGTATCAATGTACAAAAATAATATTCTTGGTAAATAATCTCCACATTACTCAACAACCTTTCTCTCTGAGCCACGGCTGTTACCTAATTTTCTGCTTCCCTTTCTGAGGTTCATTAGGTGCTACAGGGACTCATTACTGTCTATCTCGTGCCCTGTCCCTTAATTGCCCTCTAGGCACTATCCTTGTAATCACTGAAATGTTCTTAGCTTGGCCAGGTGTTCCCAAGGGCATCTAATACATCTCCACGGTTTAGGAATCAAACCATACAATCAGTGCGTCCAGGTTGGAAGCGCCAGACGGGCCAGGACTGACACTGTCTGCAGTATTAAAATCTGTGTTCCTTGGTCCTTTTGTAAACTTCTATGACATGGTCTCAGGGTGGGGTCAAATAATCCTTTGTCCTTTAAGGTCTTTAATAAATAAAGTATTATTCATGTAGGTATACAAATGTACGTATGTATCTGAGCATTCACATACATCCATAAAAAAATGAACTGTGTATGAAAAAGTCCCTCATATTTATATAAGTTTTAAATGTCTTGGAAAACAGACCTAGCTATTTTTATGTAAAGTGACCTAACTGAAGTTATGAATTCTAAGTTCCCTCAATTCACACTCATCTCAATGTTCAACTATCCCTTAACAATATGTGTGAATGAAATTTCTTTTAATTAGTTACAATTGTAGCCCATTTCTTAAATTGGCTTCTATTGTAAGGATAAATATATACAACAGCATAAATAAAAAATACAAAAATAATTTGTCTTCAAGAGAGAATATGAAATTCATATATAAACTCTAAGTGTGAAAACAAAATTCTCCTAGAACCTTGGCATCATTTTTACAATTGGTACTGCTGAGCAAAATGCTTATTAATAATGGATTAAACAGTTGTAGCTAGCCATTTAAATTGGCAGTGGATTAAAAAAGGACCTAAAATTGCAATCTTATAGTACCACACAAAACCCCACATTTTCACTTGTAAAATAAAATGAAAGCTAAACCTTGAACTGCTTGATTGAACATGTGTGGTTTCACCTGCAGGACATAAAATCATATCGATATTATATACATGCAAACACACACACACATAACTCAAATAAAGAAAAACAAATATTCATTTGAAAGAAGATAGTCAAATTAACACAGTAGTCCTGAGAAGGGGGAGAAAGTCTAGTCTTTCTCACATTTTTTGTAGCATTCAAAACCCCAACAAACACAATAAATTCAAACTCATTTACTCAGATATTGTACAGTTATATTTATGAATACGGGTGAAAGTCAGTAGGGATACTTATCATCTCAGTGCTGTGCTTACAAGCTATTTCTATAGCCTCACAGACAGACACAAGTCCAGCTGAAATGCAGACTATAAGTGTTTTATAAGCTAATAAATATCTTTCCCATAGGAAACTTATAATATTTTAGCTCGATAAAATTATGTTTAAAATATTTAGGTGCAGACTCCAGATTATGAAATACACATATTTTTAATACATATATATATATATGTGTGTTTATTACATTTGAAATAATACTTAAAAAAAGCCAGTAAACTTAGACAGCACAAGTGATAAATGATTCATAGTGCTTCAATTTAAAAGCTAAAATAAATTAAAGAATAAAATGATTGAATTTAGAGAAGCAATAACTTACGGAGTTTATAAGGATTCTTATAAATAGTAAAATTTTTTAAATAATTCAATAATTACTAGTATTATTCACCTAATAAATTTTTTAAGTACATAATTTGTGATAAAACAAAATAAATAATGGCATTACTACACATTGATCAAAAGTGAAAACGTGAAAATGCCACTTTTCAGTCATTTTTAAATGATGTTCTTTAAAAAATAACAACACTAGATGACTAAGCACATGAGATAAGAAAAATGTACAGGGTAACTCATTTATAGTAATTCAACCTTCATCTTCTGATTTAGCTACTGTATAAAATCTATTATAAGTTCAATTTGGTAGTGAACTGTAGCCATCTACTGGAAATGAACAGTTAAAGCAAATGCTTAATATCATGTTTCTCTCTAAGAAACCAGTATTCTTTGTGCTTTATTTAGTGAACCAGAAAAATGAACAATATTAGATGCAGTAAGATAAAACTTATTACATGGCCTCACAATCTCAAACCTGTACAGAAACATGACCTCGTAGTTTAATGTTATTTTTAATATAATTTTCTATGTATAAATATATTTCTATCATAAGAGATTTTCTTGGTCTATTAACCTATTAAATCATATAGCTATGCAAATTCCAAAATTGTTACTAAAAGTTTTAAGTCAAATTACCCAGCATGTGCCTTTAGTTACCAAATTATAAACTAGATGTATGATAATCAGTTTCTGTACTATATTTCACTCGGTTTGGCATTAAAAGAATTTTCATAGAAATGAAAACAAAATATTTTAAATAATTATCTAGCCAAAACATAGTTTTATTTTTGTGTGAGAGAGACCATTTAAAAGAGCAGTACTGTTTAAACGCCAGCTGCTGCCATATTACTGCAGGATCAGATTAGAGGGAAGACAGGACACCAATCACACGGACTTCTAAATAATGTCCTTCTGGATTGGCAGGAAGTAAAAACTGGATTCTGTTGTTGACACTTTCTCAAACATTCCTTCAATATCAGTGACTGAATGCTGTGTCTACTAATTTCCTTTTTCAAGTATAAATGCTCAACATCAGAATTAGTCCTTGAATTATCAAGACCTAACATAACCACTGCAGTGCAATGATCTAATTTCAATGACTGCTAATGATACTTAAAAGTCAGTAATCAAGATTGGTTAAAATTATTTCAACAGATAAAAATTTCATCAAATAAAAAGAATCTAGTATGTATTAGATGAACAATGTACTAGTATGCTCATGATAGAACATAAATCAACAAAGTAGTTTCAAATTTTTTCAAAAAAATAAAGAAGCTATAATAGCTGTTTTACTTTTTTAAAATAGCATACGACATTTAAATAAATTACTATAGGGAATTACATCATTATATTAGTTTGATAATAATCTGATACTTGAAATAACACATGAATTATATGAGAATTTTTTTCAAACTTGTTAGACTGCAGTATCACTACTCTGTCAAGACATTACTGAAACTTAAATGAATCACTATGAATCAATATATGATGGCAAAATCCATTTAATTTCTAAAATCCACTATGCATACACTAATGTTTTGAGTACAAAACAGATTCAATTTTTATGGCTAGTAATACTTCACAATAGTTTGAAAATATATTCATACTTTGATGGAGGAAAATTCTCTTAATTTTATAAAACAAGAATATAAAAAAGGCCCAGTATTTTCCAGATGTTTAAACATAATAAACTCCTATTTCTAATTTCAGATGGCAAGCGGTAGGTTTAACAGCTACAATATTCTTGTCACTACAGAGACAGAAAACAAAATAAACTTTTAAAGCGATTAAACCTAAAACAACATAGTCTAACAGACAAAATGAGAAAATTTCCAAGAAAATTCATAAATTCCAAAGCAACCAGCTAAATGGATTGGAAAAAAACATATACCCAATAGCACTGCAATGAGAACAGTTTCCTTACTGCACCCAACTATGGTTGTCTTAACAAACTTAATTTAGAAATTAAATGGATTTTGCCATCATATATTGATTCATAGTGATTCATTTCAGTTT